>CM075196.1:25777553-25912553 GCA_037577475.1 Chaunax sp. Z400 | reverse complement strand
GATTGGACGTTTTACAAACTGTCCTTATTGGTGGGACTGGGCTCTGATTGGCTAAAGCCTGCACAGCCTCTACCAGTCTAGCAGGGACAACCAGCATGGTTTGGTATGACAGCTGCACATACCAGGTTAAAGTAAGCCGTCTGTCTGAGGTCATTCATATTTACTGTACATTAAAGTTAACTTTATATAAGATGGTCTGGGTTGGCTGTGGTATGATAAGACTGATGGTTTGAGCTGTTCATACACTCTATGATTTTAGCCCATTTTTCAAGCCTCACGTCTCTTTGAGAGCTGGCCCGAGTTTCAGCGTCATTTGTTGTGCGGTGTGTGGGGGGAGGGAGGGAGCCATTGTAGCCTGATTATCTCCTTACCATTGGATGGTCAGATGAATTCCTAACTTGTCAGAAAGTTTGGTCAGCCATCATCAGGCTTCCAGAGTTTAAGAAGAGCCTGTAGTCGATTCCCAAAACTCTTTTTTCCCGTGACTGCATGAAAGATACAGAGTGTCTGAGAGGTGCCGTCCTAACAATGTACAACCTATACAGTGAAATCTAGCAAATTACGGCCGCTAAACTAGCCTGGCTGTTTGAATATAGCAGCCATTGATTTGTGTGTGCAGGATAGTCCATGATGCCGGGTAGAAAGACTTGGTGAATCACAGTCTGAACTGATACCAACCTACATGTCTGATGCACCTCTACTCAAAATCAGCTTTTAGGAAAATCAAATCCTTCTCTGTCACAATTGTCTCCTCCATCTTTTCTATTAAACCCCCACGTCTGTGGTAGCCAGCACCAAATGGTGAGGGGGAGAGGGTCACGGGTCAAGAGTGAGTAAAGCCAAAGTTCAGAGCATGTGTTTATTGACAGCAGGTCATATGGAGACAGATTACAGTGTCTGGTCCAGAGCAGTCCATGTGTGGGTCTGGATGCTGTCCCATCTGTAGTCTGAGGATAGTCTGCTGATGGCTGTCTGTTGCTGGACTCCCACTCACCATCATTGTCCCTTTAGATGGGTTTTTATTGGTGCAGCCCAGTCACATGACCATGTGATGTGGTCATCAGGAATGGGATGCTGTGTGGATGTTTTACACTGATCCTCAGCTCATCATCAGTGGCCTGACAGCCTCCTCTGTTAGAAGTAATCATACTCATCAAAGAGTAATCTGTAATTTAATATGTAACTTTCATGCCAGCCCTGTATATAAAAGACTTTCTCGTGGTCCCGCTTCAATTTTTGTTTTCAGTCGTCCAGTTGAGCAAATGGGTCAGAAATCTACTCATGAAAACTCATTTTTTAGGTAAATGATCATTAAATGATGATTATGATCATTTGTTTAGGTATTTATTAGTATTTGATTTTCAGTTCAACAGTCCTCCAGTGTCTAATTGTAAAAGTTCATCTCCAACAGGGGTAGAGGGTGGGCTGATATCATCCAATTAATCCCCCCAAACTGTCTTCATTATATGTTAAACTTGCCCCAGGCTATCCTCACTGTGTAGCCCTGCAGTGCTGCAGATCACTGTAAACTACCGAAGACTGATACTCAGATTTTAGTGTCATTAAGTGAACATTTTATGTATGACTGGTTTTTGGAGAAAATATTCCTTTAATCTGGGAATCTATTGCTTTGTGTTGCTTTGGGGTTGGTATCATGTTGGTACTTGTTGATGAGTGCAGCTGTTGGTCGGGACTGAAACCTTTTAACTGCACCTCGTCAATATTATGAGTTAGTAAACTAACTGACCTCCTCCCTCAGGATGCAGAGAAGCGCACACCGCTGCATGCAGCGGCCTTCCTGGGCGATGCTGAGATCACCGAGCTGCTCATCCTCTCTGGTAAAATGTATTCAGTTTTCATTTCTAGCTGTTGTTGTTGTTTCCAAAACCTTTTTATTTTTAAATGCCTGCAGATGTGCTACATTTTCATTAAAGATTCAAACTAACATAAAGTATACAGTGCATCATACCATGTATAACATTAAATTGCCTAAATTCAAGATCTTGATGATTTTAAGTTTACGGATGAGGCTGGAGTAACACATGGTCAACAAATTATTATTATTATTATTATTATTATTACTATTATTTATTATTATTATTATTATTATCATTATTATTATTGTTATTTATTATTATTATTTATTATTATTATTATTACTATTTTTTATTATTTATTCTTCTTCTTATTATTATTACTATTATTATTTATTATTAGCATTATTATTCTTTATTACTATTTTTATTATTTTTTATTATTATTATTATTATTATTATTATTATTATTAAATGTTTTTTTTAGGCACTGTATTCATCCCACAGGGGGAGATTCTTTCTCTGCATGTGACCCATCCCTGAGGAGCAGTGAGCTGCCTTTACATTACAGCACCCGGGGAGCAAATAGGGGTTCAGTATCTTTGCTCAGGGTATATTTCGACTTGAAATTACCTGATAATATCAAAACTACTTCAATAAAGATCAATCAGTTGAAAGTATATAACAATATTTATCATTTTAAAAAGACTAGTTAGAGTCATTAGACTTCAACGGTGTGAGGAGACGCATTAGAAACACATTAAACACACCCCTGTCCATCTGCTGCTGGGGGCTGATAGAAATAATCAACAATCCGCTGAATCTCATTGGGGGGGTTGCTCTACCTCTTGGGACACTGTCGCCGTGGTGACGAGGAGGTGGTGGTTTGTATGACAGTAGGTCTGAGAGCAGGATCTCAGAGTCGACTAGTTTGAGGAACACGAGCAGAGAGCTCATTGGTCAGGTATGGTGACCTCAGAAATATGAACGTTTGATAAGTAGGAAACTATCAGTGGGAGGATAGGAATGCTAAGAAATACCAACATGAGAGGAAATATCTTTTTCCATTTTCACCAACGCTTCATTGATGTGTTGGTCTGTCTGTCAGGGCCTCTCTCCCAGTCTGTAAAACCTGAAGCCCATTTGTTCCTATAGAGGAAGTACATGTTTAAAACAGCCTACAAACATAATGTTACATTAAACTGTAGTTTTAGCAAAGGGCAAAGGTTACATTTTTGGGGGAATAACTTCAACCACGGATTAATAGTAATGTTTCATATAATCCAGGTTTCAGGATTATATCCTGTTGAATAGGTTTATATTAGCACTTTTCTTTCTGCTGTGTAGCATTAAGTTTTAACATGAATCTCATTGGTGAAAGATAAATTATGTGTTCAAAGTAAAGCCACCCTTTAGTCAAGTCTACACAACAAATAATAGTTATTTATAGACATTCATTCATTCATTTTCTGTAACCTCTTACCCTGTGTAGAGTCACGGGGGCTGGGGCCTATCCCAGCTGACTTTGGGCGAGAAGCGGGGTTCACCCTGGACAAGTCACCAGTTCATCACAAAGAAAGACAAACAACCATTCACACTCACATTCACACCTATGGTCAGTTTAGAGTCGCCAATTCACCTATATTACATGTTTTTGGTGGTGGGAGGAAGCCGGAGAACCTGGAGAGAACCCATGCAGACACAGGGAGAACCTGCAAACTCCTATTTATAGACAAAAACATTTTAAACTAAAATACATAGAAGGCTGAAATCAAAAGCCTTTAAAATGTAGCACATAAGCGGTCCAAACAGTCAACTTTAGCCAATCGCTAATCAACCGTAGCACGCTCCCAATGGCAGTTCTGCATAGAGGCAGAGCCAGGAAGCTACAACCAACACAATGCTAGCAGGATGGAGCTGTTGGTCAGCAGTACTGGACTCATGGTATCTCACAGCTGAGTTCTAGGAGTTTGTATTATAGAGAGAAAAGCATTAATTTGTTGGAACATAGACGGGGAGAGAGAGAAGAGGAACTGGTTTAACCTGAATGTTTAGATCTCAGTCCAGGACTGGCTGAATAAAAGTGACACAGTTCGACAAAAGGATGGAACTGGATTAAATCATTGGTTGAACTGGCCTTCTGATAGGTCATCTGTGTCACTGTGTCATGAAGAGGTTGATGGACCTTGTGGATCAGGCAGCTGTTATTTAGATGCATGTAGCTATTAGTTGTTTGTTAAACTGGACGCCTCATCAGTTCCATATTTATCCCTCCATCCTTCTACCTGTGGGCTCCTTTTTCTCTGCAGGGGCCCGGGTCAACGCCAAGGATAACATGTGGCTCACCCCTCTCCATCGGGCGGTGGCATCTCGGAGTGAGGTGAGCGTACACACACACACACACACACACACACACACACACACACACACACACACACACACAGTCCAATACTTTCTTATTCCCATAGCGACACCATGTCAAGCAGCCGATAGCTCGTCACAGTGAGTCAGGTCAGGGAGCCAAACCACACCTCTGGGTATTTACTGACAGACGAGCACATTCATCTGCTTTTAGCCTCTTCAGCACGCCTCCATACTGTACAAACTATATCTCAGGTTTATGAGCTTTGTGACTCTGCGTCACAGCTGTTAAACAACCACATCCCTCCCAATGCTCAAACTGGTCATTCAGCATAGCTGGAATATCTAGAGGAGGAACCATTGTAGTGTGGCTTAGTCTTATTTGTTCCTTTAATAAGTCTGTTTGAATAGTAGATTGTGTTAAGTAGTGTAGTTGTGAATGTGTTAAGTAGTATATTTGTGACTGTGTTAAGTAGTGTAGTTGTGAATGTGTTAAGTAGTGTAGTTGTGAATGTGTTAAGTAGTGTAGTTGTGACTGTGTTAAGTAGTGTAGTTGTGAATGTGTTAAGTAGTATATTTGTGACTGTGTTAAGTAGTGTAGTTGTGAATGTGTTAAGTAGTGTAGTTGTGAATGTGTTAAGTAGTGTAGTTGTGAATGTGTTAAGTAGTGTAGTTGTGACTGTGTTAAGTAGTGTAGTTGTGAATGTGTTAAGTAGTGTAGTTGTGACTGTGTTAAGTAGTATATTTGTGACTATGTTAAGTAGTGTAGTTGTGAATGTGTTAAGTAGTATATTTGTGACTGTGTTAAGTAGTGTAGTTGTGAATGTGTTAAGTAGTGTAGTTGTGAATGTGTTAAGTAGTGTAGTTGTGAATGTGTTAAGTAGTATATTTGTGACTATGTTAAGTAGTGTAGTTGTGAATGTGTTAAGTAGTATAGTTGTGAATGTGTTAAGTAGTATATTTGTGACTGTGTTAAGTAGTGTAGTTGTGAATGTGTTAAGTAGTATATTTGTGACTATGTTAAGTAGTGTAGTTGTGAATGTGTTAAGTAGTATAGTTGTGAATGTGTTAAGTAGTATATTTGTGACTGTGTTAAGTAGTGTAGTTGTGAATGTGTTAAGTAGTGTAGTTGTGAATGTGTTAAGTAGTGTAGTTGTGACTGTGTTACGTAGTGTAGTTGTGAATGTGTTAAGTAGTGTAGTTGTGACTGTGTTAAGTAGTGTAGTTGTGATTGTGCTAAGTAGTATATTTGTGACTGTGTTAAGTAGTGTAGTTGTGACTGTGTTAAGTAGTGTAGTTGTGACTGTGTTAAGTAGTGTAGTTGTGACTGTGTTAAGTAGTGCAGTTGTGAATGTGTTAAGTAGTATATTTGTGACTGTGTTAAGTAGTGTAGTTGCGAATGTGTTAAGTAGTGTAGTTGTGACTGTGTTAAGTAGTGTAGTTGTGATTGTGCTAAGTAGTATATTTGTGACTGTGTTAAGTAGTGTAGTTGTGAATGTGTTAAGTAGTGTAGTTGTGACTGTTAAGTAGTATATTTGTGACTGTTAAGTAGTATAGTTGTGACTATGTTAAGTAGTGTAGTTGTGAATGTGTTAAGTAGTATATTTGTGACTGTGTTAAGTAGTGTAGTTGTGACTGTGTTAAGTAGTGTAGTTGTGACTGTGTTAAGTAGTGTAGTTGTGAATGTGTTAAGTAGTGTAGTTGTGAATGTGTTAAGTAGTGTAGTTGTGACTGTGTTAAGTAGTGTAGTTGTGAATGTGTTAAGTAGTGTAGTTGTGAATGTGTTAAGTAGTGTAGTTGTGACTGTGTTAAGTAGTGTAGTTGTGACTGTGTTAAGTAGTGTAGTTGTGAATGTGTTAAGTAGTATATTTGTGACTGTGTTAAGTAGTGTAGTTGTGAATGTGTTAAGTAGTGTAGTTGTGACTGTGTTAAGTAGTGTAGTTGTGAATGTGTTAAGTAGTATATTTGTGACTGTGTTAAGTAGTGTAGTTGTGAATGTGTTAAGTAGTGTAGTTGTGACTGTGTTAAGTAGTGTAGTTGTGAATGTGTTAGGTAGTATATTTGTGACTGTGTTAAGTAGTGTAGTTGTGACTATGTTAAGTAGTGTAGTTGTGAATGTGTTAAGTAGTGTAGTTGTGACTGTGTTAAGTAGTGTAGTTGTGAATGTGTTAGGTAGTATATTTGTGACTGTGTTAAGTAGTGTAGTTGTGACTATGTTAAGTAGTGTAGTTGTGACTGTGTTAAGTAGTGTAGTTGTGACTGTTAAGTAGTATATTTGTGACTGTGTTAAGTAGTGTAGTTGTGAATGTGTTAAGTAGTGTATTTGTGACTGTGTTAAGTAGTGTAGTTGTGACTGTGTTAAGTAGTGTAGTTGTGAATGTGTTAAGTAGTATATTTGTGACTGTGTTAAGTAGTGTAGTTGTGAATGTGTTAAGTAGTGTAGTTGTGACTGTGTTAAGTAGTGTAGTTGTGAATGTGTTAAGTAGTATATTTGTGACTGTGTTAAGTAGTGTAGTTGTGAATGTGTTAAGTAGTGTAGTTGTGAATGTGTTAAGTAGTGTAGTTGTGACTGTGTTAAGTAGTGTAGTTGTGAATGTGTTAAGTAGTATATTTGTGACTGTGTTAAGTAGTGTAGTTGTGAATGTGTTAAGTAGTGTAGTTGTGAATGTGTTAAGTAGTGTAGTTGTGAATGTGTTAAGTAGTGTAGTTGTGACTGTGTTAAGTAGTGTAGTTGTGAATGTGTTAAGTAGTGTAGTTGTGACTGTGTTAAGTAGTATATTTGTGACTATGTTAAGTAGTGTAGTTGTGAATGTGTTAAGTAGTATATTTGTGACTGTGTTAAGTAGTGTAGTTGTGAATGTGTTAAGTAGTGTAGTTGTGAATGTGTTAAGTAGTGTAGTTGTGAATGTGTTAAGTAGTATATTTGTGACTATGTTAAGTAGTGTAGTTGTGAATGTGTTAAGTAGTATAGTTGTGAATGTGTTAAGTAGTATATTTGTGACTGTGTTAAGTAGTGTAGTTGTGAATGTGTTAAGTAGTATATTTGTGACTATGTTAAGTAGTGTAGTTGTGAATGTGTTAAGTAGTATAGTTGTGAATGTGTTAAGTAGTATATTTGTGACTGTGTTAAGTAGTGTAGTTGTGAATGTGTTAAGTAGTGTAGTTGTGAATGTGTTAAGTAGTGTAGTTGTGACTGTGTTACGTAGTGTAGTTGTGAATGTGTTAAGTAGTGTAGTTGTGACTGTGTTAAGTAGTGTAGTTGTGATTGTGCTAAGTAGTATATTTGTGACTGTGTTAAGTAGTGTAGTTGTGACTGTGTTAAGTAGTGTAGTTGTGACTGTGTTAAGTAGTGTAGTTGTGACTGTGTTAAGTAGTGTAGTTGTGAATGTGTTAAGTAGTATATTTGTGACTGTGTTAAGTAGTGTAGTTGCGAATGTGTTAAGTAGTGTAGTTGTGACTGTGTTAAGTAGTGTAGTTGTGATTGTGCTAAGTAGTATATTTGTGACTGTGTTAAGTAGTGTAGTTGTGAATGTGTTAAGTAGTGTAGTTGTGACTGTTAAGTAGTATATTTGTGACTGTTAAGTAGTATAGTTGTGACTATGTTAAGTAGTGTAGTTGTGAATGTGTTAAGTAGTATATTTGTGACTGTGTTAAGTAGTGTAGTTGTGACTGTGTTAAGTAGTGTAGTTGTGACTGTGTTAAGTAGTGTAGTTGTGAATGTGTTAAGTAGTGTAGTTGTGAATGTGTTAAGTAGTGTAGTTGTGACTGTGTTAAGTAGTGTAGTTGTGAATGTGTTAAGTAGTGTAGTTGTGAATGTGTTAAGTAGTGTAGTTGTGACTGTGTTAAGTAGTGTAGTTGTGACTGTGTTAAGTAGTGTAGTTGTGAATGTGTTAAGTAGTATATTTGTGACTGTGTTAAGTAGTGTAGTTGTGAATGTGTTAAGTAGTGTAGTTGTGACTGTGTTAAGTAGTGTAGTTGTGAATGTGTTAAGTAGTATATTTGTGACTGTGTTAAGTAGTGTAGTTGTGAATGTGTTAAGTAGTGTAGTTGTGACTGTGTTAAGTAGTGTAGTTGTGAATGTGTTAGGTAGTATATTTGTGACTGTGTTAAGTAGTGTAGTTGTGACTATGTTAAGTAGTGTAGTTGTGAATGTGTTAAGTAGTGTAGTTGTGACTGTGTTAAGTAGTGTAGTTGTGAATGTGTTAGGTAGTATATTTGTGACTGTGTTAAGTAGTGTAGTTGTGACTATGTTAAGTAGTGTAGTTGTGACTGTGTTAAGTAGTGTAGTTGTGACTGTTAAGTAGTATATTTGTGACTGTGTTAAGTAGTGTAGTTGTGAATGTGTTAAGTAGTGTATTTGTGACTGTGTTAAGTAGTGTAGTTGTGACTGTGTTAAGTAGTGTAGTTGTGAATGTGTTAAGTAGTATATTTGTGACTGTGTTAAGTAGTGTAGTTGTGAATGTGTTAAGTAGTGTAGTTGTGACTGTGTTAAGTAGTGTAGTTGTGAATGTGTTAAGTAGTATATTTGTGACTTTGTTAAGTAGTGTAGTTGTGACTATGTTAAGTAGTGTAGTTGTGAATGTGTTAAGTAGTGTAGTTGTGACTGTGTTAAGTAGTGTAGTTGTGACTGTGTTAAGTAGTATATTTGTGACTGTGTTGAGTAGTGTAGTTGTGACTGTGTTAAGTAGTGTAGTTGTGACTGTGTTAAGTAGTATATTTGTGACTGTGTTAAGTAGTGTAGTTGTGAATGTGTTAAGTAGTATATTTGTGACTGTGTTAAGTAGTGTAGTTGTGACTGTGTTAAGTAGTGTAGTTGTGACTGTGTTAAGTAGTATATTTGTGACTGTTAAGTAGTGTAGTTGTGACTGTGTTAAGTAGTATATTTGTGACTGTGTTAAGTAGTGTAGTTGTGACTGTGTTAAGTAGTGTAGTTGTGAATGTGTTAAGTAGTGTAGTTGTGAATGTGTTAAGTAGTATATTTGTGACTGTGTTAAGTAGTGTAGTTGTGAATGTGTTAAGTAGTATATTTGTGACTGTGTTAAGTAGTGTAGTTGTGACTGTGTTAAGTAGTGTAGTTGTGAATGTGTTAAGTAGTGTAGTTGTGAATGTGTTAAGTAGTGTAGTTGTGAATGTGTTAAGTAGTGTAGTTGTGAATGTGTTAAGTAGTGTAGTTGTGAATGTGTTAAGTAGTATATTTGTGACTGTGTTAAGTAGTGTAGTTGTGACTGTGTTAAGTAGTGTAGTTGTGAATGTGTTAAGTAGTGTATTTGTGACTGTGTTAAGTAGTGTAGTTGTGAATGTGTTAAGTAGTATATTTGTGACTGTGTTAAGTAGTGCAGTTGTGAAAGGGTGACTAGTCTAAAGGCCCAAATACGTTAAAGACAGCTACGTAGACGGACAGGGTCCTCCGTGCGTCTTCTACATTCATTCCGTACGTAATCAGACATGTTTTTTCTTACCGAGACAGAAAAATGGAGCAATACCACTGTAAATGGATGATGACACTGTAGCTACAATAAAAGAAAGGCACGACAAATATGTACGGAAACAACAAAGAAGAAAAAAGTGATAAAGTATAATAACTCACTTAAACCCCCTCTTCGCGATGCACTTCATGACGCCGCCTACTTAATGTCATTGTAATGGAGAGCTTTGATTGTTTGTTAATATAAAAATATTACAGCAAAAAAACAAAACTGTTGCTGAAGATAAGGTAAAACTTTACCACTAAATTCACTCTCAATGCCTTCACTTTATTTCTAACATGATAACTAGTCATTGTAAACTTGATACAGTGAATTTAAACATTAAAACAAGAAGTACATTTAGGTCTGAAATTAAACAAAAAATGTGCTGGACTTAATTTGATTGAAAAGTGTTTCTAAATTCTAATGTTCACATTTTATTTCAACATTTACTGCTCCTGTATCGTCTAATTCATTTTCACATGAAATAATAATAATATGATAATATCATATTCCAGGAGACATAAACATTAGATGTATGCCTGCTATTTATGTATATTTGATAGATATTTTTCTTGTAACTAAGATTGTAACAGTGATTGTAATAATACGGTATCCATGGTGATATGCCGGTCACATGACAGATCAATGTGTTGCATACGAGCAGCGTTCATAGAGAGTTATGTATAAAAACTGTTTGACTTCTTCCTCAGGAGGCAGTGCGAGTTTTGATTCGCCACTCAGCAGACGTGAACGCACGTGACAAGAACTGGCAGACACCGCTGCATGTCGCTGCAGCCAATAATGCGCTGCGGTGCGCTGAGGTCATCATTCCTCTGCTGAGTAGCGTCAATGTTTCGGACCGCGGCGGACGCACCGCCCTGCATCACGCCGCCCTCAACGGACACACGGAGGTTTGTGTTCCTGCTCCAGTGTGTCGGTGTAGCTCACCAGCAGACAGGTGGTGATGTAACCATCCTGGGTGATATTTCAGCTGAAGAGGAAACGAGTGCAGCTGTATTATCAGGGTTATTAAGTGGGTTGTTCATGTGTCACATAGAATCATTCACAAATATACTGGGTCTAAAATTAACAATGAGAGGCGTCGTATTTCTGGATGGCCTCTCTATTTCTACCCAACACTGTGTCTCCAGAGTGTTTATGCAACAGCTGAGCCAACATGTATTTACAATGCTGTTATATAAAGACACCCCCCCACACACATACACATACAAACATAAATACATCCTCCATCTTTTACCGCTCTCCTTCTGTCTTCCTCTGTCAGATGGTGAACCTCCTCCTCGCTAAAGGAGCCAACATCAACGCCTTCGATAAGAAGGACGGTCGAGCGCTGCACTGGGCAGCTTTCATGGGTGAGTCAAGAACAAAGATGGCGTTTGAGTGTGAAAACACATCATGGCTTCAGTCCCTGGAAATAGATCCTTGTTGATAAATGAACCATCGGCTCTTTCTGAGGTGCCTAATAGCTGAGGGACCTGCTAGAGTTTAATAAGACGCATCATAACATGGTGAGAGATTTTAGTTCAAACCAACATACATGTGAACATTACAACAAACAAACTAGATGCTGTATAATGTATGGTCAAACTGCTGTGACATCGGCCTCTGCAAAATGACAATATCTATAGAAAAAACATCTATTGTTTCATTTTCTGAATTAACATGAATATTAATCTGAGTAAATGCCTGTAATTTGTTAAATAGCCACACAATTTCAGCATGAAATCAGATCAAAGAAGGGTTAATATGTAAACAGGTAATGTTTCAAATGTATTTTAGATTAACAATCACTTAATGTAATATACAAGTGATGGATGAAGTAATATTGAAAATAATACACATCATAACACATACGTATAAAGGCATATTGCCCTATTTAACAATCTAGTATCTAAATAATCTATAGCTCATAGTTTAAAGTCCATGGTGCATTTAGGGTGTGTCCAACTTCCTGTTGCTAATTAAATAGTGCATAAACTGGACGCAAAGTTAGGCGCAAAGGGGTTTTATATAGTCTATAGTTACAGGTGTGTTTTGGGTGTGACAGGAATGAAACCAAGCAGAGTGTCCTCTGCAGTAAACAGCACCACGTCTCTCCCTGGGGACAGGTATGTGGTCTTTGGTGAGTGGTGAGCCTCCACCGTCTGTCCCATCAATGACCCCATTTGACCCACTGAGCAAAAGCACCAGTACTGAACTGTCAGTACTATCAGGCCAACACTTCTTATAATGATCGTTCTGTTTAACAGCAGACGGGATGTGGGTTGGTGAAATAATACATCATTAATGAGGAAAATGTTAATTGACAATTATAATTGAGATAAACTGAGAGGATCTAATGTTAATGTTGTGTATCCATCTACACACCCAGAGGAGTGAAGTCCTCCTGATGAATCCTACAAGTAATGGAGCAGTGACATGTTCATGTTGTTCCAGTCTACATGTCATGAACCAGTAAAAACACAGAGCTGACTTCAGACCAGGTTTATGTTGGTCAGTGGTTGAACCGTTTTCTGCTGCCTCCAGATAGAAATGTGCCAACAACAACACGCCTGACCACACCTCATTTGAACACATAATGTGTGCTGGATGTGATACTTTCTCTTTGCTTTGCCCCAGGAATAAGATGGAGCCCATAGTGTCTCTGAAAAAACATGTTCAGGGTTACAGTCCATAAACAACTTCATGTGACCGCTGATAGCTCCTTTTTGCCTGTGGTTTGTGTTGACTGTGTGGTTTGTATTGACTGTGTGCTCTGGTGCGCCGCCTACAGGACATTTGGATGTGGTGCGTCTGCTCGTGAGTCAGGGGGCGGAGATCAGCTGTAAAGACAAACGAGGATACACTCCCCTCCACACAGCGGCCTCCAGCGGACAGATCACTGTGGTCAAACACCTTCTCAACCTGGCTGTGGAGGTCAGGACATACACACACACACGCAGTTTCAAGCCCTTTTTACAAAGAGATTACACAACCTTTATTTACACCAAATGAAACCACAGCGGCATAATGTCGCCCCAGTGTGTGCTGGCGTAACTCGTGACACAGCATGTAGTGTGACGTTTTACGTAGCATAGCAGCGCTCGGAATAGCAAAAAAACATTTACCATCCTTTTATATGGAGGTTGAACTCCTGGACCTCGTGTTGTCACCCCAGTTTGAAGACATTTTCGTTGATTTTCTTTGTCTTTGTGTTAGCTGCTAACTGCTACTTGCTGCTTTTTAAATCTCCTGGTTTCGCACACATCACACATCGTCCTGTCCTAAAGCTCCAATTCCATCAGAATCATCTTTGTTTCGATTCTGCTTATTGGTTCCTAAATAATTTCACTGTTGCTCACGTCAGGTTTGTGTTTCCATGGTGGTTCCATGCAGCGTCTGTAGTCTCCACCTCACAGGTTGGATGTGTACTTAGAGCTGAGCTCCGTCATGGACCACAGCAAACAGCGCTCAAAAGTGTGGCTTTAATGTGCCCTGATTATTGCTGAGTCGGCACAGTGCAACACCTGTGCCAAACTTGTTTTGTGCAAGGAAGGATACACAACAGCCTCCCTCACCTGCCTCAGCCTCTACCTCAGTCACCCTGAGGTCTCCCTCACCTGCCTCAGCCTCTACCTCAGTCACCCTGAGGTCTCCCTCACCTGCCTCAGCCTCTACCTCAGTCACCCTGAGGTCTCCTCACCTGCCTCAGCCTCTACCTCAGTCACCCTGAGGTCTCCCTCACCTGCCTCAGCCTCTACCTCAGTCACCCTGAGGTCTCCCTCACCTGCCTCAGCCTCTACCTCAGTCACCCTGAGGTCTCCCTCACCTGCCTCAGCCTCTACCTCAGTCACCCTGAGGTCTCCCTCACCTGCCTCAGCCTCTACCTCAGTCACCCTGAGGTCTCCCTCACCTGCCTCAGCCTCTACCTCAGTCACTCTGAGGTCTCTCTCACCTGCCTCAGCCTCTACCTCAGTCACCCTGAGGTCTCCCTCACCTGCCTCAGCCTCTACCTCAGTCACCCTGAGGTCTCCCTCACCTGCCTCAGCCTGTACCACAGTCACCCTGAGGTCTCCCTCACCTGCCTCAGCCTCTACCTCAGTCACCCTGAGGCCTCCCTCACCTGCCTCAGCCTCTACCTCAGTCACCCTGAGGTCTCCTTCACCTGCCTCAGCCTCTACCTCAGTCACCCTGAGGTCTCCCTCACCGGACTCAGCCTCTACCTCAGTCATCCTGAGGTCTCCCTCACCTGCCTCAGCCTCTACCTCAGTCATCCTGAGGTCTCCCTCACCTGCCTCAGCCTGTACCACAGTCACCCTGAGGTCTCCCTCACCTGCCTCAGCCTCTACCTCAGTCACCCTGAGGCCTCCCTCACCTGCCTCAGCCTCTACCTCAGTCACCCTGAGGTCTCCTTCACCTGCCTCAGCCTCTACCTCAGTCACCCTGAACCAACAGCCTGCAAAATCTTGTAACAATAAGATAAGAGAAAACGAAATAACTTTTGTCTTTTTCTCAGCAGCGACACAGCAAACAGGTTATATTTCAGATTGCTAACACTAGTAGCCAGTTTACTGTTGCTAAGCTAGTAGCAGTGATCCCATGATGTGACACGAACATATGAATGACTCAATGTGTCTCTCTTCACAACAACACAGACACAACAGGTGTTTACTGCTGGAACAGACTCAACTTGTCTGCATCCACACCTCAGTAACACCATAAGAACTATATTTGTCAACCAACACAGTGCATATAGATCAATACATGACATGACAACAAATAGGAATACAAATTAGCACATAGTGCTAACATAGAAGAAAAGGTGAATTACCTCGTTGTCTGCTTATCGAAGTTCTTAAAGTTTTCTTTGTTTCTTTCTTTGTCTGCTTCAGAGGTTGACTTAATACTTTAATCTATGTCATATTGGCAGGTTAGCTGACCTAAACAATAGTGTTCGTTACTGTACATCAAATCAGATTTAAAATTTTATCATTGCATCAAGTTATACTGAGCAACAGTAGAAACATAATTTTAAAAACCCTGTAATTTCTATTCACTAGCTCTAATCTACTGAAACAAACAAACATGTGATTCACTGAATAGACTTTTTTAAGTACCCACAACCAAAACATGTTAAATCATGAATAGCCATCATTTAGTCATAAAAATAATAAAAATAACAGTCATTGGTGCATTTCAGAGTAAACCATGATGTTGGTGAGATTTTTTTCTGCATGATTGAAAAGACCTGGTCAAGGTGATAATTTACCAGGTCTAATTAATGTCCTACTGAAACAACTGATGATGTCACGACTTCCACAAAACATACTTGACCAGGCAGTTGGGATGCTGATGATGATGATGATGGTCTGAACTCTGCAGACACGTGTAACACAGATGTTACAGATGTTATGGCTCATTGCACAGTGCAGACAGATCACATTTAGTGACAAGTCCAGATTTAACTTGCACACAGTTGGTGGTTATAGGTGTTTGTATCGTCGCCCGGGGAACGCTATCTTGCAGCATACATACAGGAAGAGGATCGTTTTGGTGGTGATGTCATGATGTGGGGAGCCATTGCTAATGGATGACGGTCAGAACTTGTCCACATCCACGATATACCGACAGCTATCTGTTACTGAGATACGGTCCTAGGTCCACATGTCATTCCGAGGATACAGCAATCAGGATCACCTTCATGCATGACAATGCCAGACCACATGTGGCTCATGTCTGTCAGGAGTAGCCTACCTGGACCAGAACAATGTCGCTGTCCTTCCTTGGCCAGCATATTCACCAGATCTCAACCCAATAGAGCATCTGTGTGACGTTCAGGATCACCAGGTGAGAGAGAGAGATCCTGATCCAGCAACACATGAACAACTTGTCACAGCTCTGCAGGAAGAATGACGTCATCCTACAAGTCCAGAATAACATCGTATCCATTCAGGAGGTGTAAAGTAGTGATAAGTGCTGGAGGTAGACACGCACGGTAGTGACTATTGTTGTTCTCTGTCTCACCATCCACACTTTCTGACTTGTAAACACTAAGACAAAAACCACGAATCTGCACAAAAATGATTTTTCTGTATGACTAAAGGGTGAATAAAGATGTGAACCATAATTTACCTTTGATATTTAATATGAACAGGATGGCAGGACATTAAAAAAAAGATGCATTTCTACTGTTGGTCAGTATATATTTATTAATTAGATGAAATCATGAATTCTATTATAAAGCAATCATTATTTATTTGTCATAAACATACATTTGTAGAAAATCACGTACAATGAATTATACATTCTTTATACAGAATGGATTATATGAAAGGTTTTCTTTTTATTTAAAAAAAAAAGTCATGTTATTTTTTTGGGCATTTTATGCCTATATTGATAGGACAGCCAAACAGGTGACAGGAAATGTGAGAGAGAGAGTGGGGGGTAGACATGTGGCAAATTGGCCACGAGTCAGAATCGAACCCGTGGCAACCGCTAGAGGACTACAGGGCACGCTCTAACCACTGCACTATCTGTGGCTATCAGTTCAGAGCTGTGACTTCCTCCTCTCAGAGGTGGAACAACAATGACCTCCCATTACTCCTTTGTAACATTCACGGTGAGACACAATGAAGAGTCAACAGTCCTGCCTTTATCAGGCTGTGTGAAAAGGGCTTCAGCAGCATTTATTATGTACTCCTTCATGAACACATACATCAACCTGCACACAGTCATTCATTGTCCTATTCTTAAACAAGCATATGCACACGTTTCCTCCATAACCAAAGGTTGTGTTTCGCTCCGACAACAGATCGACGAGTCCAATGCATTTGGGAACACGGCGCTCCACCTGGCCTGTTTTAACGGCCAGGACGCCGTCGTCAGCGAGCTGATCGATTATGGTGCCAACGTCAGCCAGCCCAACAATAAGGGCTTCACCCCGCTGCACTTTGCTGCTGCTTCCACACATGGAGCGCTTTGTCTGGAGTTCCTGGTCAATAACGGGGCTGATGTCAACGTACAGGTACGCACACCAGTTCCACACAAGTCAACACGGCTCTGCCATCTATGTACAAAGGATACGTGGGTCTTTTCATCCATTCACCCGGACTTGTAGTCCAACCTATTGGTCCAGAGTATATTACGTCTGATCGGATTACTTACTTTATCTCTGTTTCTCCAGAGTAAGGCTAAGTTTGCCCAGAAATCTGAATTCTGCTGTTGTGCTTCTTTCACCGTCTTCAGAGCCGCGATGGGAAGAGTCCTCTTCACATGACAGCCGTTCATGGACGCTTTACTCGCTCCCAGACCCTCATTCAGAATGGTGAGTCTGGTCTAAGCTGGTTTTTCCATTAAAGGTACACTTGTTGCATATTTTCCCTATAAATTAAGGTTTTATTTCAGGTGGGGAGATCGACAGTGTGGACAAGGATGGCAACACCCCTCTCCACATCGCTGCACGCTATGGTCATGAACTCCTCATCAACACACTCATCACTAGCGGAGCAGACTGCACAAGGTTTGTTTGTTGTGGAGAAATGTATGTTAACTTATTACAACTCCGAGGTAACCAGTGACCTTCTCTGCATCTTTCTCCAAAGGCGAGGGGTCCATGGCATGTTCCCCCTCCACCTGGCTGCCTTGAATGCTCACTCTGACTGCTGCAGGAAGCTGCTGTCCTCAGGTAACACTAGGTTCACCCTGAACTAGTCATCTATTAGGTACACCTAGCTAAAACTAATACAACAGTCCTGTAACAAATGCTGCCTGAATGAGGGTTAGATTGATCAGTGTTAATTGAAACTCTTCTTATCATGTCATTTTAGAGGATATAGTCTGTTGTGCTGTTGACTTGTGTTTTCCTGACAGGTGTTTTATATTTTATCCATCACTGAGGGTAGTCTGTTAGCACCATATAATGTTCACAGCCCAGTTTAATACAAGCTGGAAACCTTTAAAATAAGCAGGAGACAATGTCTTTAACCTACTCGCTCCAGAAGGAGTCCTCAATGAATGGGACTGAAAGGAGCTAAACGGCTAAAATAATTACTTTCACCTACTTCTAGACAAAAAAGCCCAAATTTTATTTTAGTTTGTGTAAATATAGTATAGATTATATATCAGAAGTGAAATGAAAACACACCGATGTTCTTTCGTTTTTCTTAAAAGGAAGGCGATTTAGCCCACAAACCGCTAGCATTCTGCTAATGAGTGCTGATTGGTCAGTTAAGGATTTAAGATAAGATAAGATATCCCTTTATTAGTCCCACAGTGGGGAAATTCACAATTAAATTCACATTTACGACTGATTGCAACCTGACATCTTTTCTCTAATCTCCTGGAGTCTACAGATGTTTTTAAATGAAATCTAATGAATCTCTAAAGGAGGAGCAGGAGGACCTTGGTTTCTGAAAGACTGTGATGTAGATCTGGTTCATGTAGATCTGGTTTATGTAGCAGAGATATTCCACCGACTATTAATGCTGTAAGTACCATAAAGTGGCTTGTGATGTCACAACTATTTAAATAAAGGTATTTCACAACAACAGTCTGCAAAAAATTATCTAATGGATTTATATTTATTGTTTCTACCCATTGCATCAAAAACATAACGAAAGTTGACAGAATTACTTTCCCCATAAATGTTACGTTTTGGGGCTTCAGCTTCGTAGACCTCCATTCCTTTTGGACTACCTCTGAGAGAGGACCATCTTTATAGACGTTAGCCTGATGTTAGCTTTATTAGCCAGTTCGAAAACTAAAAAATGAGCAGGAGAGAATGTTTTTTTTCTGCTCACAGAACTGATGGTGTTAGCTTTCTTAGCTTAGCAGCAGCCGATAAACTCTGACAGTGAGAGTAAAAATGTTCACTAGCAAAGTTTTAGTGAGTAAATCACATTAAAGTGCCGTCGCACACATACTGTATGTCTCTGCCCCAGAATATGGGTATTATTGAACATTAATTATTGAATAATAATTCAGCACAGATGTTAGGGATTGTGAATATGTTGTTTATAAGATCATACAGTCTAACTATTGTTTATGTGCACAATACATTTTACATACAAAAAGAGACAGAACACAATGAACCAAGTTAAAGATGAATTTGTTTTCCAGATTCTTGCAGATAATATCTTTATTGTCAATTATTTTGGTCACCATGTCAAAAATCTTCTATGGTAGCGGCCGTACTCCCAAACACTAAGATGATCCATGGGGTCCAGAGCCCTTTAGCCATGCAGCCCCTCGTCTTTGGAACTCTCTCCCACAAACCATCCATGATACTGACTCTCTCCCCACTTTTAAATCCCACCTCAGAACACTCCTTTTTAGACTTGCCTATTCTGTGTGATCACTGTTGTTGACCATGTGCTTATTTTGACCTTTATTTTTAGCTTTTTATTGCATATTGTTTGACTTATGTCCTGATATTTGTTGTTTTGTTATCGGTGTATCTGTAAGGTGACATTGAGTGTCCTAAAAGGCGCCCATAAATAAAATGTATTATTATTATTCTTAAGTTAACTGATTCATTCATAAACATTAATCAGGAGTGTTTTCCTTGCTCCCAGTGGTGAATTCCACCACACTCACATTCAGCTCAGGCCAAATTCAAGTCACAATGTTCCAGACACAGACAAGGCCTCACTGATAAGACCACGATCCTGCTGCATAAGAGTGGAGTCTGCTGAATTCTCCTCTAAGAGCAGCAACCTGGTAGTTAATATGTTGTTTACATCTGAGAACTCATCCCATATCTTTAGTCAGGTCTTGAGGAGGGACTGGTTTATTAAACCACAGTGAAGAAAGATTGGCGAAAAGACAACAACATCTGGAGCTAATCCAGATCCCTTTAGACGACTGAACCAGGACCAGGAGCCTCATTTATAAAAGGTTCTGCGCACAAAAAAAGTAGTGTAAACGGGGTGAAATGTGTGTAAACATCTTTCACCACAAACGTTGGTCTTTATAGAGAAAAAGGTTCAGATTTCTACGTCTACTTTCATCCTGCTGTAGAGTCAGAGTCAGAGACACTCGATGGTTTTATCACTAAATAAAGTTCAGTCAGAAGTAAAAACACAGATGAATGTAAAACACACATCAGCACATATATATGTCATAATGTATAGGCCTGCCTCTGATGGTGGATATAGTCTATATTTATTTGTTAGAGCCTAAATACATAAATATGTAAATGTAATTTAATGTCATTATATTGTTTGATGCAGATATGGTTGAATTATTTGTTCCATCTTTAATTGAATGTCAGCATAGTGTCAGTCAGGAGGTGAGACTTTTCCTCTGTGTGTCAAACAGTTTCTGACTGCAGTCAAAATGTTGTTTTTAAAGGCTAAAAATCAACAAATATGGACAGAAGCAGAATATTTGGTTATAAAAACATGTTCTGAATTTTAGGAACCATTCCATCTATCTTTTTTCAGCTGTGTGTTTTTGACCTTCTTTTTGACCCTGCAACAGTTGGTTGTTTGATCCAACCCTGTTCACCATCCACCACATGCTTCTGTCAGACAAACAGCTGGAGACACAGCTGACTTGTCCTTTAACGTGTTTTATTAACACACTGCACAACATCAACATGAGCTCTGAGCAAGTAACACCAGAGAATCTCAACCAACCTTGTTGATCACTCAAACGGTGACACCGTAGCTACTAATTCTAGCTCTCTGATTGGCCAGACAGCATGTCAGTCTACAGTATTACCCAATACCTTCAGCCTGTTTCCTTTTATTTGATATTCCACTGCTAAGCCCTCCAAACAAAACTAAACAGTTTTACGGTGATGAGAACCTCTAACTCACACTCTAAAACTCTTTCTTCTTCATACCCATCATCATCTTCATCATCACTGATAGTCCAACAAAGGCTCCTTAACA
Source organism: Chaunax sp. Z400 (assembly GCA_037577475.1). Taxonomy (NCBI): domain Eukaryota; kingdom Metazoa; phylum Chordata; class Actinopteri; order Lophiiformes; family Chaunacidae; genus Chaunax; species Chaunax sp. Z400. Next base: position 25,892,015 of record CM075196.1, on the reverse strand, counting down.
ACATCAGTATATTCATGAGACATTTAGCATCAACCATTTATGGATGATTGTGGGACGACACTGGGAGGAGTAGTGGGGGGACACTGGGAGGAGTAGTGGGAGGACACTGGGAGGAGTAGTGGGAGGACACTGGGAGGAGTAGTGGGAGGACACTGGGAGGAGTAGTGGGATGATACTGGGAGGAGTAGTGGGACGACACTGGGAGGAGTAGTGGGACGACACTGGGAGGAGTAGTGGGACAACACTGGGAGGAGTAGTGGGATGATACTGGGAGGAGTAGTGGGACGACACTGGGAGGAGTAGTGGGACGACACTGGGAGGAGTAGTGGGAGGACACTGGGAGGAGTAGTGGGAGGACACTGGGAGGAGTAGTGATGATACTAGGAGGAGTAGTGGGACGACACTGGGAGTAGTGATGACGCTGGGAGGAGTAGTGGTGACGCTGGGAGTAGTAGTGGTGACACTGGGAGGAGTAGTGGTGACACAGAGGAGTAGTGGTGACACTGAGAGGAGTAGTGGTGACACAGAGGAGTAGTGGTGACACTGAGAGGAGTAGTGGTGACACAGAGGAGTAGTGGTGACACAGAGGAGTAGTGGTGACACTGAGAGGAGTAGTGGTGACACAGAGGAGTAGTGGTGACACAGAGGAGTAGTGGTGACACAGAGGAGTAGTGGTGACACTGAGAGGAGTAGTGGTGACACAGAGGAGTAGTGGTGACACAGAGGAGTAGTGGTGACACTGAGAGGAGTATTATTCAGGTCTGCATGGTTTTATAGATGTGAATATTTTCTTCTGAGGTCTGTGAGAACAAAATGTTTTAGGATGGAATCTACGTTTTATAAATGAGGACCTGATCTTTGGTTCTGGGCTCATGGACCAGGATGAAACTGGGCTCCATTCGTCTCTGCTGAGTAGCTGTAGTGAACAAAGAAGTCATTTACATGTGCTTGAGCCCTGTGCAGCTGCAGTTGTGTCTGGTCAGGAACGCTGTGAGCAGCGATGACCTTAGCTTTTGTGTTTGGATCAGTCTGAGCTAAACCCAGAGCTCAGAGTCCCTTTTACACCAGATCAGTGAAAAATGGGCAAATTGTAATGAGAAAAGATTATAAAGCTGCGACACAAGATGACCCCTGCAGCAGTCATCTGTCATGTATGATCGTTGGTTTGAAGGGATGTTTTGTACATGAAGGATCTGCTGAATGTTTAATGGTTAGACTTCTGATTTTTAGCATTAAAACACATCAAAACTATTAGAAAATACAGGAGGTGCTTTCTCTTCCTCTCTTATCATCATCATCATCATCTAGTCCTAATTTGGTGTTAATAGATGCTGTACATGCGTTCGGTACAATAGTCTCTGTGTTGATACTAAGATGCTTCTTTTAACTGTAGTTTCATATTGTACTCTCACTACACGGGTCACCACTCAGTATGTTGCAGTACTGTGTGAAAGAAGTATTTTCGCAGTAATTTGATAAGGATTTGTTTGATGATGTGATCCAATGATCATCTTATCATATCTGTCTTCTGCTCAGCCTTACTCCTGTCCTCCAACACCCAGACACATCTGATGCTCTCTAACCCTCTGGGGTCTGAGGGCATTTTTACATCTTGAATTTATCTTTTTAAGGTACATGAATAGTAAATAATATTAAATGTGTTTTATATGAACATTTGAAGTATAATCTCAGCTTCTGTGAAACATGGTTCCCGTTTGTTCTCGAGCAATGTGTAAAAATAACTGCAGATAATTAGATAGTAAACATATTAGACATTTCAAAATGTCCCTACTCTGACAGTAGGGACATTTTGAAATATATAAAATACAAAGGTTAGAGAGGCTGACAAAATGACGTCATGCTACATATGAAGTTTCACAGTATGTGAAAAATGAGCATAATGGTTTTTCTAAGTCAAATGTTTAAGAAGCAAAAAAACACAAAAATCCACCAATAACACATGAGAAGGCAGAGTCAAGCTCTCTTCTTGGCATCCTATTGGCTGCTGAAGAGGAGAGTCTACAGATTCAACACTCAAACCAAATTTCTACTCCATCTTTTCCACCGAGATATTAAAAGAAGCAGTCCATTAAATGATCATTAGTGATCTGTCTAATCACTAGACTCAACACCATTTTTGACCTCCTCATAGAGCTGGTCAGAGGAACCTCCTCTGGTCCTGATCCATAGCGTCCCTCTTTCTCTCCACTGTTGTCTCAATGCAATGAGACTCAGACTCTCTGAGGCTCTGTCCTTGAGCATGAGAGGAGATCTCAGATCCCTGATCTCATATCTCAGATCCCAGATCTCAGATCCCTGATCTCAGATCCCTGATCTCAGATCCCTGATCTCAGATCTCAGATCCCTGATCTCAGATCCCTGATCTCAGATCCCTGATCTCTGATCTCAGAACTCTGATCCCATCCTTACATGAATATAAAGGTTAAATAAAATAAACACACTTTTATAAAGCTGAGTATTCAGATGGTTTCAGACTTGTTGAGGCTGTTATTACCTCCAGCAGCTGAGATGACAGGGTTTACGTGATCGCCTATGTTTGTTGGTGTATAAGATATCAGACAGTTATAATGAACTTCAGTTAGCTGATGTGGAGGGATGAACCTCAGGCTGAGGAGGTGTTGATTAGACTTTGAGGTGGATCGGAATGTGGATCCAAGATGTTCTTTCATCTCTGTTAGTGTTGACAGATAAGATAAGACATTTTTACATTTTCATGAATGTAGTGATATGAGCTTAAATTTATGTATATTTAAGCTTAATTTACTTTGATTTACCTGATTCTATTCATAATCAGTCAAACATCTGAAAATCATAGGTTCTGTGTTACATTATTTCTCATCAAACAAGGAATAAACGAGAACAATGAATAAATGAGATGATTTATTGAACCGTTATTGATATGGCATCATAAAAATGGGTTATGGAAGTGAAAACCAGGCTAAACACAGATGAATCTCCTCCTAGTGTTGTTGTCACCAGCTCACAGTAGGCTGTCTCACACTGATGCTTCTCTTCTGCTGAAGTCTGGTAGAGTCTAGGGATGGACGTTGACTTTCACCTATTTGAATAGTCATGAATAAAAGATCGATTAGTAAACACTGTTGTCATTTTGTTATAAAAATGTTTTTCCTGTGCCTGGTGGTAATGAGATACAACATGTAGTCTGTAGTTCATAGTCAACTAACAACAAATTAACATGAAGTTAGTTTCACAAATGGCAACATTTATATAACAGACACCGTTAAAACTGTGGTGCCTGTAGATAGAAGAAAAGGGTCTATAGGAGTTTATGACATTAAGATGTGATCAAGTCTGAAACAGACACATGAACAAGATGGGATCTTCTCAGGAACATCAACATCACAATTATACAGTAATTAGATAATTATATAGTGTTGTTTCTGAACACATCCTTAAAATAGACAACCAGTTGTAAAACATTGGCGTTGTGAGGCTTGTTGTGGCCTCCTGCCCCTCAGGGAGGAGGAGGAGGAGGAGGAGGAGGAGACATGGTCGTAGGGAGAATTGATGATCTAGAGTCTTACAAAAGGTCTTCTTGTCCTTTTAGGTAGCTCTGTGTTGCATTCATAGGCTGGTCTTGTTGGTGTTTTTATTGCTTGGTAAGATAATTTATCACATCCTGGCTCAGGAGAAGATCCCTGAGTTGTTTGTTGTAAGTCAACAAGTAATTGGCCTGTTGTCACTACATGAATTTCCCAAACTAGAAAGCACTCAGACAGCAAAAACCTCCACCAGCACCATTAAAAGCCATTAAAAATGGAACCAGGAAATAGTTCCCAGACAGAAACACATCAAAATATGTTCATCAGAGACACGTCATCAATGCCTACAACTATAATCCTGTTCACACCTAACATAATTCTTTGCATAGAAGAGTAGAAGGGCATACACGGGTAACGTAGCCTGTTCAATGAAAAAAAGTCATATCTCACAATGATAAAGGAACTGATCAACATCTACCCCTAAATGTGATGATGTCTTCTGTGACACCAGACCCTCCGCTCCTCCCAGTTTCTTGTTATGTGGAACTGACTAAAAAACAGTCCCGCTATATTTTAAAAAGTGGAAAGAATTCCAGACCCTTCATCCAGATCAAGTCCAAGAGACAGACAGGCAGATGGTCCTTGGCTGCAGATGCATGTGTTCATGGGTTCCTGGCCCTGAGCTGAAGGGTTGGGTTACCTTTATTCAGAATAATGTCTTCATCTGTGAGCGGCTCAGAGCCACATGAACGTGAGAGAGACTCTCTCTACACTTCCTCCCTTTGTTGGTCCTCCTGACGTGTCTCTGTGTAGCAGGCAGACGTCTCGTGTCTTCCTGTGGAAGCATGGCCGACACCCTGCACCCCCACCTGATCTCCTGTGTCCCCCTAACTGTCACTCTTACTCCTGTCTTTCTCTGGGACTCTTCCTCTTCTTTCGCTGTGGTGGCTGCTGCTCTGTGTTGTCTGGCCTCCCTCCATCTCCCTGCGCTGCCCTCGTCAGGTCGGAGGTTTAGCATTATGTGTAACGACTCGGTCCTGTCTGCAGGCTTCCAGATAGACACTCCTGACAGTGTGGGGAGGACGTGTCTGCACGCTGCTGCTGCCGGAGGGTGAGCCACACCTTTATTATAGGGCAGACATGTCTGAGGTGAAGGAAGGAATGTAACAACATCTCAGTGCTGCTGTGCATGGTTTGGATCATCATATTTAGATTTGACATCACCAGTCTGATGGGGCTACAAGCAGTTAGATGATCATGAACAGGTTGAGTCATTTCAGATCATCTAAACTCTTTTATGTGGAGGTGAAACCCAAAGTGAGCTCACCTGAAATATTGGTGAAAATCTGTCATTGCACAGAAAACTGAGTATGCATGACTACAAGTAGGAAGTTGGTCTGTAAGCTTCATTTGGCTGACCTGGCTGTTTAAAATCATCTGACTGATCTGTGTCCCTTCTATCCTGAAGACTAGAAAATATCCTTTATTTCTCTTTTTATTTCATCAAACAGTGAAAGCATCATTTGTGATTCCCTTCACTAAGGATGAAATAAACACATAAAGCCATCATGTAAAGCAATAGATTAGTTCTGTATGTATTTATGTTCTCTGAGTGGTCTGCCTGCTCTCTGTGTGCAGTAATGTGGAGTGTGTCAAGTTGCTCCTGAGCAGTGGTGGAGACCACAACACGAGGGATAAGTGTGGCAGGTAAGAGCTCACCTGTATCCAGGTAACACTTCAGGGATGACATGATGAGCAACAAATAATACATTCATTATGAATTTGATAATGATAATAATAATAATAATGTTCACAGGTTACAACATCTCAAGTGGACACTGGTGTCTCACTAGTAAATACAGTAAAACAGTGTTAATATTGTACACCAACAGGGACTCATGAGGAATCCAGAGATCACAAGTTCCTGTTGATCTGGTCGTATGCTAACGCTTATAGCTTAGAGGCTACGCTGAATATTACAGCCTTTAAAGGGGTGTAAATAACATTCAATAAATGTTTGATCTCTGAGCTTCTCTGTATGACCTGTAAGGAGTCTGTTTGTGTGAGTTGATTTTACATGTTACAAAGAGTCCCCATCATCTTCACTTGTTTAAGAAAACTCTGTTTAGCCATGAAGCTCCAGAAATGTTTTGTGCACTAAGAAACTTCATCAGTCGCTTCATCGACATCAGGCTGAGTAGATAAATTACTAAATGTTCATTTTGAGGTGAACTGTTCCGTTAACTGTTGGAATGATTAGGAGGAAATCAACGTTCATCATGGAACTGGTTGTGTGTATACTTGTGTGGTGTGCTTGTATACTGGTATACTTGTGTATCGGTATACTTGTATACCGGTATACTTGTGTACTTGTATACTTGTATACTTGTGTTGTATACTGGTCTGGTGTCTGTTCTGACCTTCTCTCTTCCTGTTGTTTCCCAGGACTTCCCTCCACTATGCAGCTGCCAGCCGTCACTATCAGTGTCTAGAAACTCTGGTTTCTTGTGGTACTGCCATCAACGCCACTGACCAGTGGGGGCGCTCTGCCCTGCACTATGCCGCCGCCTCAGACCTGGACAGGAGGTGAAGGACAGGGAGACACAATCACTACAGCAGCCCTGTTTGTTATCATGTGTTGTGTCTAAGTTCTTTGACATCTGGTGAGGAGAAAGGGTTGAAGTCCGCACCTCCTCACGCCTCCTCTCTGGTGTGTCACTGAAACTCTGGGGAGCTGGATGTAGAAACCTGAAGGTCCACACCTCTGTTTCCATGGTAACCAGAGGTGATGCTGAGCTGATAGTCATGCATGGCTCCAGAATTAGCAGCTCCACAGTGTGTGATGCAGCACACTGACATGCATCTAGTAGTTGTCTGCTTACTCGTTGTCATTAGTAGGTTCCACCACTTTATCCTTCTATCTGACTCCCTCCATCTTCTCTCATGACAGGCGGCGTGTTGCCCTGGAGCCTGAGAGTGAAGGCGTTCAGGCAGAGAGGGAGAAAGAGGCAGCGCTGTGAGTCCACTCTGAAAGCAACATGAAGACAGAATTATGTCTGTGTCCAAATCCCATAAAACATACAGCTTTTACTCTGATTGTGTACAAAACATATTAGATATAGTCAGAAACAGCTGTATGAATTCTACATAGAAACAAACACATCTCTCCTTTACACTAGTTCATTTTAAGAACCTTTGATTTTTTTCAGAGTTACTGAAAATAACTTCATCAAAATATAAGATAATAAAACAATGAAGGAACTAAAAAACAAAAAACAAATTGTAGTGTTTCTGTAAAAAAACAAATAACAAACTTAAAAAGAAAAAATAAGGAATGTTTCTTGAAGAGCTGCAATGATTAGTCGATTAATATATTAGTGAATTGTTAATCATCATTTAATGAATCAGTGAAATACAAAATACATTTGTTGGTTTCAGCTTCTTAAATGTGAGGATTTGATGTTCTTTGTCATGTGATAGGATTTAATCCACTGTTTTAGAGACAAAATAATGAACTGAACCATTGAGAAAATCATTTGTAAATAATTGAAGTATTAGTCTTAAGATAACGGCTCATTAAAGTGCTCCATTTGTTGATGTGCAGTTTTCCCACAATTTGGTGCACAGAGGAGATGGAGAAGGAAAATAATTAAAATCAAACATGAAACATAGAAACATGAGAACTAATCTTATTTTAAAAGATATTTTCCAGTTTTTATTTCTAGTCTGGAACCTTTTTAAAAGGTTTCTTGACTAGTTAAATGATCTCGCTGCCTAAACAGATAATTTTCTCTTTAAACTCAGAGTTTATTTCTAGTGGTTTATTTTCTCTTCTTTACAGTGTAGGATCAGTTAAATGTTGGTTTTTCTCATGTGCTCTGATTGTGTCTGGTTGGTAAACAGCCTCCAGCCTGTTAACAGAGCATTCTATTGATCACAGTGACACAGTGAATCTAAATGTTGTCTGCTGTGATCCTGTTGGTCGCCTTCTTAAATGTTCCAGATGTTTGGAGTTCCTGCTGCAGAGCGGAGCGACGGCCTCCCTCAAAGACAAACAGGGATACAGTCCTGTCCACTACGCCGCAGCCTACGGACACAGACACTGTCTGGAACTGGTCAGTTAACACACACACACACACACATGGAAGAGAAGATGGCTCCAGGCGTTTTCTCTGCACACCATGTAACAGAATCCCAGGTTACTGCTGTATAAAGTGCTTTAATTAAATAACATGACTTAACTGGGTGTGATAGTGTGTACTGGTGGACTGGTAGTGTGTTTGTTTTAGAGGAAGTGTGTTGAATGATCTTTATTGTCATTATACACAAGTACAATGACATTTAGTTTGGCTTCTCCAATGCAGATAAAAGAATAGGACAGGTAAAAACTGATTGATTGATTGATTGATTGATGTGTGTTGTATGATCTACAGCTACTGGACAGAGACGACAGTCACCACGACGACCCCGAATCTCTGAACACCAGGAGCCCACTGCACCTCGCTGTGAGACACACACACACACACACACACGCACGCACACACACACACACACACACACACACACACACACGCACGCACGCACGCACGCACGCACGCACGCACGCACGCACGCACGCACGCACGCACGCACGCACACACACACACACACACACACACACACACACACACACAAACACACACACAGCTGAGCAGTGTAGCAGCATTGGATCAGTATTCACACCCTTTTCTAGTCAGTAACAAAGCTGTTAGTGTTAAATCTGAGCAACAATCAATCTGATTATAATTACAACATGTTGCTAAACTAATAATAAGAGTAAGGTTGTAATAAACACCTTATGTATTGTGTTATTAGTCGTTTGTGAGCAGATGAATCATCACATAAGAAACCAGCATACCTTCATGTATCCCTCCTCAGGCTCTATGTGTTGGCTCCTCCCACTGTGACTCAGCAGTAAATGTGTGAAGGGATGACTCACTATGAATGGATGAACATGGGGTGTTTTTTACAGTGTCTGTCTCTGTGCAGGCGTACCACGGCCACGCTCAGGCCCTGGAGGTGCTGCTGCAGGGGGAGACGGATGTGGACCAGGGGGACGATGCAGGGAGGACCCCCCTGGCCCTGGCCGCCCTCCGGGGTCACACAGATTGTGTTCACACCCTCCTCAGCCAGGGGGCATCGCCACACACCACTGACACCCAGCATGGGCGTACCCCTGTTCACCTAGCAGGTGTGTTCAGTGTTAAAATGATGGTGATCATGTTGTGGGACTTCTTTAACGTTCTCTAAATGTGGACACACTTCTGATGTGTGTGGTTGTTTCACATAAAGTAAACAACAACAACATCAAATGATCTTCAACAACAGTAAACTTTCACCTTTGTGTCAGCGGTTTGGGGAAAACTCTTTCCTGTAGCTAAATAAGGATGCCCCAACCAAAATGTTGTATTTATTCATGTTCAGTTCACATGATATAACTCTGACTACAGGTATTCCTCAGTTCATAATAATAATACGTTTTTACCACAGGCTCATATCTAAGTGACATTTCATGTGAGTCACAGTGCTGTGATTGGAGAGAAATATTCTTTTATGTCATGTTTCTTGATATCCTCATAAGATTTTAGAGTTTGTCGCTCATTTGGCCAAATACATCATCTCAGATCTTAAACATGGAGACTTTAAATTCAGGAGTCATTTTAGTTTGTGCTTCTCATTCGTCATATTCTGATCACATGATTCATTGCTGTTCTAAAGTGTTTCAGAGCAGGTTGTTGGTTGTAAATATTTATTCTGTTTCTGACTCTTGTGTTCCTCCAGTGATGAACGGTCACACAACATGTGTGCGCCTCCTGCTGGATGAATCGGACAGCGCAGACATCGTAGATGCTGCTGACTCTCAGGGACAGTGAGTGATCCTTTTTCTCTCTTCCATGTTTTTCAGTGTGTGCTGTCTTTCTCTCTGACCTCCTCCTCCTCCTCTGCAGGACTCCTCTGATGCTGGCGGTGGCAGGTGGTCACGTCGACGCCGTGTCGCTGCTGCTGGAGAGGGAGGCCAACGTCAACGTGGCCAATCACCACGGCCTCAGTGCTCTGCACCTCGGGGTGAGCATGAAACCTTTGAATCGCCTCTCAGCTCCTGCCGTCTGCTGATTGGTTCCTTTGTGTTGCTTTTATGGAGACCAGAGTGTAATCAGTGTTTGATCAGTGTTTGATCAGTGTTTGATCAGTATTTGATCAGTGTTTGATCAGTATTTGATCAGTATTTGATCAGTGTTTGATCAGTGTTTGATCAGTATTTGATCAGTGATTGATCAGTGTTTGATCAGTATTTGATCAGTGATTGATCAGTGTTTGATCAGTATTTGATCAGTGTTTGATCAGTATTTGATCAGTATTTGATCAGTATTTGATCAGTATTTGATCAGTGTTTGATCAGTGTTTGATCAGTATTTGATCAGTGTTTGATCAGTATTTGATCAGTGTTTGATCAGTATTTGATCAGTGTTTGATCAGTATTTGATCAGTATTTGATCAGTGTTTGATCAGTGTTTGATCAGTGTTTGATCAGTGTTTGATCAGTATTTCATCAGTGTTTGATCAGTATTTCATCAGTGTTTGATCAGTATTTGATCAGTGTTTGATCAGTATTTGATCAGTGTTTGATCAGTGTTTGATCAGTGTTTGATCAGTGTTTGATCAGTATTTGATCAGTATTTGATCAGTGTTTGATCAGTGTTTGATCAGTATTTGATCAGTGTTTGATCAGTATTTGATCAGTGTTTGATCAGTATTTGATCAGTGTTTGATCAGTGTTTGATCAGTATTTGATCAGTGTTTGATCAGTATTTGATCAGTGATTGATAAGTATTTGATCAGTGTTTGATCAGTATGTGATCAGTGTTTGATCAGTATTTGATCAGTGTTTGATCAGTATGTGATCAGTGTTTGATCAGTATTTGATCTGTATTTGATCAGTGTTTGATCAGTATTTGATCAGTGTTTGATCAGTTGTGATTAGTATTTGATCAGTATTTGATCAGTGTTTGATCAGTTTTTGATTAGTATGTGATCAGTGTTTGATCAGTATTTGATCTGTATTTGATCAGTGTTTGATCAGTATTTGATCAGTGTTTGATCAGTTTTGATCAGTATTTGATCATTTGATCAGTATTTGATCAGTGTTTGATCAGTATTTGATCAGTATTTGATCAGTGTTTGATCAGTATTTGATCAGTGTTTGATCAGTATTTGATCAGTGTTTGATCAGTTTTGATCAGATTTGATCAGTATTTGATCAGTGTTTGATCAGTATTTGATCAGTGTTTGATCAGTGTTTGATCAGTTTTGATCAGTTTTGATCAGTATTTGATCAGTGTTCGATCAGTATTCGATCAGTGTTCGATCAGTATGTGATCAGTGTTTGATCAGTTTTGATCAGTGTTGATCAGTGTTTGATCAGTATTTGATCAGTATTTGATCAGTGTTTGATCAGTATTTGATCAGTGTTTGATCAGTGTTTGATCAGTATTCGATCAGTGTTCGATCAGTGTTTGATCAGTATTTCATCAGTGTTTCATCAGTGTTTCATCAGTATTTGATCAGTATTCGATCAGTGTTCGATCAGTATGTGATCAGTGTTTGATCAGTATTTGATCAGTGTTCGATCAGTGTTCGATCAGTATGTGATCAGTGTTTGATCAGTATTTCATCAGTGTTTGATCAGTTTTGATCAGTGTTTGATCAGTATTTGATCAGTGTTTGATCAGTGTTTGATCAGTATTTGATCAGTGTTTGATCAGTGTTTGATCAGTATTTGATCAGTTTTAATCAGTTTTAATCAGTGTTTGATCAGTGTTTGATCAGTGTTTGATCAGTATTTGATCAGATTTGATCAGTATTTGATCAGATTTGATCAGTATTTGATCAGTGTTTGATCAGTATTTGATCAGTGTTTGATCAGTGTTTGATCAGTTTTGATCAGATTTGATCAGTATTTGATCAGTGTTTGATCAGTATTTGATCAGTGTTTGATCAGTGTTTGATCAGTATTTGATCAGTGTTTGATCAGTGTTTGATCAGTGTTTGATCAGTATTTGATCAGTGTTTGATCAGTGTTTGATCAGTATTTGATCAGTGTTTGATCAGTGTTTGATCAGTGTTTGATCAGTTTTGATCAGTGTTGATCAGTGTTTGATCAGTATTTGATCAGTATTTGATCAGTGTTTGATCAGTGTTTGATAAGTGTTTGATCAGTGTTTGATCAGTATTCGATCAGTGTTCGATCAGTTTTGATCAGTGTTTCATCAGTGTTTGATCAGTATTTGATCAGTATTCGATCAGTGTTCGATCAGTATGTGATCAGTGTTTGATCAGTATTTGATCAGTATTCGATCAGTGTTCGATCAGTGTTCGATCAGTATGTGATCAGTGTTTGATCAGTATTTCATCAGTATTTCATCAGTGTTTGATCAGTTTTGATCAGTATTTGATCAGTGTTTGATCAGTTTTTGATCAGTATTTGATCAGTATTTGATCAGTGATTGATCAGTATTTGATCAGTGTTTGATCAGTGTTTGATCAGTATTTCATCAGTATTTCATCAGTATTTGATCAGTGTTTGATAAGTGTTTGATCAGTGTTTGATCAGTTTTGATCAGTTTTGATCAGTATTTGATCAGTGTTTGATCAGTGTTTGATCAGTGTTTGATCAGTATTTGATCAGTTTTGATCAGTGTTTGATCAGTGTTTGATCAGTATTTGATCAGTTTTGATCAGTATTTGATCTGTATTTGATCAGTTTTGATCAGTATTTGATCAGTATTTGATCAGTTTTGATCAGTATTTGATCAGTATTTCATCAGTGTTTGATAAGTGTTTGATCAGTGTTTGATCAGTTTTGATCAGTTTTGATCAGTATTTGATCAGTGTTTGATAAGTGTTTGATCAGTGTTTGATCAGTGTTTGATCAGTATTTGATCAGTTTTGATCAGTGTTTGATCAGTGTTTGATCAGTATTTGATCAGTTTTGATCAGTATTTGATCTGTATTTGATCAGTTTTGATCAGTATTTGATCAGTATTTGATCAGTTTTGATCAGTGTTTGATCAGTATTTCATCAGTGTTTGATCAGTTTTGATCAGTGTTGATCAGTGTTGATCAGTATTTGATCTGTATTCGATCGGTGTTTGATTGGTGTTTGACAAAACCCAAGTGCTCTCTCCCTGTTCTGAGGTCAGTTTTCATCAGAAGTGAAGATTTGTTTTTGTTTAATAAATTCTTAAATGTAGACAGATTTATATTTATTTATGTTGCTAAAAGCATTAATGAGTTATAGTGGATTATTCTGTTCATGGTGGATTAATCTGGTTCACACTGCTCAGAGGAACGGTGAACTCTCTCCCTCTCTTCTCTCCCTTCCTCCCTCCCCCATGTCTTTCCCTCTCCCTTTATCCCCACCTGTACTTTGATTTGGCTCTGGAGGGAAAAATGTTAAAATATGTTGTTGTCCTCCTGCTTGTTGCTTCTTAGGCAGCACCATGGTCATGTTAGTTACTGTAATAGTCTAATCCACACGACCTCATTTAACAATCACAGCATTGATTGGCTAGCTAACGTTAAGCATCGTAATGTTAGGTTGTAACATATCAATAGTGAAAACGAGACAAATACAGTACAGCAGCGTTACTGTTACAGGAGAAAATATTAAATATTATAAACTTACTGATGAAGTTAAAAGCCAGTATTTCTCTGGTCCATCATTACATCTCACTGCAGGACTCTCTTTTCAGCCAGCGCTGCAGCGAGCCTCCCAAATGCAAATGATTGTTTTTGAATGAATGAATATTTGACAATATTTGTTATATATATTAAAAAAATAAAATTTGGTCTCTTGTTTGCCTGGCGGGGGGTCAGGTTGGCCTTGCGGGGGGTCTGGTTGGCCTGGTGGGGGTCTGGTTGGCTTGGCGGGGGGTCTGGTTGGCCTGGCTTGGGGTTTGTTGGCCTTGGCGGGGGCCTAGCGGGGGGTCTGGTTGGCCTGGCGGGGGTCTTTTTGGCCTGGTGGGGGTCTGGTTGGCTTGGCGGGGGGTCTGGTTGGCCTGGCTTGGGGTTTGTTGGCCTTGGTGGGGGGTCAGGTTGGCCTGGCGGAGGGTCTGGTTGGCCTGGCAGGGGGTCTGGGTCTGGCGGCCCACCAGGCCTGTATAATGGTAGGAGAGTGTCTCAAATGTCAGATGTTCTTAAATGTACCTCCATCCTGATTGATGCTGACTGTGATGACATGTTTTTATATGACAGTGAATCCTGCAGGAAATGAACCAGACGGTGGTGTTCTTCTTTTTAAAGCAGTTGAAATGTGTGAACCCAGCTGTGTGCTGGATTCAGCCTCATTCTGGTCCCTCCTGTCTCCAGCTGCTCTCTGGTCAGGACGAGTGCATCCAGTGTCTGTTGGAGCAGGAGGCCTCCGTTCTGCTTGGCGACTCGCGAGGTCGTAACTCCATCCACCTTGCGGCGGCTAGAGGCCACGCCTCCTGGCTGAACGAGCTGTTGAGCATCGCATGCTCCGAGCCGCCGTCCCTGCCCCCGCTGAGAGACCACGGTGGATACACACCTCTGCACTGGGCCTGCTACTATGGTCAGTGTCGCACACACCCTCAGTCTGCTGCTCATTTTAATCATGGTCTTTGTTTTAAATGATCATTCAGAATGAGTCTCAAAGCTCTGCTCATAGTACTGATAATCAATAAGTGTTCATCAGTACTAATCAACCTGGACTGACTCTTTAGACAGTGTTAGTAATAGTATGTGTGTTTGTATGTGTGTGTATGTAGGTCATGAGGGGTGTGTGGAGGTCCTGCTGGAGCAGAAGGGTTGTCGCTGTATTGATGGGAACCCGTTCACTCCTCTGCACTGTGCTGTGTAAGTGACATCATTCTTTTCAAAGTAATAGAGTATGTTCATTCAGTTACTCAAAGTGAGTCGTATTTTTACTCGTAATTGATCTATAAATTAGTTTCTTGCTAAACGGTTTCATTATTCATTCACTAAAAGTCCAGACAAGACAAAAGAAGCTTGAATTGTAGTTTTTGATTGAAAAAAGATTGGAGGGTGTCGCTGTGCGTCAAATGGAGTAGTCGGGTCTCTCCGTGCTCCAGGTGGAAAATATCCAAATATCTATTTTTCTCTTAACTCTGCCGTCTACTTCAAGTCTGTCCGACTAAGTTAGCAGTGCTTATAGTTTAGATCACATGAGTAATTATTTTGTGACAGTCACCTGCACGCTAACTTTGGCAAACAGCGAAGATGCCTGACACGCGCCACACAAAGCACGCCAAACAATCTGACAAGGCTGTTGGTCATAGGCCTGAGGTGGAGGAAGATTCGCCGCATATGTGGGAAAAGATATCCGACAAGATTCTGGAATCAATGAATAAGCATTTCAACCTTCTAGAACAAAAGTTTGAGACTCTTATGAACACTCAATTGGCATTGACTGAGAGACTGGTTGTAGCAGAAGAGCAAGGCTCTGACCACGAGCGGCGCATTCAGATGCTGGAGCTATGTTTGACAGAAATGAAAAAGTCAAATGAAAGGCTGTTAACAAATATTGATGACTTGGAGGGGCGTTCAAGACGTAATAATATTAAGATAGTGGTGATACCGGAGGGTGAAGAGAAAGGCAGACCCACAGAGTTCATCACTGGACTAATACCGAAGTTGCTTAGGGAGAGCAACTTTGCGAAGCCCGTGATGGTGGATCCGCTGGATGTCAAAAGACCACGGAGCATCATCGCCAGGATTCACTTCTGCCAGGAGAAAGAACTGATTCTACGGCTGAGTCGGCAACAACAGCTGACCTACAACAGTCATCGGGTCTACGTTTATCCGGATTACACTGCGGAGGTGATGGCGCACAGAAGAGGTTTTCGAGAGGTAACCCAGGCGCTCAGGGAGAGGGAGGTAAAATACTCCTTGCACTTTCCAGCCAAGCTTCATGTACATCACAATGATCAGGTAAAAGTTTTTACCTCTCCCGGAGACGTCAAGTCTTTCATAGAACAAGAGTTGAAAAAGTGACCTGTTCATGGATGTAGGCTTTTGAACTGGGATTTCCGAGTTCATTAACTTTATCATGCTTGCCTACTGTTTATTCCCTCCGAGTTAAAGTCGTATAAAACTAGACAGCGGATTAAATCTTTTTTGTGGCTTATTTTCCACGCTGGAGTGACTGTGGGTTGCAGCTTGTTTTGTTGCCAAACTTTTTTTGGGGGAAAGACCTTCGACTGCTGGGCATTGGCCCTGCGTTCCTCATTGACTATGGGGTATTTTTCTTTTTGGGGGGGTGGGTGGGTTTGTATGGGGGTCTGTGTGATTGGGGATCATTGCGGGGAGAGGTGCGCGGTTTGGTGTTTCAGCTTAATATTTTTTTTTCTGTTCCATTTGGACACTCAGTTGCTGTTTCATTTTACTTCATATCATCCATGTTTGACCTTTTTGGAACAACCAGGGCCCATGACATTCCATGAGGAATATTATAGGCCTTTGAGTATAGGCTACTTGATTATTTTGAAAGTATGTCCACATGTTTAAATGATAAAATCACATTAACCTCCTGGAATGTTAAGGGCCTTGGAAACAACATAAAATGCGGGAAGGTTTTCTCCCATTTAAATTCATTGAAAGCTGATATTTTATTTTTGCAAGAGACTCACATTAATAAAGTCATGGAACATAAATTGAAGCCCAGCTGGATTTCTCAGGTGTATCATGCACCTTTTACCTCTGGAGCAAGAGGTGTAGCAATTCTGTTCCAGAATACTATTCCTTTTTTACTTAAGTCCAAGATTATAGACCCTAAAGGGAGATTTATTTTGGTATCTGGTTACATGAACTCATTTCTGATTACTCTGTTATATATGGTCCGAATTCCGATGATCCTACTTTTTTCCGTAAGGTCTTTGAATTACACCCAGAGGATAGATCCTCCAATATTTATATTGGTGGTGACTTCAATTGTTATTTGGTTTCATTGCTGGATAGATCATCCTCTAAAACTCCTCCAACTCTTAACTCTGTTCAAACTCTAAACAATCTGATCAAATCCAGAAACATGGTAGACATTTGGAGAATACAGCATCCAGACAAAAAGAAACATTCATTTTACTCACATGTACATCAGTCATATACTAGAATTGATTATTTCATAGGAGGCTGGTTCAATCTCCAATATTAGTAACACACATTATCACAGTATATTGATTTCTGATCATAGTCCTGTTACTCTACGGCTGCAGGCCTCTTTTTCAAATCAAAATGTAAATGGAGATTCAACCCCCTACTATTATCATCACCAGGTTTTAAGGAGTACATGAACAAAAATCTCACAGAATGTTTGGAGATAAATGACAATGGAGCGGTCTCAGGCTCCACTCTCTGGGAAGCACTTAAAGTTATTATAAGAGGATTTATTATTTCTTTTGAGGCCTCAAGGAAAAAAGCAAAATTTAAAAGACTGAAAGAAATTGAACAAGAAATTATGCACATTGAAAAAATACACAAGATTTTGAAACTAAAGTCTGAATATAATTCTCTCCTTGGAGGGGAAATTAGTCGTCTAATATTTAAGACAAGACAAAAACATTTTGAATTGAGCGATAAACCTCAAAAGTTACTTTCAAGACAACTTAAAAGTGAACAATCTAAGACTGCTATTTATAAAATACAGTCCAAAAATGGACAAATACTTACGGATCTACAGGACATCAACAATGATTTAAAAGAATTCTACTCCAGTCTGTATGCCTCTACTTCCATGGCAACAGACACAGATTACTCGCAATTTTTCAGTACATTATCTCTGCCTCAGTTAAATGAGAGCAATCAGCGTTCTCTGGAATTAAAGCTTTCTGTTGATGAGTTAGTAGAGGCTATTAAGTCATTCCCCACAGGTAAATGTCCTGGACCAGATGGGTTTGGAGTTGAGTTCTATCAAGCATTCCATGATATTTTAACACCCGTTTTACTCAGGATGATAAATGATTCAATCGCAAGAAAAACACTTCCACCTTCACTTTATGAGGCAAATGTATGTCTGTTATTGAAAAAGGGAAAGGATGCCATAGACCCTGCTCACTATAGGCCCATTTCCTTGCTCAACTTGGACCACAAAATTTTAACAAAAGTATTGGCCATTAGATTAAACAAGCATATAGCAACAATCATCAATCCAGATCAAGCTTGTTTTATTCCAGGCAGGCTTTCCTTTTTTAATGTGCGTCGATTGTTGAATGTATTGTAATCTGACTTTGGGGTAAACAACCAAGCGGCTGTTATGACATTGGATGCTCAGAAAGCCTTTGATTCTGTTGAATGGCCATACTTATTTGAAGCTTTGAGGAGGTTTGGATTTGGTGAGAATTTTGTAGATTGGATTAAAATGATATATCGCTCCCCTAAATTCTCTGTTATAACAAACAATATCTCATCTGCGTTATTTAATTTACAATGGGGAGTGAGACAAGGAGATTGCTTGTCCCCTTCATTATTTGATATAGCATTAGAACCTTTGGCAATCGGAATAAGAAGTCATCCTCATATAAAGGGTATTCCAGCTGGTTCATCAGAATGTCTTGTCACGCTGTATGCGGACGATTTACTTGTAACTTTAAGAAACCCTGAAGTAGGTATTCCTCATCTTTTAAAATATATTGATTCATTTAGTAAAATCTCTGGTTACACAATAGATTGGTGTAAAAGTGAACTTATCTTTGTTGGAGAGAACAGAGTGTTACAGAATTGCCCCGTTAAGGTGGTTCAGGATTATATCATGTATTTAGGACTTAAAATATCAAAAAATCCCCAATTTTTGTTTGAACTAAATCTGTTAGAAGGTCTTAAAAAACTGAAAAGTAGTATAGAATACTGGAGGACTTTGCCTTTATACATGATCGGCAGAGTCAATGCCATTAAGATGGTATCCCTGCCAAAATTTCTCTATTTCTTTCAGAATTTGCCGATATTGATCTCAGCTGACTTTTTTAAGAAGCTTGAGTCAGTTATTTTAGAATTTATTTGGGGTCATAAAAAACATAGATTATCAAAAAAACATCTATTCAGGTCCACTCTGGATGGAGGTTTGGGTCTTCCAGTATTTAAAGATTACCATTGGGCTGCTAATGTTAGAGCACTGGCATATTGGCAAAGGGGTTCACCAAACGATGAATCACTTAATTCTACCCCCCTCTGGCTAAAATTAGAACTTTTGTCTTTAATGAAACCACATGCTTCACTGTCTTCATTACTTTTTACAAATCCTACATCTGCTATTAAATCAGTCAGTCACAGTCTTGTTGTCAGAAATTCACTGAAGATTCTTATTCAAATTAAAAATAGCTTGCAGCTAGCATATTTTGTTAGAGAAAATGTCTCCAATTTTGAGTTCTTCTGTGAGAGTCATCATTTTTTGGAGTTACTTTCTTTGTTGCCACACAGTAAGAAGCTTATCACTAAATTTGTAGTTTTTTTCCCTAAAGATTCTGCATCTACGTATGGTATTAAGAAGGCTTGGGAAAGGGAAATCAATGCTGGGTTACCGGATAAAATATGGAGAACTGAACTTTCCCGTGTTCACAATTGTTCAGTAAATAGCAGACAGGTTAATTCAGTTTAAAGTGATTCATCGTTTCATTATTCCAAGGTCATGTTGCATAAATTCTATCCCTCTGTGTCCCCAATGTGTGATAAATGTAAATCAAATGAAGGTACACTGTTGCATTTATTCTGGGACTGTCCAGCAATTCAGCCACTTTGGTTGAGCATTTTCTCCTTTTTTTCCGGGGTTCATCACAGGTCTCTCTCTCCTGACAGAGATTTAGCTCTTCTTGGATGTTCAGAAGTCTCTTTAACTTTACCTTCACATATTCAAACAGCCTTGCTCATGGGCACGGTACTGGCAAAAAGACTCATTCTTAAAGACTGGAAAACAGCAACTCCACCGTGCTTCAGAAACTGGTTGCATGAACTTGTTTCGGTTATCCATTTGGAGAAACTGCGATTTGCTAATGTCGGAGGTCGGAATGGGTGGGAAGGTTCTTGGGGTCCCGTGTTGGGATATCTGGATTCAATTTGATCATGTTTATTTGTATTTGTATTTGTATTCGGACTGGTTTACTGTTTAGTTACATGTGTATGATGTGTGCACTTGTGTGCTTTTGTGTCCTTGACACTTTGTCTAGATGGATTTCTTGTGCTTGTCTTGTCTATTTGTATTGCATTTATGTTTGTCTCCCCTGGATTGTGTGTGTGTGTATGTGTGCGTGAGCCTATGGGTGTGTGATTGGGTGGGGGTTGGATTGATTTTTGTGTGATCTGTATACCTGTACAAAATATGCATTAAAAAATAATATAAAAAAGAAAAGAAAAGAAAAATGATTGATTGATAAGATTGTAAATTCTTCACCATTTTTTCGGCACATTTTTCATTTATGTATGAAAACTATTCCTATCTACTGTTTCATGCACACGTGTGAACAGAGCACAGGAAATACTCGAGATGTCAGCCGTTAGTCAAGTTTCCTCTGTTATACGTCTCAGGATGTTTCATCAAGTCTGACCTGAGATCAGTGACATCATCTCTGTGTTTAAACAAACAGGGTCAATGATCATGAACCCTGTGCTTTGCTGCTGCTGGAGGCAATGGGATCAGACATCACTGTCTGCAAAGACGCCAAGGGCAGGTCTGTGTGTGTGTGTGTGTGTGTGTGTGTGTGTGTGTGTGTGTGTGTGTGTGTGTGTGTGTGTGTGTGTGTGTGTGTGTGTGTGTGTGTGTGTGTGTGTGTGTGTGTGTGTCTGTGTGTGTGTGTGTGTGTGTGTGTGTGTCTGTGTGTGTGTGTGTCTGTGTGTGTGTGTGTGTGTGTGTGTGTGTGTGTGTCTGTGTGTGTGTGTGTGTGTGTCTGTGTGTGTGTCTGTGTGTGTGTGTGTGTGTGTGTGTGTCTGTGTGTGTGTCTGTGTGTGTGTGTGTGTGTGTGTCTGTGTGTGTCTGTGTGTGTGTCTGTGTGTGTGTTGTCAAAGGTTAAAGTAGTATTTTATACATCATGTCTCTACTCTCCTGCAGGACTCCTCTTCACGCCGCTGCATTCTCAGGTCACATCGACTGTGTCCAGCTGCTCCTGTCCCATGATGCACCAGTGGATGCTGCAGACCAGTCAGGTCGCACGTCCCTGATGATGTCGGCTGAGAAGGGCAGAGTTGGAGTCCTGGGTACAGAGATGGTCTATGTGTCCAATCACTACTGCAGTGTTTGTGATGTTTTATAAAGGTTGTCTCTGGTCTTATGGAGATGATATACATACGTCCATTTCTGTGTTTGTTTACATGTTTGTTTACATGTTTGTTATGCACACGGCCCTGATTCTGTCCTGTTCTCCAGAGCTGCTTCTGACCAGCACCAACGCTAACCTCAGTCTGACAGACAAGGACGCCAACACCGCCCTGCACCTAGCCTGCAGTACTGTAAGTGTCCACATGGTTCTCCATCCTCTGTCTGCTGGTCAGTCAGTCAGTCAGGCAGGCAGGCAGGCAGGCAGGCAGTCAGTCAGTCAGGCAGGCAGGCAGGCAGTCAGACAGTCAGGCAGGCAGGCAGGCAGGCAGGCAGTCAGTCAGACAGACAGACAGACAGACAGACAGTCAGTCAGACAGACAGTCAGTCAGTCAGTCAGTCAGTCAGACAGACAGACAGACAGTCAGTCAGACAGACAGTCAGTCAGTCAGTCAGACAGACTGTCAGACAGACTGTCAGACAGACTGTCAGTCAGTCAGTCAGACAGACTGTCAGACAGACTGTCAGTCAGTCAGTCAGACAGACTGTCAGACAGACTGTCAGACAGACTGTCAGTCAGTCAGTCAGTCAGTCAGACAGACTGTCAGACAGACTGTCAGTCAGTCAGTCAGTCAGTCAGTCAGTCAGTCAGTCAGTCAGTCAGAAGAGATGAATAGATTTTGAGGTGGATCCAGGAACCTTTAGCAGCCTCAGTGGAGCTCTGCAGTCTGCTTTTATTGTTGTTGTTGGACACTATAGTCCATTTTATTGACCCACTGATCTGGCTCTGTCCCAGATTCAGTGACTTTTCTAGGTTCAGTCCCAGTTGTTAATTCTCACATGGCAGTATTTCCATAATGTGTTGTTGATGTTTGATTGATTTCATAATGTTTTGAAAAGAGAAACAAGCTCCCATCTCAAGAAAGTTGTTTATTTACATAAATCCAGCAGAATGCCTTTTGTAACTTGATCCTTATTTTAGTCATATTTCTGTCCAGCTGATGGATCAATATTAGTATTTACTCTCTTGTTGCTCAGTTTTGGAGTGAAATATGTGGAGCTGCTCTGTGCTTCAGTGAGTCTCAGTGGATCTCTAGAGGTCTGCTGTGGTGAGATGAACTAAAACATGAACTATACATTGACTATAAGCAGACAGTCTCTTAAAAAGCTTCATAAGATGAGAGGAGCTTCAGGTTCAGGTAATGATTCTGTGCAGGTTAGAGTAGATGGTCATTAGAAAGGTTTTTTCACAGTAATACGTGAGGACTTGCTGCTGACATGGGACCAGTCTCATCATGACATGTTGTCCTTCCAGGGAAAGGAGGACTGTGTGTTGTTGATTCTGGAGAAGCTGTCTGACACGACACTCATAAATGCAACAAATGCAGCGCTGCAGACGTGAGTATCTAAAACGTCTGTCCTCAACAAAGTCTTTGATTTTTATTGTAATATGATGCACTAGAAATTATCCATATAGAGACTTTATGATTCATCTGTCCATAGAAAACATGGGATTTAAATAGAACGGTTCACCCAAAAATGAATATTTAATCAGTATCTACTCATCCCCATGAAGCCACTTAACATTTCTGGAGCTTCTCATTAAAACAGTCTCTATTCTCCTAATATCTGAAGAGGATGGAGACATTTAATAGAAACAACTGAAATCATAAATGACTCCATTCAGATCACATGATCTAAGCCAAGTCTCCAGAAGCCCCGAGATCCCAAACTGACTTTTAAAATGAAAAATTCATTGTAGCATCCAAACTAAAGGCGTTAGCATGTAGACCATCTGAAAAAGATGTACCGCTAGATGACATCATTGAGTACATGTGACCTCTGAACTAGAGGTGTGATGTCACAGATCTAGATGACATCACTGAGTATGTGTGACCTCTGAACTAGAGGTGTGATGTCACAGATCTACAGTACCAGTCAATAGTTTGGACATACCTTTCCATCCTCTTGAATGGGAAACTTTGTCCAAATTTTTGACTGGTACTGGAGATGACATCACTGAGAACATGTGACCTCTGAACTAGAGGTGTGATGTCACAGATCTAGATGACATCACTGAGAACATGTGACCTCTGAACTAGAGGTGTGATGTCACAGATCTAGATGACATCACTGAGAACATGTGACCTCTGAACGGTTCCCTGAGACAATATTTCTGCTGGTCTCTCCCAGTCCTCTCCACCTGGCGGCTCGAAGCGGTCTGAAGCAGGCGGTCCAGGAGCTGCTGTCCAGAGGAGCCAACGTCCAGAAGGTGGATGAGAACGGTAGGTCTGGATCCTGGTCTCCAGGCTCCAGCTGCATGCTGTCGGTCAGCATGAAAACTTTCCTCCGGTCCAGCATGAGCTCAGCTTCATAAATGACTTGTTTCAATATTTTTTCCATGTGTGCTGCACGAGTCTGTCTTTAAAGGGTCCCCACTAGTCGTAGGGTTTAGTCTGGACGTCTCTCTTATGAATGTAATGTCTCTCTGAAGCAGCCAGTATGTCAACACATACTAATAGACATCCACACCAGCTGACACCAGTGTAGGAACCAGATGTGCACCGTCATCCTGATTGGCTCGGGGTCCTGCCTCCACCGACGACGTGAAGCATTATGATTAGCTGTACGATGTAAAGTGAACAGTAAAAATGCTGATGATAAATCCTTTGATCATGTATGACTCAAGGTAGAATAAAGAACTATAACTTCATATCTTTCTGATGTTCAGCCAATCACAATGTGTCTTTCATCTGTAAACACAGCAGGGGGTGAAATGTGTGTAAACATCTTTCACCACAAACGTTGGTCTTTATAGAGAAAAAGGTTCAGATTTCTACGTCTACTTTCATCCTGCTGTAGAGTCAGAGTCAGAGACACTCGATGGTTTTATCACTAAATAAAGTTCAGTCAGAAGTAAAAACACAGATGAATGTAAAACACACATCAGCACATATATATGTCATAATGTATAGACCTGCCTCTGATGGTGGATATAGTCTATATTTATTTGTTAGAGCCTAAATACATAAATATGTAAATGTAATTTAATGTCATTATATTGTTTGATGCAGATATGGTTGAATTATTTGTTCCATCTTTAATTGAATGTCAGCATAGTGTCAGTCAGGAGGTGAGACTTTTCCTCTGTGTGTCAAACAGTTTCTGACTGCAGTCAAAATGTTGTTTTTAAAGGCTAAAAATCAACAAATATGGACAGAAGCAGAATATTTGGTTATAAAAACATGGGATGGGATGACACTGGGAGGAGTAGTGGTGATACTGGGAGGAGTAGTGATGACACTGGGAGGAGTAGTGGTGATACTGGGAGGAGTAGTGATGACACTGGGAGGAGTAGTGGTGACACTGGGAGGAGTAGTGGTGATACTGGGAGGAGTAGTGGTGATACTGGGAGGAGTAGTGGTGACACTGGGAGGAGTAGTGGTGATACTGGGAGGAGTAGTGGTGATACTGGGAGGAGTAGTGATGACACTGGGAGGAGTAGTGGTGACACTGGGAGGAGTAGTGGTGACACTGGGAGGAGTAGTGGTGACACTGGGAGGAGTAGTGATGACAATGGGAGGAGTAGTGGTGACACAGAGGAGTGGTGGTGACACAGAGGAGTAGTGGTGACGCTGGGAGGAGTAGTGGTGACGCTGGGAGGAGTATTGATGATATTGGGAGGAGTAGTGGTGACACTGGGAGTAGTAGTGATGACAATGGGAGGAGTAGTGGTGACACTGGGAGGAGTAGTGACAACAATGGGAGGAGGAGTGACGACGATGGGAGGAGTAGTGGTGACAATGGGAGGAGTAGTGGTGACACTGGGAGTAGTAGTGATGACAATGGGAGGAGTAGTGGTGACACTGGGAGGAGTAGTGATGACAATGGGAGGAGTAGTGGGACGACACTGGGAGGAGTAGTGATGACACTGAGAGGAGTAGTGATGACACAGGGAGGAGTAGTGGTGACACTGGGAGGAGTAGTGGTGACACTGGGAGGAGTAGTGGTGACACTGGGAGGAGTAGTGATGACATTGGGAGGAGTAGTGGTGACACTGGGAGGAGTAATGATGACACTGAGAGGAGTAGTGGTGACACTGGGAGGAGTAGTGGCGACACTGGGAGGAGTAGTGACGACACTGGGAGGAGTAGTGACGACACTGGGAGGAGTAGTGGTGATACTGGGAGGAGTAGTGGTGACACTGGGAGGAGTAGTGGTGACACTGGGAGGAGTAGTGGTGACACTGGGAGGAGTAGTAGTGATGACACTGGGAGGAGTAGTGGTGATACTGGGAGGAGTAGTGGTGATACTGGGAGGAGTAGTGGTGACACTGGGAGGAGTAGTGGTGACACTGGGAGGCGTAGTGATGATACTGGGAGGAGTAGTGGTGACACTGGGAGGAGTAGTGGTGATACTGGGAGGAGTAGTGATATACTGGGAGGAGTAGTGATGATACTGGGAGGAGTAGTGATGATACTGGGAGGAGTAGTGATGATACTGGGAGGAGTAGTGATGATACTGGGAGGAGTAGTGATGATACTGGGAGGAGTAGTGATATACTGGGAGGAGTAGTGATGATACTGGGAGGAGTAGTGACGATACTGGGAGGAGTAGTGATGATACTGGGAGGAGTAGTGATGATACTGGGAGGAGTAGTGGTGATACTGGGAGGAGTAGTGGTGATACTGGGAGGAGTAGTGACGATACTGGGAGGAGTAGTGACGACACTGGGAGGAGTAGTGACGACACTGGGAGGAGTAGTGACGACACTGGGAGGAGTAGTGACGATACTGGGAGGAGTAGTGACGATACTGGGAGGAGTAGTGACGATACTGGGAGGAGTAGTGATGATACTGGGAGGAGTAGTGATGATACTGGGAGGAGTAGTGATGATACTGGGAGGAGTAGTGACGACACTGGGAGGAGTAGTGATGATACTGGGAGGAGTAGTGATGATACTGGGAGGAGTAGTGATGATACTGGGAGGAGTAGTGACGACACTGGGAGGAGTAGTGATGATACTGGGAGGAGTAGTGATGATACTGGGAGGAGTAGTGATGATACTGGGAGGAGTAGTGATGATACTGGGAGGAGTTGTGATGATACTGGGAGGAGTAGTGATGATACTGGGAGGAGTAGTGACGACACTGGGAGGAGTAGTGATGATACTGGGAGGAGTAGTGATGATACTGGGAGGAGTAGTGTTCAGGTCTGCACAGTTTTATAGATGTGAATATTTCCTTGCATAAGAACATTCTGAGGTCTGTGAGAACAAAATGTTTTAGGATGGAATCTATGTTTTATAAATGAGGACCTGGTTTCTACATCATGATTGGTCCCTGACCAGCCCTCATATATAATAATCTATCTGTGAACACGTTCAGATGAATCACAGTGATCTATATTAAATAATCTATTTGTTTCACCAACACTTTCCTGATTTACAGTAGAGCTTCAAACTAAATTAAGAAGATATATCAGAGTGAGATATCTTAGTGCCTACATAACCCACAATGCAACTGGACATTGAGACGTTCAGGTGTGTTATGCTAGTAGCAGCTAAAGCTTCTGAGCTCTCGTCTTGGGAGAAGGTTTATCACAATCCTTTATTTTCCAGAGAATAACTAAAACGTTTTGAACACAACTTTCTACACAACAAACAAACATTTGTATTTTTTCTGTTTCCATGGTTACAGGTTGTATTTAGGCTCATTCTGTCAGTGGGGACCCCCATCTAAACTGTATATATGTGTTTGTTATCATGGGATGTGTTACTGTGCAGTTGTGCCTGTGCTCTGTGCCCCCCCCCCCCAGTCTGTTTGCATACTGTCAGCTGGCTGAACACTAATGGAATGCTGCTCCGTCCCTTCTTTGTCTCCTGCTTCGCCTCCCCTGCTTCATCCACGTCCACGTCTCGCTCTCCCCCCCCCCCCTCTCTGTCTCTCTCTCCTTTCTCTCTGTCTCTCTACCTCAGGTCTGACCCCTGCTCTGGCTTGCGCTCCTAGCAGAGAGGTGGCTGACTGTCTGGCTCTCATTCTGGCTACCATGATGCCTTTCTGCTCCCCTTGCAGCTCTGAAGCTCCCTCCCCAGGCTCCCTGCTGAGGCAGCTGCCCCACCAGGTGGGTAAGGGCGCCGGCGCCGGCCAGCGGGGGCCACGCAGCCCCAGGAACCCCTCCGGACCCTCCAGCGGGGGAACCACCGAGAACGATTCAGAGGACTCGGAAACCTTCTGACCCATCCAAACCTCTGCCCTCCTACCTCCAACTGTGCACCTGAACGTTTGAACCCCGGCCCCCCAGGCATGATGCAGTGTTACAGCCGTGCACTCTTGAGGAAGAAGGGTAGATGCCTGTCGGTGACACAGCTTTGGGTGTTTGCAGGGTCTGTATGTTGTACAGACTGGTTCTCCAGGCTGGAGAGCCCTGCAGGGCTTTCTCTCAGCTGTACCGCCTCAGACTGACGGCTGCAGCACTTATTCCTGAAGAAGAAGAGTTGGGTCTGCGGTCATGGTCTGCATGCTTGTGTGACTTCCACCACAGTTTGTTCTTTCTACTCACGGGTGCTTCAGTCCCAGCGGACCGTGGTTTTCAGTCTCTAATCGCAGCTCGCCTCTGAGACTCAGTCTGTCTTGAAAAAGCCATTTTTAACTGTTTGTACAAAATGAAGTCGACCGTTAAGAAAGCTGAGTGTAATTAGAACCTTTTTATGGTTATCTGCTTGTCGTTGCACCAAATATTTGACACGTAAATGATGAACTTTTACCGGAGGGCCACAAAGAAGAGGTACTCATTGATTTGACCTGTTAGCTGAAGCACAACCTCTGATTCTGCTGTGTGAAGCCTTCAACAACATGTTTAGAGATCATTCAGCAGGAGAGAGGAGATGACACACATGGGTACATCTCCATTCCCTTCCATTTCATGAGGAATGAGGCGTCCACTTCCCTCAGAGGACAAACCTCCACCAACACCCAACAGTCCCTTTAAATTCAGTCACAAATGAATCTGCCAAAGCCGTTCTTGTCCCCTGAATCCACAGTATTTCAGCTACATATCAGTGGTAGCTGCAGCTTTTTAGCCTCATGTGTTTCCATATTATTTTCCTTATTGTTATGGTTTCACACGTCTGTTCACACTGATGTAGCCTCGTAAAAATGACCCCTGTAAGAAAGCAAACAAACAAAACATGGCTGACTAGGCCTAAATAAATGAAACCGTTTTGATTTGTCTGGCCCAGAAAGATCCTGGTCCTGGAGCAGATCATTGCTGCCCCCTGACTAGATGTAAAGGTGAGGCATGGATTTTGGGGCGGACTGTCTCTTTCACGGGACCCAGAGAGACCCATCTGTTCAGAACCATCTGTTAGTCATGATGATGATGATGATGATAATAACAATAATAATAATAATAATAATTCTGTGAAGACTGGTCCCGTCTGTCCTCGCTCCTTTGAGCACAGATAAACCTGGACGGCTGTTGTGATGACAGACGGGTCCGGTTCCGCGTGACTCCAGGATGGAACTGGTCTAATGCAGGATTTGGGATGTACCCACTGGAGAACAGGGTTTCTGCTGATGTTAATCAAGGCTGACGGATTTATGCATTTTATCCTATGGCCCTAAAAGGCCTCCTGCACTGCTTGGACTGATCCCTACCTGTAGATCATGGTTGGACACTGTTGACCAGTACAACCAAATGTTTGAGCTTAGATTCTCCAAATGTTGTGAAGCGATGAAGAGCTCCTTCAGGTCATCCTCAGCTCATTGTGGGATTTATCACCTGATGGTACAGTTACTGCCAGCACTTAAAGGCACAGTAGGACACATGTGGGCCTGAACCACTGTCCTCCCGTCTGTCCACCTACCAGCTATGTGCCATCGTCTCAAACGTGTCCAGTGCCTTGATGTCCGTTCATTTTCCTTTACAACAGATATTATGTTGGTGCATTCCGATAGAATTAACTGAATAATACTCCTGGTCTCTGTTTCATGCAGCTTTGTTCAGGTTTTGAGACTCCAACCAAAATACAAAATGATTTTAAGATTTTTTTAAATAATTAATTGTAATTGACAGAATGCAGTCAAGAGGCAGGAAACAGGACCTGTTGGGAAAGGGAGGAGGGGGATGATGTCCAGACTCAGTGACCCAAAGCTCCAGAACAGCCACTAAATAGATGACAGGGAAGACGATCCACAGTACTGCAGCTCAAAGAGCCCAAAGAGCCCATCAGCCAATCAGAAAACGGATCAGCAACCATTTTCATAATAGATTAATTGTTAAGATTATTTTTATTTAAGCCAAAATAAAACAAAAGAGGCTCCACCGAGGCTGAGTGGAAGGTGCCTTCATCTCCATTCATTCATACAGTATGTTTATATACATGTTCCTGTTCTGGACAGGTTCATACCTGTCTAACCACAACGTATTGAGTTAAACGGCTGCGCTCTGTTCTCACAGAGTTAAAGAAGGTAAAGAGTTCTCATGTAATCACTGCTTTATCTGGATCTACTCCAGAATTCAGTGTTTTCTGATCCACTGATCCACCCAGTGTCCTGGAATCTGTCCAGGAGTTTAAGTGTGATTAACAAGGGTCAAACTTAAAAATGTAAAAAACCTTCCTGACTGTAAGATGTTCTTCCTTCTACGTGTCCAGTCGTCCCACCATGTTTCATCGACATCCATCCTGCTGAGAGACGGACAGACAAACCAACGATACCAAAACACATCACTGCTTCCTGTCCTCTGATATTTACAGTAAATATCTTCACAATCAGTTTTGAATTGTTTCTGCAATTTTCAATTAAATTATTAATGGAGAAATTAATCAGTAGTAAATAACCATTACCTCTGGTTAAAACCTGTTCTTGCAGCATTCAGAGTCATCAGGTCTGAACTTTAATAATATATGTTTTATGGAGAGAGAGGTGGGCATCTTGAAACCTGGACGATAAAAGACCACTGAATATCTTTTAGTTTGGGTGAGCTGATTACTTAAAGGAGCAGTTCTCCCACAAATGAACCTTCAGTCATCGTCTCACCCCCAGGCAGACGGGAAGTCAGTAGAAGCTTCTAAGTCCTCAAACGTTTCTGGAGCTTCACAGTAAAAGAGCATTCTGAAGCAGATGGGGACCAGCTTTAAAACGTTCAAAACAAACAACAGCAATAAAATAAAATAACAGCATAATCTCCAGAAGCACAGAGATCCTAAAATATGATGATCTGAAATCTTGACTGTAGCCTCTGAGATGAAAGTGTTAGCATCCTGTGCAGGAGCTAGAAATCTTTTCATACCCAGTATCGATCCGACAGCCACTGGTTGCTTCTTCAGCAGCTTCTGTTGTGTGACCAGGTGAACATGGAGCATGAGGTCTGCATGAGTCCTCAGTCTCATCTGCCATATGGACGTGTTGGAGCTAACACCCATTAGCTTAGAGGCTACAGTGAAGATTCATCTTAGAACAGGTGTAAATAAAGTCATTTTGAATCAGTGTGGGACGTCACAGCCTCTGGAGACACAGATTCAGCTGTTTGAGCTGTATGGAGACATTTTCTGATGGTCTTCATCTTCCTCAGCTGTTGCTGCTGAGCTTCACCTGACGTTCCATCAGCACAGGGATGATGGATGATGACTGAATGTGTGTTCAACAGTATAATGAGGGTGAATATGTTGAAGTAAATGCAGACTCTGGGGGACCCTTATGTTTTAGTGAAATGGTCTCACTCCTCTGTTTTCCCTCCGTCATGATTTATTTATATTTTTCTTGCTGTCAACAAATCCCATAAGACGATCCAAACCATCGATGAGTCATCACTGATGAAGATCTTTAAAAGGGGTCACAAATACATCCCTTCATTTTTTAGAAAAGATTCAATCATTACCTAAAATCCTGGCAACATAGTTTGTTTTGGTTTAGTTTGTAGTTTTTAGGGAGGTTACTGAGTCTGTTGGGGACGGTTTCCTGCAGCACACTGGATGCTGTAGTTCAGCAGGGTGGAGGAGGATGAACAGCTTTATACGAGGGATACATGCTAATATTCAACTGTTGATTTGGGTTCTTTGGTGGGTTTTGCAGACAGCAGGAAGGTTTTAGATTCTTCCATATTATGCTTTAGTTGCTGCGTGTGTGAGAGTGTGTGTTAGCTTAGGTACTGATATGACATTGAACTGCTTTTGTACATAATGTTGACATAAAGAAATCCCAGATCATCCTGATCCTGGTGAGAATAGAAACCTGTTCCCTCATATTGATTTTATATTGTGTATTAATGAGCTGATCTGAAGTGAATGATGAGCACGGTTTTAACCACCTCAGTCTGAAGCTGTGCTGAGACTGAATCTGCCTGCCAGTATTAGAATTCTGATCCTCACCAGTCCTGACAATCTATCGTCAGGCGTCTGATGATTTTCACACCAGTTCCTGATGCAGTACGACACGCTGGGCTGTTTGTCAGCTTCCCTTTGTTTTATAGAAACCATACAATTAAAAAAATGGGTTGGAACTCACTGTTGTGCTGTTTTTTTGTCACTTCATTTGATTCACTGAAGCATTAAGAAATCTCACGTTGTGAGAAACCCTTCAGAGAGCTGCTACCTCAGCCCACAAACCTCTACATACAGAGAAGAGACATTTATCTAGTAATGAGGTGAGCTGGGTATTCTCCTGTGATTGGTTGATTTTTTTAAAAAGACAATGTAATTAGATACTGTTTTCATTATGAATCCTTGCTTATTCCATTGTTTACATCTAAAGATGTAAACAATGGAATAAAATCCAGACTGACCTCATCAATAAACATAAAAACACTAAAAACAAAGCAAGCAAAAACAAGCAAAAAAACAACAGTTTTTACAGCTCAACTGATTGAACTTGATTGTTGATTTCAGGAAAAAGGAGGTACAGACCCCCATCCACCCATCAGTGGAGTTGAGCTGGGTCAGGTGATCATTGTAAAGGAAGCCCAGAAACAAGCTGGAGGCTGAACACCAGGACCAGGTTCCTGGTAACTTTCACAGGAGGAGCGACAGAAAGCATCCAGAAACATGACAGACTGCTGTGAGATGTAGACGAGGAGGACAGGAGGAGGTGACTAGAACCAACCAGTGATGGAGAGACAACACCTCCGTCAGCCTTTCCTTTCCCTGCTGCTGTACCACCAGACCTCAGAGCAGCTTCATCTCTCAGCCTCCTGAACTCAGCCTCCATGAAAACCATTCATTTCTGTGCATCGATTAGTTTAAATAGTTTATCATTTGTTTGTAGCAAAGGAAACTAAAAGAAAACAAATTTAATGATATAATTTGACACATTTCTCTACACATAAATAAACAGTACAGAAAAGCTGATAGTAGATTCCTGAGTCACAAACCATAGCAACAAGCATCCTCGCCGAGTTCAACGCGGATGTCCTCTGATAACACCTGCTGTGATTCTTTTTCAACAAAAAGATTAGTTCTGTGTTTAAAACGAGTTTTTATCAATGAAGACTTTTAGCCAAGGTCAAGGCCTAAGATTTAGTCATGCTTTTATTAATGCTGGATTATTGTAACTCCCTCTATGTGGATTAAGATCATCTCTCTGTCGTCTGCAGTTGGTATAAGATGCAGCTGCTTGTCTTAACTGGAAAAAGATTTTGTGATCACATAACTCCCATACTGGCCTCTTCTGGCTTCTTGTAGGTTTCAGGATTGATTTGAAGACTTTATTGTGTCTAAGGGTTTAAAGGGACTGTCTCCTTATTGAGCAGATCTCCTGCACCATCATTCTCCAGCAGTGAGGTTGACCAACCAGCAGCTCCTGGATGTTCAGAGATCCAGCCTTATATCTGGAACAGTTTACCAGTTCATATCAGATGTGTTCAGACTACATAGAGCTTTAAACCTTCATTTGATCTTTTGTTGAGGTGCATTTCTTTATATTGAGTTTATAGTATTTTTAGTACCATTTTTATGTAATTCTATATTGTATATTTGGCATCTGTTTGTTATTTTTAGCATGTTCAGCTGGTTGCTTTTAGATGTCCTATATAAATAAATGTTGACTTTACTTGGATGTACAACATTGTGTTTGCAGAATGTTGTACATGTGTTTCCTGAATGATGCTCATGTGTTTTCAAATTGATGCAGATGTTTTCTTAATATGGTTGTGATTTGTCTGTTTCCTCCATGCTGATTGAAACTTGGTTGAAGTTTTTTAGTCCACATTTCTGGAGGTTCACAGCTGAAGTGTTGCAGCTTTGGGGACTTGTTTTAAAAAACACTGAAACCAAACATTAAGACTCCGTTCAGCTCAAACAGTGTAATCTAAGCCTATTTAAGCTGAAATCTTCACTGCAGCCTCTAAGTTCTGATTCAGGATTTTAAGATGCTGTTTTAAGTGTAGGACTTAAAAACTCTGTACCAGCTGCCATTGGCCTTTTAAACGACTCAGTGTAATTATTCTATCCTTTTAATGAAGCCCATATTTCATATATTATTATTTTTATAGCCTGTTTTCTTGTGCCCATTGTTTGTTTGTTTTATTTCTAACTATTTTCATTGTTTTTATCTTACATCTGTTTTTATTGACTGTTGTTTTATCTGTTGCATTGTTGATGTTTGACTGTTAAATGTATCACTGTTGTTTGTTTCATGTTCTGCTGGCTGCACAACAATTCACCCCTCGGGGATGAATAAAGTTATCCTTGATAAGTTAAAAGCATTAGTGCGCCCCCTGACAGGTGAACAAGGTAGAAAGAATGCTCACATGCTGCCTGGCGAGCTCAACAAGAACCTGGATAACCTGCATCCCTCAGTGGTCGTACAAAGAACCCAGATCTGACAGAGACACCAGCAGAACTTTCTCTGGTCTGTAGATCTCACTGCTCTCCTCTAACATGTACTCGTGTTCTTGGATTCATCCACAGGAGCTGCATGGACTCAATTTAGGTTTGAGTTGATTTTTTACGTTGGCATGGCGATGAGTAGACAATGACTGAATCAGCACATTTACATTTCTGCCCCATTAACACAAACAAGAGAGACAGATGATGGCTGTGACACAGTGTAATGAAATTTTAATAGTTACATCATCTCTGTACATTTACAAACTTTAAATTACATCAGTTAGCTTGTTTACCAAACTATAAGCATAAGACTGAATGTTTTCAGAGGTCGTCTTGAAACTGCTGGACTCATGGAGTTAATAAAATAAAAACCCTCTGAAACCTGTCAGGAATCCAGAGGGATAAATTAGAATCTGACAAGACTGAAATGAGTCCCCTGCCAAACAAACATCTATATAACGGCACTGCCGATGGAATGATTGTGTGCTGTATACTGGTCAGGTTTTAGTCTGCACCATATTTAAACATGTATAACGTCCAGTGTGCTCGTGGGTCTCAGGTCACGGACTGAGGCCTCTGTCCAGGAGACTGATGTTTGTGCATAGAAGGTCACAGAGGGGAGTGTCTCTGCTCTGTATTCATAAAGTTGAACATGCATGCACCACTCAGCAGTTGATGCCCAGTCCAGTCCAGTGGTCAGGTACCATAAGGAAGTATTTGTCCATGGCCTCGCAGAAGCGAGCTCTGTACAGCTCTGGAGAGACCACAGTGGGCATCTTCCCTGAAACACAACAGAGACTCCATCATCATCAGCATATTGACAGCTGTCACCGCTCTAAAGTCATCCTTTAAGAGCCTGAGCCACACATCAGCAGGTGTTACAGTGTAGAGTATGTGTCAATGTTTATAGGCTGCCTTGTGTTTAACAAGCCATCAGAAGATGTCACCAGGTTGGACTCGATGACTGCGGTGTAGAACTGGATCAACAGCTCCTGTCACAGACGGTACATCCTCTGCTGGGCCTCTCTGAGGATGGAGTTTATGTTGACAGACCCGAGAAATTTGAGGGTCTCTATGGTTGACATGTGGCTGTTGGATATTGAGGGGGGGGGCTGTCCTGAGGGGTTCCTCCTGAAATCCACTACCATCTCCACAGTCTGGAGTGTGTTCAGCTCTAAGTTGGTCTGACTGCAACAAAGAACCAGCCATTCGACCTCTGTTCACAGCTGCCAGCCATCTATTTCTGTGGTCTGGGGAACGATTTCTCCATGGAAAAGTAAAAATACTAGATACTTTCCCCCCTTTAGGCATGGCTGTGTGAGTTTAATGATGGTTGGCAAACAGCTTGTAGGTGTATTACTGTTGGGAATGACTGTTGGCATTGTTTTCACCAACGTAGGTTCAAGTATTCATATGATCCCGGTCGACAATTGAAAGCGTAACTCACTGACCTCC
The DNA here is from genome assembly GCA_037577475.1 of Chaunax sp. Z400. Classification (NCBI taxonomy): domain Eukaryota; kingdom Metazoa; phylum Chordata; class Actinopteri; order Lophiiformes; family Chaunacidae; genus Chaunax; species Chaunax sp. Z400. Next base: position 25,856,899 of record CM075196.1, on the reverse strand, counting down.
ATAAGCAAACTGCAGGGGATCCTGCAGGTTTCCTGCGATACTCTTAAGGTGGGCCAACACTAGGACTTCATGACCACAGATGGCCTGTAGCCATTCAGTCCTGTGATGGAGGGGTTCTTGGGGACTGGATGATGGTGGAGCTTTTGAAGCACAGCTCAAAGGATCTGTTGAAGATCTTTGTGAAAATTGGAGCCAGTTGGTCAGCACAGGCTTTAAGACTGGAGGGGGAGACATCATCTGGAACTGGTGCTGCCCTGGGTTTCTGTCCCTGGAAGAGTCGGCTCACATTCTCTTCACTTATCATGAGTTCAGTATCGGGGGGAGGGTTGTTGGGCTGTTGTCGTTGGGTTGGAGTGAGGGGTGTGGTCTTTCAGCTCATCAGCCAACCTGACAGCACTTGTGATCGTGTCTCAGCAATAACCAAGAACTAAAACTGTACAAATCTCAACTACCTGTTGTGTAAGTTATGTTTGGTTCCAGACCTGGATGAAGGAAACTGATAAAGGAATGAATTCCACTTTCTTTACCGTTGTAAAGAGGACATGGAGAAGAGATGAAGACTAACCTTGACCTCCCAGGATTCCAGTGGATTTGACAACCATCTCCAGTCTCTTGTCCCAGGTGAATGTCCTGATATAATCTGCAGAGAAGAGCAGAGGGAAAAGCTCTGTACAGACAGCAGACAAAAAGACCTGATAAAAAGCCGAAGCTGTGTTGGTCTTCATGTATGAAACATAAACAGGACATGAAATGTATGGTTACATCATCTACACCGGAAGAATAATTTGATCAAAGAATTTAACTAGAAACGAACAGATGACCCTCCACCTCAGACGTCCTCTCACCTATAATCCCAACCACCAGCTGATCGGTGGCATCGTCACGGCCCACCAGCAGAGAGTAGTCGATGATGAGGTGGCTGGAGAGGAAGTAGGCATCGCTGTGAATGGCGGCTCGCAAGATGGATTTACAGTGGGAGCGGATATAGAGCGGGTTGTCGTGGATCAGCTTCAGGAGGTTCTCGTCCAGCAGGACCACCTCGCAGCTTTCCTTCCCTGAGTCTGTCTTCACGTTACGGTTCCTCAAGGAGCCTTTGAGGTCAAACACCTACAGAGGAGAAGTCACAGACTTTTTAGACTGGCAGCCAGGCTGAGAAATCTGGTCTGGGACCTGGGTCAGTACTGGTGTTGAATCCAGATTATCTGGTGATGTGAGGTCTTTACAGATCCAAACTTAAACCTCCAGATCTGCTCACAGACTCTTTGGGGCTGTTTGACATTTACCTCCACCAAAGGGGTTGTTTTCACCTCAAACACCAAGTTTGTTTGTTTGTTGATTTGTTGGATTGTCAGCAGGATTATGTAAAAACTGCAGAACAGATTTCATGAGTTTTGGTGGGAGGATGGGTCTTTGGTCAGAATCGACCCCAATAAACTGTGGTGCAGATCTGGATAAAGGGGAGGATCCAGGTTTTTCTTCACTTTCTTTAATATGTTTCTTTCGATATGTTTGAGACATTTTTTGAATTTTCTTTGATTTCTCTGGGGATAAAAATGGATCTTGATGAAAAACATCAGGCATATTTCGGGGGCTGGTATCAGTGTGTGCAATTTTGTGTGGATCTAAATAAAAATCTGGAGCCACCAGATTGAAATATGTTTTCATTGGGGTAGTCTGGGCTGTATACTACAGTAACAGGGCTGTGAGTTCGATTTTGGATCAGGCTTGATTGAATCAAATGCTATTGTTGGGCCTTGGTGGTGGTATAAGCTCTGCCGAGTGCCATTCTAGTCTAATCTGGAAGAGTCAGTAGTTTCTGAGTGTGACCAATGAGAGAGACACCCTGGAGCAGCTGACCGTGCTGCCAATCAATGGTGAACATTCATGCTCTTGAGGCTAACGTTAGCTAGCATACTGCTCCAGTAGACAACCTGTGTTGACCGCAAATCCAAAACATTTTCTCATCCAGACACTGTGAAGCATTAAAACAGTAAGTTGTTGTTGTTGTTGTGTTGTTGTTGTTGTTGTTGCTTCACATCAATCTCGGTTTGTTAACATCTGCTTCTCCTTCAGATCACATGATAGTGATCACATGAGGTGTTCTATCGCTCGCTCTGACATGATGAACTTAATAATATCCTGCAGTGTGTGATATGACATTATTTTTATATTTTGTTGTCTGAACATGTTTGGGATTAGAGAGAAGAAAATCTGCCATTTTCCCTTCTTTTTTTTTTGGGCCGGGCTGTGTATAAAGGGACTAAATCCTGTAGAACCCCTTTGGTTCTTGCGTCTTGCGTCACAGAATGAACTGCAGCATGGACTTTAGAGACTTTAACAGGGCGCCTAACCAGCTACAGTCACACTGCAGCCACAGCATGCTAACAGTACACTTAAGACTGACTGTAAGTCAATCCCCTTTTTGGGTATCAGCCAAAATTTGTGATTTTTTATGATTTAAGGTATGCTAGATTTTTTTGGACATGTTCCTTTTGAGAAATGTGACTGTATTCATATATTTTACATTACAGGCTGCGAGTCTGACCTGAGCCATCTTTCGTCCGTAGAAAAGATTTTCCATCACCAGCAGGTCCAGTTTCTTCTCCGTGTTGTTTTGGGAGTTTTTGTAGCCAATCCTGTAGACACCCAGGATCTTTGCCAGAGCAGTCGGCCGCTGTGGGACGAGACTGGTTGTTATTCACTTAAACTCAGTCAAACCCAGATAGAAACCTTTTCTTTATGATACATACTTTCTGCTGCACAGCCCCAGTGATGTAGGTGAAGTAATGAGGAGCAAAGTCCAGGAAAGACTGGACCTCCAGTCTGGGCATCTGCTTGAGGATGAACCGGTCATCTGACAGGATACAGAGGAGGAGGATGTACCAACATGTTGACAGATGAACTAATATTATTAATTTGGGTCTGTATAGAACATTTCAGTGTCATTCTTTAATCCATATAAAACCTAAAAATAATGAAAGACTTCAGTTATAAACACATCTCATTGCTATCAACAAAAAGTTGGGATTCTGCATTTTGCTTGAAGGATAATTGTTAGTCATAGAGATCCACTGTTCTACTATTCAACATGTCAGTGAAGCAAACCGTTGCACTGGGTGACAACAAGTTCCTTCTTTATGGGCTGTTTCACACTGCACCTCGTTTGATCCAGACTTTCTGACTTTTCAGTCTGATCCGGACCAAAGTTGCAGGTATGAAACCTCACCCGGACCAAGGTCTGGATCAAACAGCCCGACTTTGGTCTGACAAAAGAGGTGGTCTCAGTTTGGATCACAATGAAACATGGTTTGGTTCGTTTACAGTGTGAAAGCACTTCTTTTTGGATGTTTCAGACTTTCAGACAAATTACAGGAAGTCACAGCAGACTACGTCACCAAAAAACAAAAGAAGAAGAAAACCAGATGGAAGAAGTTAAAAACGATCCATGGCAGCAACACATGGGTTCAGGAAGAGATTAGGTATTTAACCTGAACCTAGATTTGGACTTTCAGATGTGAAAGTGCCCTAGGATGATGAATATGAGTACTGTAGTTTACTTTGGGTTCATCTTAGATACACCATGGTGGTGTAGATAACATCATGTAAATAACACACCAAACACAACTTACAACTTACTTAGTGTTTGACAACTGTGTATTTTAAAGATTCATGTCTTCAATAGGAACCGATGGGTTTGAGCCACAGAAGGTGGAGAGCATGGAGAGATCAATGAACATATCGTTTGTTCTGTTAAGAAAAACTAGATGAACACCAGACTTCTGTTTTGAACTTGTCCAACACAACAGGTGTCGAACAAATGAAAGTGGTGTGGTAAAAAAAGAAAACTGCATGTTGTTTGTGTCAAAACTTGAGGTTGAGGTTCAGCTTCTTGTTAGAGGATGTTTGATTTTCTCTGTTTTAATCTAGTGTCCATTTCTTATTCTACCGTCAATATATAAAACACAACAGTGTTTGTAATTAACATCTACTATCACATAAAATTATATTTGACTGTTTAGGGTGACATATATGTGAAACGTATCGATTTCCTCTTCAAGGTCATGAAATGCAGAGTTTGGTCATGTGACTGTGTCATACAGGTGTCTGGTGGTAAATAACTGCAGACTCCAATGCTGAGGACCTGAATTCACATCCATTAGGTGATGTCTTTATTTAATTATATATATATATATATAAAAGATACCTTCTGTAGCATAGAAAACAGCTCCAGATTTCCCACCACGAGCCTGCCAGTTGACGCAGTGGGACAGTGAGCGGACAAAATCCTCCTCAGGGCTCTCCATGATCTCCTCACGCATCTTATGAAACTCCTCGGCGTAGTAGATCCGACAGTAAAACTTGGCATTGGCGTCAGAGAATTCTACAGTTTCACCAGCAGATGAGGTTAACATTAGCCAACAGTAACTGAAGTATTTCACAGGTCTGACACTGAGGGGAGGTCAGTCCAGTTCTAGTCAATGACGCTAACATTGACAGGTCCAGGGAACATTAGAGGAAGGAATACTCACGTAGCTCAATATGTGGATTCAGAGTCTGCTTCTTCTGTTTATCCCCCAAGTCTGCATCCTCTGCACAAATCAGTGATATGAGTAAAGCATTTCACCTCAAAGTACCAGTAAGTAGTTATTTGACCAGTGGACCTGAGTGCTTACTGAGGGGATCTGCCTCCATGTTGCTGCGGCTCAGCTGCGATGAGGCCGACTCACTAGCCCTGGCAGGGCTGCTCCTAGCCCGACTCTCCCCAGCACTGAGGAGGAAAAACACATCATTCATACATATGGTGTCACGTACTGTATATACAGTATGTAACAATGTTTCTGCATATCAGCTGTCCAGTCAAAGGTTTGTTTTTGTTAATAAAGCATCTGGAGCCTGACTCAGAGTTCCCACTGCAGCTTTAACTTAAGTCAAGTTTACATGGTCAAACAATGTTATTCCTTCTTGCTCTGTTGATCATGTTTACACTCATATTAAGCTGAAAGACCTAAAAGCCACCTTCTCTAATTCTGTTGTGATGTGGTGCCTTGGTGCTGGAGCTTACTGAGGCTTAAGTCTCTTGGCCCTCTGGAATACCAGGGGCCTCACAAGACTTACCTTTAACAGAATGTTTAACTACATACATCACAAATTATTAATATGTGGTTACAGCCTCCAAGATGAATCGTAAAACAAAACATACAATAGTTTGTCAAATCAAAAATCTGCTATAGTTGGCTAGCTTTTCAGATGAGTCTCCAGAGCCAAAGATGAAGAGCTCACATCCTCACTGTGTTCAACAAACAAACAAATTAAACAGAAAATATATCAAAACATGGCAAAGGTCACAGATGTTTTTAACAAGTAAGCCTTCAAGCAGCAACATGGATCAGCGGTGCCAGCAGACAGGTCTCTGCTGCCTGGTGAGGAAAACAAGGTCACTGCTTCAGCTGCTGTGGAAGAGCAGAAGCTGGATCCAGGTTACCAGGGAATCCTGCCAAAGTAAAAACTCTTGACTTCTCCACCTCTGAACTGTTTAAACTACAGAGGGGATACTTCTCAAGATGTAATAATAAAGAGAGAGAAAGCCCTCCTGAAGGTAAGACCAGGAGAAGGCCCTCCTGAAGGTAAGACCAGGAGAAAGCCCTCCTGAAGGTAAGACCAGGAGAAAGCCCTCCTGACTATAAGACAAGGAGAAAGCCCTCCAGAAGGTAAGACCAGGAGAAGGCCCTCCTCATAATAAGACCAGGAGAAAGCCCTTCTGAAGGTAAGACCAGGAGAAAGCCCTCCTGACTATAAGACAAGGAGAAAGCCCTCCAGAAGGTAAGACCAGGAGAAGGCCCTCCATTGTAAATTTCCCCACTGTGGGACTAATAAAGGGATATCTTATCTTATCTTAATAAGACCAGGAGAAAGCCCTTCTGAAGGTAAGACCAGGAGAAAGCCCTCCTGACGGTAAGACCAGGAGAAAGCCCTCCTGACGGTAAGACCAGGAGAAAGCCCTCCTGACGGTAAGACCAGGAGAAAGCCCTCCTGACAGTAAGACCAGGAGAAAGCCCTCCTGAAGGTAAGACCAGGAGAAACCCCTCCTGAAGGTAAGACCAGGAGAAAGCCCTTCTGAAGGTAAGACCAGGAGAAAGCCCTCCTGACAATAAGACAAGGAGAAAGCCCTCCTGACAATAAGACAAGGAGAGACTCCTCCTGACAGTAAGACCAGGAGAAAGCCCTCCTGACGGTAAGACCGGGAGAAAGCCCTCCTGACGGTAAGGTAAGACCAGGAGAAAGCCCTCCTGACAATAAGACAAGGAGAAAGCCCTCCTGACGGTAAGACCAGGAGAAAGCCCTCCTAACGGTAGGGCAAGACCAGGAGAAAGCCCTCCTGAAGGTAAGACCAGGAGAAAGCCCTCCTGAAGGTAAGACCAGGAGAAAGCCCTCCTGACAGTAAGACCAGGAGAAAGCCCTCCTGACGGTAAGACCAGGAGAAAGCCCTCCTGAAGGTAAGACCAGGAGAAAGCCCTTCTGAAGGTAAGACCAGGAGAAAGCCCTCCTGACAATAAGACAAGGAGAAAGCCCTCCTGACAATAAGACCAGGAGAAAGCCCTTCTGAAGGTAAGACCAGGAGAAAGCCCTCCTGACAATAAGACAAGGAGAAAGCCCTCCTGACAATAAGACAAGGAGAGACCCCTCCTGACGGTAAGACCAGGAGAAAGCCCTCCTGACAATAAGACAAGGAGAAAGCCCTCCTGACGGTAAGACCAGGAGAAAGCCCTTCTGATGGTAAGGTAAGACCAGGAGAAAGCCCTTCTGAAGGTAAGACCAGGAGAAAGCCCTCCTGAAGGTAAGACCAGGAGAAAGCCCTCCTGAAGGTAAGACAGCTGCTGGTTTTATACCAGTTCTTCTCGTGCTGATGCTGTGCACACAGGGCTACTTCTTGTCCTATACTGATGAGTTTCATATTCGGTTTGCTGTTAAGGAGGGCACTTGATTTTCTATTTGTACTGTGGCATATTGTAAAATTAGGCATGCACTTCTGACAAGCTAATCAATTGAACACACTTGACAGTTTAGTCATATAAGTGACAGGGCATTTTGTTTTGAGAAACAAGTTCATGGGACAAAGCCTTCATAGGAAAATGGATAAAGCTTTTTTATCTATTACAGGTATCCATTGACATCACATTCCCACCAGAAATGGCCTCACCCAATGGGACTGAGTGGTTAAACATCCAGCAACGTGGCTTTATTTAGTACTGAGAGTCAAACAAATCATTAGCTTAAATGAAAAGAAGCTGGACTTGACAGTGATCCTACAGTTAACAAGAACAAGTAGACGACGTCATTTGGGCAGGAAGTGGGTTTCCTGACATTTATATGCACCCGATACTCAGATGTGTTTCACACAACTCTGCCATTTTAGATGTGTTTTTCATGTTTTCACAAGAATCCAGCTAAATGCTAACATTGCAGCACCTCATAGATATTAATAATGTTGCTACTCAGTAGCTGCAACAATGGTGACTTCAGCCTGATGTGACGTCATGTGCACAGTCTCTATTATGCAGCATCAGTGATTTGATTTGGGTTTTGTCTATGTTTGTCCAGGCCATGTCTTTATGTTTATTTTATGACCAGATTATTTGCTGTTGTGGGGGTTCTCCAAAAACTCTGTCCGACAGTAATGTTAAGATACCTATGGATGCAGTAAATTTGTATTTTTTTGTAAATGATGATTTTTCTCAATTCCTGACAGTTGAATCTGCATCTCTTAATTTCACACCCAGATTTTTTACAGTAATCCCGTGTACCTGATGGCCTGTGAAGTCTCATCCCCGCCTGCGTTTGATGCCTTGGACATATCATCCAGCGCTGTTTTATACTTCTTGCAGCTGGAAGGTAATACATGACATGACCATGTTTTACTCAACAGGACACTTATAGAGCTACATTTTGAGGCCATGTCACTCTTTTTTTTTACAGAGACAGAGAGAGGAGGCACTTGTCACCTGAGAGCAAAGGCTATGATGGAGCTCGGCTCTCGTTCACACACTGCAATTGGCACTCGCTCATGTTCCTCCATCAGATAATGCTTGTCTGGATCACTGTCGACACAGATAATAATAATAATAACAACTATAATTATAATAACAATAATAATAATTACAGTTTTTATATAGCACTTTTCAATACAAATTATAAAGCACTCATATAGTTAGGGTAAGTTTAGTAGGAAAATAACAACAATATAGTAAATAAAGAACAATAAATTCAATAAAGCAAACAGTGGTATCAATACAAAGCAAGTCTAAAATAGTGAGTTTCTACCAGTGACTTAAAAGAAGATAATATGTTAGCTTCCCTGATCTTTTCTGGCAGGTCATTCCACATCTGTGTACAGCTGGATTTCTGTAGGTATCATTAACATGTGTATAAATAGAAAAAAGGCTTCCCTTATTAAGTGACATATGTTATTAAACTAACTGGGTTGAATCAGCCAATATCTGGGCAGAGAATAAGTAAAGATTTAGATCAAGCAGTGGGTGTCTTTTTCAGTCCTACTGTCACAGTTTGTTCAGACCTCAAAATGAAAGAACGTGTCCAGAGTGCATTACTTACAAGGGGAAGGGAATGGGGTTGTAGCTGTTGCCGGGCAGGAAGTTGGCGAGGATGGCTTTCATGGTGGATTTCTCCTTTACCTGGCTGTCAGTGGAGCCCAGCAAGTGTCCGTCAAAGACGTCTGACAGGAAGAAAACAGAATTTCTACAACAGACATCAGATTAAGGAGATACTGAAAGCTACATGAGACAGTTTGTCCAGGGTCCAGGTCTGGGGACATCTGACCCCCTCAGAATGCCCCCGATCAAATGGTATGCTCTCTAAAAGCAGAGGACGTTTGGAGGTGGGGTTTGCAATACTAGACATTTCAGATTGGTCAAGTACTTGAAGAGTTTTATCTCATCTACTATCTTTTCACTGTGCATCACTACATCAACATGTATTTACAGAAAAAAAGATACAACCACGAACCCACAGTGAAGTCCAGGCCGTCGCCTTTTCATACATCAAAATAAAAAAAATAAAAAAAATCTAATCAAATCAATCTTTATTGTCATTTTGCTGTACATACAACTGTAGTACAAGCAGAATGAAATAGTGTTTCCCTGGGATCCAGAACAAAATGTAGAATAAAATAAAATAAAGCAAACCACACAACAATTGACAACACAAACATCCCTGAGACGTGGAGTGGACTAATTTGGTAATGTTCATGGGTCTTTAGACCGCGGAGGAAACACAGATGACAAGAGGCTGAAGGAACCTTGAAGTTCCTTGATAAGTAGTTCCTGAGTGGAAATAAAGCTCATGTGTGAGTATGTGCTTGTGTGTACCCTCTGGAATGCTGACAGAGTCTTGCTCAATGAAGGAGGGAACAGGTGTGATTGGTTCAGCTCCAGTTTCTCCTGGTGATAGCAGGATGGAGGAGGAGGCTGAGGGCAGCGTGCTGAAGTGACGATCCTCTGTTGGTGAAAACATTCAACTCATCAGGTCTGGATCACAGTCAGACAACAACAAACCAGGATGGGACAGGGACTGAGAGAGTCCGCTCACCTTTCTCACCATTCTGGACCACAGGTGAGGGGTTACGGGGGGAGGAATCCAGGGCACTCTATAAAATAAATAAATAAACAAATTATTTGAAAGATTATTTTAAATTTTACCTGAATGATGTCGACGTGGAAACAGGTCCGTTAGTAAAGATGGCATGAAGTATGTGAATATGCACCCTTGGGTTAAGTTAAGGTAAGTTTACACAGCACAGGTTTGTTTACATGTACTTTGGTAACTTGATTAGGGCTGGAACCAGCCAATATTTTAGTTTTCAATTTATTTGCAGATTATTTTCTCAATCAATCAATAACTTACTTATTGAAAAGAAAACAACAGAAAAATGCATGATATACAACAGCTTTGTCAAAAATATTCAGCTTACTAAACTCTAAAAAAAGAAATCCTCACATTTGACTTCCTGACAGACATTTTTTGGCACTGATGCATAAAAAATGACAATTATATCCAAATTATTATTATAGATTATAGATATATAGATAGTTACTGTTGATCCCTGAATAATTGCAGCGATAAACTTATGCTCTCTGCTAGTTAAACACTGTGCTTTAGATCATTAAAACACGGCTCTCTAGCCATGTCCGAATTCAGGGGCGGCATCCTTCAAAGGACCTTGACTACGAGGTCCTGTCCTTCGTCAACCGCGGTCGACAAAGGCCAGGCCAAAGTGAATGTTGATAAAAGAGAAGGTTTGGTCTACGGAGAATCTCACCAGCTCTTCCTGTTTTTGCCATCGCGTCACGATACACTGTGCCTGTTGCCTAGCAACATTAGCGGCTGGAGTTGACTAGCAAAAGTTGTGGTAAAGGACATGTAGTAGAAGTAGTAATAATAATAGTAGTTGTAGTAAAATGTGTATTTGGAGCTGAAAGAGAAATGGAGCCAGAAATGTTAATTTTATTTAATTTTGGTTTCAAATTTGAGAATGAACTGCTTGTCTAATTATCTTTTCATTCATCCTGACACTCTGCTGTACAGTCAGTGCTGCACATCAGAAACTTGGCTAGGAGTATACATGACAAGACATGACAATTCCTATAATACTCGGAGAATATCCAGTTACAGATACAGGGTTCCTTAATGACACTGTGTTGAAGACGTCAGGTTAATGGAAAAAAGCTGACAGTAAGTAAAGACAAAGAATGATGTTACTGACCTTGCTGTCATCAGCGTTGGTCTGTCTGTGCCTGCCTGGGCTGGGAGGGACAGACAGACGCTTCCTGCCTTTCTCCTGCTGGAATAAGTCTTGCAGCCTGGACGGGAAAGAGGCGACAGAGTTAAGTACAGCAGACAAGTGTAGGGGCCAGGATGCCCCTTCTGATATGCAGCATACATATAAAATACCAGATTAAGTCAGTAATAATTCAGTGATCAAAGACAGCACAGCTCTATTACTCCTTGATTATGACAGAAATAATGTATTCTTATGTTCTTGAGGACAGAGGAGGAAGTTCCTGCAGTCAAACAATGGTTTAAAGGATTGATCAAAAAACGTGGACCTCAAAAAGTTGGGGCAACAAAAGACTGGGAAAGTTGTGAAATGCTCAAAAACACCTGATTGGTCCATTCCACAGGTAAAGAGGTTGATTGTTAACAGGTGATAGGATCATGGTTGAGTGTGAAAGGAGCATCCTCCAAAGGGTCAGTCATTCACAAACAAAGATGGGGAGAGGTTCACCACTCTGTGAGAATCTGCAACTAGTCTGACAGTTTAAGAATGTTTCTCAATGAGCAGTTGGAATGAATTTGAGGATTTCAGCATCTACAGACCATAATACCATCAAAAGATACAGAAAATCTGTAGAAATCTCTGTAAGGGAGAGGATGAAAACCAACAGTGAATGTCTGTGACCTTTGACCCCTCAGACAACACTGCATTAAAAACCAACATGATTCTATGGATCATTTTACTCCATGGGTTCAGGAACACTTTGAGAACCGTTGTCAGTGAACACATCATCTCTGCAGCTACAGATGGAAGTTAAGACTCTACCACGTGAAGCACAAGACAGAGATCAACAACATGCAGGGACGACACCGACTTCTCTGGACCTGACCTAATCTGAGATGGACCTGATCTCATCTGAGATGGACCTGATCTCATCTGAGATGGACCTGACCTCATCTGAGATGGACCTGACCTAATCTGAGATGGACCTGATCTCATCTGAGATGGACCTGACCTAATCTGAGATGGACCTGATCTCATCTGAGATGGACCTGATCTCATCTGAGATGGACCTGACCTCATTTGAGATGGACCTGATCTCATCTGAGATGGACCTGATCTCATCTGAGATGGACCTGGATGGACCTGACCTCATCTGAGATGGACCAGACCTCATCTGAGATGGACCCGATCTCATCTGAGATGGACCTGACCTCATCTGAGATGGACCTGACCTCATTTGAGATGGACCTGATCTCATCTGAGATGGACCTGGATGGACCTGACCTCATCTGAGATGGACCTGATCTCATTTGAGATGGACCTGGATGGACCTGACCTCATCTTAGATGGACCTGATCTCATCTGAGATGGACCTTATCTCATTTGAGATGGACCTGGATGGACCTGACCTCATCTGAGATGGACCTCATCTCATTTGAGATGGACCTGGATGGACCTGACCTCATCTTAGATGGACCTGACCTCATCTGAGATGGACCTGATCTCATTTGAGATGGACCTGGATGGACCTGATCTCATCTGAGATGGACCTGATCTCATCTGAGATGGACTGACACAAAGAGGAAAAGTGTCCTCTGGTCTGATGAGTCCACATCTCAGACAGTTTTAGGAAATCATGGACGTCGTGTCCTCCGGGCCAAAGAGGAAAAGTATCCTCTCTTCTCAAAAGTTGATGTTAAAAGAAAAGGTGATGTAAAACAACGGTAAACATGAACCTGTTCCAACCTTTTAGAAATGAGCTGCAGGTATTAAACTCAGAATGAGTGTATATTTATAAAAAGTGATAAAGTTTATAATGTCTTCTTATTATATTCTCATGGATTTAGGTTAAGAATGATTTGCAGACCATTGCATTCTGTTTTGATTGACATTTTACATATAATGTCACAACGTTCTTTCAATTGCAGTTGTAGTTAAACATTCTCAACAGATTTCAATGAATTTCTGTAGACAGGTGACCCTGGGAATGGGGAAGAGATCATTAGATTTGGAGGCAGATATGGATCAAGAGTGTGGGTCCAGGAGATTTTTTGTGCAGAGGAGTTTTTAAAAAAATGATATCTTATTATATCTCTAACAGTCGCTGTAATGTCATGATAATGACTACCGTTTGTTTTTTTGGTAAAGATTCTGACCTTCCATTCCAGAACTGCAACATCTCACACAGACTCTGTTTCTTTATCACCAGTGACTCCAGAGCAGTCTGCAGCTGCTGAGGAGAATCCAGACCGCAGACCTGCAGTCGCACCTGAAGCTTTTCATTCCAGCTCCGCAGCTCTGCCTCCTCCATCTAAACACACAAAACTCCATTATGAGCCTACAACTAACACTGTACAGAGATCAGACAGACTGACACACTAGGAGAAACCTACATCTTTCTGAGCGAAAAGGTCTTCCATCTTTTCCTCACGTGTTTTACTGAAGGTGTCGGTCTTGAGAGAGGTGAGGCGGTCATCTATGGCCAAGTACACCTGAGTCAGTCTGAGGAGGAAGCAGATGGAGACAGTGGAGTCGTGGATGTGGTCAGGTAATATGCAAAGATACAAACATTTATCCAACAGGTGCTGGCATCTAGTTATTCAGAATAAGCACATATTTACAAAAATCAATGACGTTAGTGTTATTATATCGTCTATTTTCAAATGAGTCTACAGTATGTCAAAAAGACTGAGTAATCTACTGCTTTATCCAGATCCACAGCTAAATGTAGTGGATTCTACCCTTCTCTTCAAAGTTTCATTAAAGTCTATCAGATGGTTTTTGTGTAATGCTGCTGTAACCCTACAGACAAAAACAAACCAACCAATCAATAAGCAGAAGCAGGTGAAAACATTACCTCTATTGTGGAGGTTATAAAAACCGACTGACTTCTATGTGCTGCTATTCTTTCACACTATATTATAATTGCTGTGTTGACCTGTTGCATTTCTTCCTTTCTTTTAACCATTGTTAGTTCTTGCCTGATATTCATAAATTACAACTCTCTATGTTCTTTTTGGCCTGCAAGCAGAAAGGCAATGTCAATTAGACGGTCCATCTGATAGTTAATCTATTATTTAACCCAGAACATGACCGGTTCAAGTCAAGAATTTATATAGTCCAAAATCACAAATTTAACAATGTAATGATTAGTTTATTAATTTTTGTCGATGGTAGGAAATGTTATTAACAATTACTTTTAACATCCTTTTTTAAGGAAAAAACACCAAGTCTTGTCTGGTGCCACTTTTTCCAATGTGACGTCATTTTCTGTCTTTCTCTGTTTTATATCATTAAAAACTGAATATCTTTTAATTCTACTGTTAGTCAGACAAAATGGGATATTTAATCACAGATTAATTAATAGGATCAAATTAATCTGCTGTGGAGAATTATGGTCTCTATGGTGACCTCTGCAGTCATACACAAGTAAGTTAGTTCTGTGATATTTCCCTGAGCTCAATCATGCTGCTACGTTTGTTAAACATTTAGATGTCCATGTCTCTGTGGCCTTTCTACGAGCAGTGCAGCTCATATCTTGTTATTCTCTGGTGTCTTTCAATGTGTTTGACACGTATCAATGGATGCTGATTCATGAGGCCTATCGATGGCGGTCTTTTACTTTTGAGAGAAGTCCTTTAGGTCCTGCAGCAGATTGGCTTTAGAAGGCCCCTGGTTCCTGATGAAGATCTTGGGACGAGGAAGACAAATCTCCAACAGCCTTACAAAAGTGTAACTGATGAGGGAAGACATACAGGAAAACACAGCGTCAAGAATAATGCATATCTTCATCCATAGAAGAGGTGTTGTTTGGCTGTAACCCCCCTATAAACAAGGAAATCAAATATACATTAGCATGCTCACACCTCTGTGAGATAGATAAATGCTCATTGTCATCCATCTCTTGTTTATTCTTTCATTCTATGCCCTTTGTCTAATTCAGTGGTGAATGAAAGGCAGAGGACAGAAACCTGAAGGAAGCGACCATCTGGTTGTAAGAGAAGTACTGGTGGTAGTCTTTGTGGATGGAGTGGCCACACGGTTCTGCGTTAGCCCTCCTGGTGTACTGGTGGCCGTAGAAGCGAAGCTCCAGGTATTTGGCAAAAGACATGGACCACGAGTCGTTGGACAGAGGCACCACTGGTGTCACCTTAAAAAATAGGCAGATGTTGAGCGTAACAGAGGGAGGATTTGCCTGATAATCAGAATGAATCTCCATTTTGTTTCACTACATTCATTCAGCTACAAAGTGGAGCATCACAGGTCTTACACCAATAGTTTGGATAACATAGGGTGGACAGATGCGTTGATTATTGAGTGGACAGTTTGATGACTGTCAACTTGCTACATCATTCATCATTCTTGAGAGTTAAGCGGCAATAGATGATTTTGAGCACCAATATTATACCTAGCAACAGTAAAAATGCATAATTTTGTAGGATTTCAGTTCTGTTCATATTAAAGAAAGCACTTCTTTGGATGGTTCAGACTTTCAGACCAATTCCAGGAAGTTAGAACAGACTACCATCACCAATAAACAAAAGAAGAAGAAAAACAAAAGAAGATGTTATAAATAAGCCACAGTAACACATAGAGAGAGGAAGAGATGACGTATTTAATAGTGATATGGTCCGATAAAGAAATCAAAAGTCAACAGGAAAAAACACATCAAACCCTGAAACATTTGATTTATTTCCTGTGAGGATGAGAGAGAGAGAGGATATGGGAGACACCTGAATGTAAATAAACTGCAGCAGCAGTATGTAAAGGTGATGTCATCAATAAAAGTGGTGTGTCTACAAATGAGAAGGACAATTATCCTTTTAATGATGACCTGGACAGAATTCTGGACAATCATCCATCAGGTATAGGAGGACACAGCCCACATAGATGAAGACGACAGTTTACAATGTGAAACCAGAACAACCAGATCAAATGTAAACAATGATCAAACTGAACAACGAACAAATCAAACCTTGGTTCAGACTTTCAGGTGTGAAAGTGCCCTAAAACTCACTTTAGCTGCAGCTACTCTGACAATGTCTCCTAAAAAACCTCACACTTACTCTTTAAGGTCAGTACTGCTCTTCTACACTAGAATGTGATGTAACCTTGAATAGAAATCCCTTCACTTAGGAACCAACTCTTTAGGAAGTCAGTTGACGTGCATTAAGTGCAACACAGTCCATTTAGGGAGCAGGTTAGAACAAAGGCTTTTCAACCAAGAGACCTGGGTTTGTGTCCCACCATTATTATTATAATGACTAGTTGTTTTCAGACTTAGTTTACTTATTACTTCTGCTGAGGAGTTTATGTTTTCACCAGGATCCATTTGTTTGGATTATGTGTTAGGGTTATGCAAAAACTATGAGATCGATTTCCAGGAGACCAATTTTCAACAAAACTTTGTGGCCAGATGAGCTAGACACACATGTGCAGGACTGTTCAGCCCTGGAGGAGGTATGTACTCTACTCAGTGCAATTCTAATGTATTCTTTGTTCTGATGTTTTCTTTAAAATAAACAACAGTCAACAACTTTGGCCTCTTTGGTATTTAAAAAACATTTGTAGGCATATGGCAAAGTTTATTTACAGGAAAGTATAAAAACCTAGTATTTAGTAGATGTGATGTGTGCATGTTGTTAATGTTCATTATTACTGACCTGTTTGCAGATGCGGCACCAAGAGTAGTTGAGAATTGTGTGCTGATAACCGGGCACAGGGGAGTCCAGCTCCTTCAGTACAATCTGCACACAGCCGCTGCCATGCACAAACCGACGGATGTGGTGCACCATGGGAGTCTCACAGAACATGCTGGGACACTGGTAAGATGGCCTGGAGAAACGTACGTACGCACACACACATTTGCATTTAATATACTGTATATATAATATATTTCTTGTTTAATCAGTCAAAATGTTTTATTTGTGGATGATCACATCTACATATTTTTTTAACATGAATCAGGTTTAAAATTCTCATATTGCCATAAACATTTGTATATGAACAATCTCTACCCCATAGCTCACATTTAGTCATTGGGTTTCTCTCTGATTATGAATCTTTTATTAAACAACTGTAGTTTAACAAACACTTTAAATGCACTTTTGACCTGTCTTACCTGAAACAGTATCGCTCCAAGAATACACCCAGAGAGAGGTCATTCTTGCCATAGAACTCCATTGTGACAATCCTGTTGACAACATAAGCAATGACTACAAAGTGACTGAAACCAGGTTGAGCTCTTTGCTCCATATGAACAGCTTACCATGGGCTGACACAGGGGTTGGGTGCATTGTTGGACTGAGCTGACGAGCTGCTGAAGAGCACACACAGCCTCTGATGGTTGACAGGGTTCAGACAATCCAGCTGAGGACAACAGAACACAAACGGGTTAGAACTCAGACAGAAGCCGAGCCAAAGTGACACAGACATGCAAACACTTTGCTTCTCATGGTCTCCCTCACAAATGAAAGATTAGAGATGTGGTACGCTCCAGCACAACACAACAGTCTGATAGCATTGCAGGTTTAGACAGAGCAAGGAACACAGGGGAGATCCTGTACTGTATGATAGGATACACAGTCCTGTCAATGGTTTCACATTGATCTACAGGTGATGGTAATGTGCAAAAACACAGCATAAAAGGCAGCAAGAAGACAACTACCCTCCATTCTCCATGCAACACTAATGCAGATGCAGTGGCTGGTACTTCCTCCAAACTCACTGTACTTCTATTTCTAATCTTTCATTGTTTTTGCCTTATCACTGAAACTAGTATAAATAGTGAGAGAAATACACCCATCAGCATCAGAGATGGGTTTTATTAAGATAAGTAGATTTTCAACAATTCAACCAGACCAGCCGGACCACACCAGGAGGAGAGGACAGAGAGGCAGGATGGGAGCCATGCTGGCCAAGCTTGGACTAAGGTTACATCACAAGAAATGGACGAAATGAAACTCAGGCCAAACAACCGAAAATCATCTTTACAGACGCCTGTCTCCACCACAACTCATGGATCAAGTTGTTGCACTAGATTGTTTTTTAATAGATTTCTTTAACTGTTTTGAAGATGACAGGGTGCAGGACTGGAGCAGGAAGAGGGGAGGAAGAGGGGAGGAGGGCTCTGTGTTTACATCAATGATGCCTAGTGCTAAAATGCCATTGAGCCAAGTTGATGGACAATGTCTCCCACACATAGAACTTTGAATGTGAAGATAATCACCTGTGCATATGTTCTATCTGTGAATTGTGAAGGAGACTAAACTTCTATCTTTTTAATTTGGCTCTTAATTTGGATTAATTAAGTACGTTTAGATAAGTTTTAGTTTTATGGAAGAAAAAGTATTCGAGGATACACACAACTATCTGTGATAACAAGCATTTTGTGTAAATCAAAATGAGGCTCAACATGCATGACCGGCAGACCGGCAGGCTGGGTGATAAATCCTAAATGTAGTGAATAGCACTTTGCTTTGACTCCACTTAGACTATTCAGTGTTACTACATGGACACATCGGACTAGACGATGAGTAACGATGAGTACACAAAGGTGAAGTGAAACTGTACCTCCCAAAGGGGGAGCAGCAACCTTTAAAACACACAGTCTCATGAGTGTGTGATACAGAAAAGAAAATGAAACACCAAAGGAGCACAATACACAATAAATTCACATGATAAAAACAAACAAATGAGAAAAGAAAAGAAAATGAAGAAAACTAGATTCATTGGGAAAATCACTGCCCAGGAGACCTTTCAACGATTTAACGTCAACTACAATGTACACTGTGCCAGTTTTAATAGAAATGTTAATCTGCCCCTAAACTTAATGTAAACACCAGACCTTTGATGGGTGAACTGAATAGAACACAGAACAATATAAATAAGGACACCTCCACAGGGCACCTTTTCCACTCAGCAGTCTGGTTCTGTTCTGTTACACGTTCAAAGGATTATTTTTGCATTGCCATTATCAGAATGTGTGGATGGTACAAATAGTACCACTCTATTCCATCCTGTTTTTTCAACACCTTTCTGTTGGGGTACCTACCACACTTATCTCATACTACAGATGGAGTTCATAGACTACTGACTGGCCAATCTGAGCGAGCAGAGTAGTCTTACATAATTCCTTATGTTTCTTTTCTAAAACTTGACTCACCTTGGGGGCCCAGCTCATCTCATTGTGCTTGTTTGGCTTCTCCTCTTCACTGTCCGTCTTCACTGGTGGCTTCACTGTAGCATCCCCCGCCCTGCTCTGGCCACTGACAGTGTTGGCAGAGCTAAAGGGGTCGGTGGCCTCCCTCTGCTGGATACGACCTCCCCTTGCTCTGTAGTCAGCCAGCATCCTGGCCAGATTCTGGCTGCTGTTCAGCAGCTCTACAATGCGGGTACTGGTAAGACTGTGGGAGGGCAGGATATTGATAGGCCTTGGCTGTGGGCCGCCATTGGTCTGCCCACCCACCAGGGAGGAGGGGCCAGACTCTTTCAGGAGCTGTCGCTTTCTGCGCCCGTCCAGTTCCTTAAAGTCTTTGTTGAGGAGAGGAGATAGGTAGATCTATGGGACAGGGGAAACAAAAATAAGTATAATACAAATAAACACAGTTATTGATTAGCTGATACTCAAGATTAGAAACTATTTATTGATCAATTAACTATTTAAATCATTTTCAAGCTAAAAATCTTAGTCACAGTTAAAGCTGCCAAATGTAGGATGGACATCTGGAAAAAAACACTATCACTGGTTGACCATTAGGGTATGGTAGAATCTGGCTATGGTTAAAAGCGTATTCCATTTCACTAATGTATTGGTTTTCTAAACGACAGGAGAGGCCCTCCCACCTACACCCACACTACCTACACCTCTCACAGATCTGCAGACCGAGCTCCAGGATCTATGAACGATGATGCCATTTTCAAGAGATTTGATTGGTCAGTAGGCGGTGCTTCTAATCATTTTGATATTGCTATCTCCAACATCACCTGCTCTGGAGCAGTTACCATGGCAGCATATCCCAATATGAAGTGAACCAGCGTCATCATACTGACAACCCAGAGTTAACTCTCCTTTGTCTGTTTGTTTGTTAATAAATTAACAAAGTATGTATCAAACAGTTTCAAGACAAATTTCAAAGAAAGATTTTGTCGAGAGGCGGCCCTTGGAATAGCAAGGACATTGTTAGATCTGAGGCAGATTAGAATCAAGGTGCAGATCCAGGAAGCTTTTTGAATCCTTGGCAACAAAGATAGGTACCTGCTCAGGGAAGTATTCCCTGCTGGGGCAGTGCATGCCAGCAGGCGTGAGAAGGAATGGTTTCTTGAATGTGATGAAGGGGGAAATGCACAGGATTATGTCCTTAAGCTCCTGCTTGAAGACGGATGAGATGGACTTCAGATGGTCATCAGATGAAGCCACCTGCTCAGCCACAAACATCCCTGTATCATCCTGAAGTGGGTCTCGGAACAACCGGGGAGTAGGTGTCTCTGAACCATCCCCGTCCTCCATACTGAGTGACTCCTCCTTCACTAGGCTGCCCTCTTCCCCCAACTCCCCCTCAGATGCCCTGATGAGCGTATGGGAGGTCATCTCCTCATCTTCTTCCATGAGGAATGGAGGAGGGACAGAGAGGGATGGTGCAGGGGAGCTGGGAAATGGTGAGGCGGTCATTGTCTCTGTAAGAGCAACCTCCTCTTCAACAGAGAGTGATTTTGGGTTCTGTTTGTCTAGGAGAGAGTCTATATCTCCATCTCTGGATGAAGACTCAGAGGGAAGGCCTTCTTCCTCAGGTTGTTCTCCCAGTGAAGAGTCCTCAGCCTCTGCCCTTTTCTCCTGGCTCTCTCCTTCAGCATCTTTCCCTCTCTTTTCTCCATCTGCCTCCTCTGCAGACACACCCTCCAGCAAGCAGGGGAACGAGGTGCTCTGGGCCAAGCTGGGCGGCATGGCAAACTCATCCATGAGGAAAGAGATCTCCAGCTGGGAGTGGTAGGCCACACACACCATCAACCGGATGATCTCCTTCACCCTGGCCAGCTCGTACTCTGAAGCTCCACGCAGCTTGATGGAGCATCCGAGTTGAGGAGGACACCCCTCAAAGAACATCAGAGTCTTTACTTCATCTGGGAGGACAGAAGGAGAACATCAGGACTGACTCAGGGTGTAGTTTCACAGCATTATTCAGGAGTGAAGAGTGCAGGCATGTTTCTTACTGTTGGCCAGGATGAAGGGCTGCATGTAGAACTTGTGGCAAGTTCCCAGACGAGGTTTGGTGAGGAGCTGGTCCATGAACATGACCAGATCTCCCTGGGTCATCCGGCTCACCCTGTCCAACACTTGCTAATGGTGGCAAAGACAAAGTAGATAGAACCATGATGGAAATGAGTTATTTGAACTTTTAGTATTCGTATTTAGTCATGCTTCACTTTTACTCTTTGCTCATCTTTTTGGATTGTTTTCATTTTCTTTTATTTAGAGTTAACAATATTCTTCTGTCTTCTTTTTAACGTTCTGTAATGTATCATTTCTTTTAAATGTCTTATCTTTAATTCATTCTATGTCTCTGTAAAGCACTTAGAATTGCCTTGTGTCTGAATGGTGCTACATAAATCAACCTGCCTTGTGCATATTTGTTTTAAAAGCTGTTAGTAATTTGGTAAGTTGGTTGCTTTTATTGTTTACTCTCAGGAGGTCAGACAAGGATCAATTTAATCCAGATCTAGATAAAGAAATGGACCCAGGAATGTTTTCTCTTTCCTTAGCACTGCTAAGACATTTTCTCTAATACTGTGATAAAAAAGTCACCCTTATTTATGGTGTTGATATCTGTGTCAACATCTGTGTATCTGTATATGTGTAAAATGTTAGATCCAGAATAGAATCCAGAGCCCCTGAATCTGTATGGGGTTGACCTTTATTTAGCCAACGCTCTGACGTGTTGGATTGTTGAGCCTTGGTGGGGATACGTGCTCTATTGAGAGTCATTCTAGTTTTGTTTCATTTTGTGTTTTACAGGTCAGTGCTTTATGTTTTGATTGAATCTCTGTGCTTTAGATGATTTTTGGTGGATATGCGGATAAGTGTGTTATGTGAAGCTTGTTTAATGAATGAATACCAAACTACGATGAGGTTATGATGTAGAAGGTATTGTACTAACCGGTTTAACGTTGATGACCAGTGTGATGCCGTGCTCAAGCAGCATGTCCTGAGCAATACGAGACACCGTCTTTTCCACTAACACCAGGTTGGGACGGACGTCCACAATTCTCTGCACATAGTTCTTCAAAAACTCTCGTTCCTGGAGCATAGAGGAAAAACATATTGCATAGAGAAAATACATGATGTATTTCCTCCATTTTCTGGTCATGTAATGTCAAAACTTGAATTTTGCAATATATTGCAATACAAGAATTCACTGCAACACCCAACCCTATAAATAAGAGTGCCTTACTGACCTGTAGTACGATGGGGTCGATGGAGGTAAACTTGGTCTCCTCCCTGTACAGATACTCTATAGAGCACTTCAGCAGCAGAATTTTGGGGTTCTTGATGTATGAGTTCATCTGACCACACAGCAGAAACAAATAATAATAAATAGATTTCGTGTTTTCTAATATTAAAACAAAAGCAATGCTGCTGGGATTCATACCAATATCCTTTTTTTCATGTCTGGACAATGATAATGAAAGTGAATGATATGATAATGAAAGATCCACATTACATAAATTCTCCAAATGGTTTTAGAGACATGTAGAAACACTAAATCCATTTGTCTCTAGACTAGCAGTCAAGCTACCTTTGAAAACCCATGAATGAATGTTACCTTCTTGTGGGCAATGCTCTTGGTGCACACAAAGCCGTTTACAACCGTAGAGTCAAACTTTCTTCCTCCAGGAATCTGAAGCAAAAAATGGGGAGTAAGTTAGAATTTTGAAACCACCTGAAGAAGTCAGCAACACCTGACAGTCTCATCAGCTCATTTTTCATTTCCTATGCTTTAAATAATGATGTCATATGACATGTGACTACAGTTTGACTGGTTGGATGAGGCGCCGTCTAACCTTCTTGATGTGGACGAGCTGGCGGATGTCCATGTCATCATCACAGTTGCGAACGTCGGGACGTACTGTCTGGACCACCTGTCGAACCACAGGGACAATGATGTCCCGCCAGGACAGGGAGAGAGACTCGCTGTAGAGCAGCTGTTGCAGCAACGCCATCATGTGGCTGTGGTTGGCAGAGCTGCAGAGGGAGGCAGAGTGGATACATTTCACCACAACATTTCTCAACTATTGTTTTGTTAGTTGCTCAATAAACCAGGTTATTGTCATTATCACAACAAGAATCAACCCGAACGCTATCTGTATTTTACATTTAGCTCCATCCTGTGTCTGAAAACATCAGCAGCTGTGCTTCTCTATGTGAAGATAAAAGCTGAAACGGCTAAGTAATCATTCGATCAACAGAAAACTAATCAACTGTTTTGATAATAAGTTGATTGTTTAAATTCTTTATCATAATGTCATTTGTAAGAAGCATTAGCTAATAGGTAATAACGTCCATATAAAATACTTATTAACATTATTTGTGAATAATAGCATCATGAAACATTTATTTTTGGATTATGTGATTATGTCACAAGTGATCAGTGTTTTTGTTGATGTCAGAATTTCAAAATGTCATTCACAACAAAGAATTTAGCTCAATGTTAAAAGACCAGTGTAATGGTACTAATAATTTAACTCTTCTTTTCAAGGCTTTTCTTTCATTACTAAATACTGTTTTGTGGTTGCATGTGGGGACAATTTTTTTTTTTAAAAACAACACCTTTTTTTAAAGCTGTGTTAAAGAGTTTTTCTGCTGCAACATTAAAACACTGCATTTACATGTAAATATATAAATCATATATACACTTATTATTATCATCATCATCGTTGTTGCAATAAGTATTTATTCACATTTTCTCAACACTGATAGCTGAGTTAATGGTAAATGAGTGTCATTACGTGCATTTGTAACTGCTAATACATACATAATACAATATGTATTTTTCATCATCTTTGTAAATGATAACCATGAAATAATAGGTAAATTAGTCAAACATAACAGTTGATAACGCTTCTAGATGTCTGATAATAAAAGCATCTATGATGCTCACACAATAATGTTCATAACATCTTACAAGGACTTATACAGCCTTTATTACCTATTAACTAACAGTTATTAGAGGGACCTTCATAAGGAAATGTTTTGATAGTTTAAGCATCTGAAATGAGAGACTCATTATCTGCAGTCCTAGTGGACAGCTACTATTATGTTTAATTACACAGTAGACACTCACAGCAGCCTCTCCATGGCCTTCTTCTCTCCGTTCTCCTCTCTGAGCTGGTCCAGAGAGCTGTGGTGCCAACCCAACGGAGTAAACAGCATCTCTTTAGCTTTCTCCTCAACACGACGGTCGAACAGAGACTCTGCAAGATCAAGGCAGCAAGAGGAAGCAGGTTTGCTTAGCTATAAGTCAGGAAATTCACCATGGTTTCTGGGTAATTCAACAAGCTCCTACCCTTGATGAAGGCATCACTTATGACAATGTTCTGTCCTCCATCCTCAGACACGAGAAATTCAGCTACAAGAGGAAAGAGAGAGAGATCAGCTTGTCCATTGTTTAGTTTAGCAAACTTTGCATCACAGGCCGGAGCACCTTCAGTTAAAACATGGTGGGTCAAAAAGAAACAGGAAAATGAATGTTTACAAAGTCAGTTTATGTAATAATCATACTGTTCACTTCTGTTCTCTATTCCAAATAAACCTGCCTAACCTGTTTGTCTACAGCTTACAGTAATTACACTGTTAACATACTGATAGTAGTTGTAAAGTGTCAGTTCCTCTCTGTTGACCTCTGTCAAAAATGGCATCAGGCACATTAAGCAAAGCACAGAACCACCAACTGACGGTGTAAAAGAGTTCAGAGCTAGACTTATTGTGTGTGGTAATATTTACATTTCTGATCAGAGGCAGGAGACAAGTGCTTGGACTGTTTCTTGATGTGGAAATTCACATTGTTTTGCTCCATGTTGAGGTTAATTGAGGAAGCTGAGTCACTGTCCACTACTGACTGGAAACTGCTGACAGATGTTCTCTTGCTGGCCCCAGCAGAGTCTGGACAGGGAGAGAAGTCAGGGAGCTACAGCCACCAAACTAAAGCCACCTGCCATGCAAAGAGCAAAGAGGTATGGCTGCAGGGAAACATGCGATACATACTGGGCATGGTGTACTCTGTCTCATCTGCGATCTGTTCTGTGTCGCTGTCATCGAATTTGATGTCCTTGAACCACGATGGCTCTGAGTATCCCTCCAGGGAGTTTACACTATCACTGTCTGGAGACGGAGTTTCTGAGAACTCTGTGCTCTAGAGAACAAACAAAGAGACGTCACTATCAGTACACTACACTTTAAATCAGCTGATGAAGCTACTAGATGTATTCTCTACTGCCATCAGATGACCCCAATCAATCAATCAATATCAACATGTGAGTGCATCTCTACTGGTTAATAGAAATGACCTGGAGGGGGCGGTAGAGGGCATACTCGTCCCTGAACAGCTGGTCATGGTGAGTGACACAGTCCAGCCAGCGGCCGTCCACGAATGCCTGACCTATGGCGATAGCCTGAGCCCTGCAGCACAGAAACATCAGGATGGGAGTGGAGCAGTAAAATACAGTAAAACACAACGTCAAGACGAGTTTTCAACTCTTCAATACATTTGATATGTAGCTGCTATCCAAGGTCACGAGCCACCAGTTAGATGACAGTAACAGAACTCAGACCTGTATTCAGCCTCAGAAGTAGATTCTCTTTATTCATCGAAGGCTGTAACCTCTTTGAAGGGATTTCATCAGGAAACTCTTATAACTCTCTCCTTGGGCTGTTACCTTCATATCTCTGAACATTCATTTGTAAAGACCAAAATCAATACAGTCTGCACTCTAAAAATATTTGACAAATGATGGCGCCCAGAGTCAGAGCAGAGGTAGGAAAAAAGCATTTAGAGACACTGCCCCGTCTTCCTGGAATCATTTACAGAAGGACCTGAAAATGTCAGAACTTAAGTCCATTTTAAAGGACTGAGAAAATACAACTCTTGGTCAATGTGATCATTTTTAAACTTCTTCTTAAGTAGTCCTGGATTTCATCGTATTGTATTCATTTATTTCTAGTGTATGGAAGATGTTTGATTGTACTGTCTACTTATTGTTGTATCCTCTTCTGTCTGCTCTCTTGGCCTGGTACTCTTGGAAAAGAGATTTTTAATGAGGTGTTAACCTGGTTAAATAAAGGATATACTGTATATAAAACTGATCCTGGATGATTCGATGCCTCTGAAGTGATAATTACAGGCCTGTTCAGACGTGGTGTTACCATCCATGGGTGATCCCATCACTAGTGGACAGCTCTGTTCACACCCGTTATTATAATCATTCACCAGTGACCACTTGTGATCAGATCTCACCTCCCTGCTCTGTATCCACATAAAATTGTACGTTGATTTGACAATCAGACGCAATGTTTTTAAGAGAATGAAAGAAATAACTTAATGTATACCATTTACTAAATTTACAAAAAGGCCAAATAATTAACAATTTGTTATAGACAACGTTTCACGAAGTTTATAATTTCTCTTGTAACTCAACAAATAACAAAACTAAGGGAGTCTGGGGACTTATTGCTATGCTGTTTACTGTATTTGTAAAATGTTTATCATTTACATGTTTGTCAATAAAATGTTGTCTTGTTTGGTGTAAAAGGTGAAAGCAGCTGTTAAACGTTTGCAGGTGTGACACCAAGAAAAAGTGACTTTTCACAAGGCAAGAAGAAAATAAACGTGTTGCATTTAATATTGAATTTAAAAGAAAGCATGAATGATTTAGAATTTGCAGTAGCAGTTTTGCAATATATTAAGTTTCTCCTGAATCATCAACTGTAAACATTGTGTGAGGATATTATGGTCACTAGTTCAGTGGTGAAATCAGTGGAAACAGACGCGTTCACAGACATCTGTTGCTTAATTTAGCAGGTGAGAGAGCCCAAATACAGAATTTGCAAACCAAATATAACTTAAGATGATGTTTATTGCATTTTGTCTGTTGCTGCGGCTTCTTGCTGAATGTTGTCCTTCACACTGCTGAAAGAATGTGACCACGTGGTATAGAACACTTCTGAATGTGGCCTGAATGAGGACGGATTAATACCAGGTCTGAACATGACAGATGTTGTTGAAATTCTACTTGCTTAGTCATGTTAAAGCAGCAGTTTGACATTTTGATAAATATGCTTACTTGGCTTCTTACCAATATTTCGGTGAGAAAATCAATACCACTTTGGTAGCTGTACACTAACTATAAAGCTAGAGACTGGCTAGTTTAGCATAAAGACTTGAAACAGGAAAACAGCTCGTCTGCTTCTCTTAACAGATCGTCATGAAAGTGGTATCAATCTTCTCATCTAGCTCTCAGCGAGAAAATGAAGACACAAACTATTCCTTTATGTGGAGGATTCAGAGGAATCTATCGGTGTATAATCACATGAAACAAAGAATTGTTGAGTTTATACCTACAGAAGGAGTGTGTTCTGTAGGCCACCAAAGAGGAGGGTGAGATGAAGTCTGCAACCACACTACCAGCTGCTGCTACTCCTACATGCTGGACCTTCCAAAGTCCATTAACACAGCAGAAATCAGACAGGAACACATCTGTCCAGCTTACCTGGTAGAGATGGTGCCATTCCTCAGCAGCCAGTTTACAAACTCTTTTCCCACAATGCAGTTCGGGTAGGTCCTCAGCCAGTATCTGTGGTCCTGGAACTCCATCCCTGTGCTGTTGTGGCAGATTTTCTTCCACAGGTCTTTCAGCTGGGAGGAGTCCTGTAGGAATAAACAGTAATGTTTAATAATGGTCATATTTGTTTTGTTCCTCTCTTAAAACTGTAGATCTGACAATCAGTGAGGGGATAGTAAAACATATATATATATTAACAAAAATGAAACCTACAATAAATGAATTCTAATTGAGCAGGTCACTAAGACCAGATTACTGGGGGATCATTTTCTGTCTTGTTCTGATCACATGGATCATTTTGTCTCATTGATGGGTAAAGGCATAGCAATATCAAGGAAATGTCCTGCACAGGTTCCATCTGCTACGATGACTGATGTGGTTTGGTCACTTGTTTAGTCACGCCCAGTTGTTTGATCAAGTGCTACTGAGAAATATCTTTAAAAACTTCAAATTACTCAGATCAGAGCAGCCAGACTCGTCCTCAGTTCTTTTCATATGCATAAATGGCTATCATGGCTAACTGTGGAGGCTAAATTAAAATACTGTCTTCTGCTCTTTATGCAGGATGTTATCTGGAATAACACTCCATATCTCCTTTATGATAATCTAGTATATTCAGGTTTTTACTATGAATATAACACACATAAAGTGAGCAGTGGTCTTCTGATAATGCCAAGTCCACGACCAAACATCATAATGAAAACTGTTCTGTACAATCCTTCTATTGCTTGTTTATACTATGATTTTTATTCTGTTGTTTAATTTGATTGTTATCTCAGCCAAGGAGGTTAAGTGAGTGGTTCAGTTTGTTTGCCTGTTTGTTAGCAGGATTACACAAAAACTAAAAGACAGATTAGCATGAAACTTTCACCAAAGATGGACCCCAGCATATCCTAGAGGTGATTACATTTAGGTGATGATCTGGATCAGGACCTGGATCCGGGATTTTTTTAAAGGGCCTTGGCGGAGGTTTGTGCTCTCTGAGCACTCTTGTTTTTACTTTGATTCGGACTCCAGGAAGACTAGTGACCACTTTGTGGAAGCTTATAGGGATCCAAATAAAGAATAAAGAATAAGGAATGCAGAATAAAAAATGAAGAATACAGAATGAAGAATACAGAATAAAGAATAAAGAATAAGGAATGCAGAATAAAAAATAAAGAATACAGAATAAAGAATGCCGAATACAAAATGAAGAATCCAGAATAAAGAATCCAGAATAAAGAATCCAGAATAAAGAATACATAATAAAGAATAAGGAATACGGAATAAAGAATACAGAATAAAGAATGAAGAACAAGAATAAATAATACAGATTAAAGAATAAGGAATACAGAATGCAGAATAAAGAATACAGAATATAGAATAAAGAATGAAGAACAAGAATAAA
Organism: Chaunax sp. Z400; assembly: GCA_037577475.1. NCBI lineage: Eukaryota > Metazoa > Chordata > Actinopteri > Lophiiformes > Chaunacidae > Chaunax > Chaunax sp. Z400. The sequence goes on along the minus strand of CM075196.1, from coordinate 25,827,887 downwards.
TAATACAGATTAAAGAATAAAGAATACAGAATAAAGAATGCAGAATAAAGAATACAGAAAAAAGTGTAAAGAGTAAAGAATAAATAAAATGGCCACTTTGGGGCAGGAAAAAATAGTTGTGAACAACATCAGATGTTAAGTTGACACAGTAGTGACACACAGTGACACACATCCAGTGGTTGCAGACCATTAATCTGGAGTTGTGATTGTTTCCACCTGATTAATTTAAATTAATTAATTAAAGTAATTTAAGACCCATATTCATGTTCTTTTTGTTCTGTTTCTCTTGTAATTCCTGCAGAAATATCAGGCTCTTAAGATACTAAAATGTTCCACTATGTTCACCCAGTAGTCTCTAACTGCATCAGTCTGCTGTTTGGTGCTGAAAGTAGTGCACAATGGATTCTTAGAGCCTTTTTCACTAATCATAGCTGCCAGACATTAAGCTATGAAAGCAGTGAGACTGAACCAAACAGAGAAATTGTGTTAATCAAATGAGCTGAAACTCACTATAACCTCCAAAAGATGAGACTCAAGGTGGTCAATTTCAGCCTCTTTAAACAAGTAGATGAAAATCAATAGAGGGGAATGAACAAGCACCCACCAGCAGGATCTTCCTCTCCTCCTCACTGTGGTCCAGCTTGGAGCCACTCTTTGTGCCTGACATGGCGTGGCTGGTTGGCGGGCTGACGGAGCTATCATAGGAAGGCATCATGGAGGATCCAGAACGATCCAGCGACAGGTTGGTCACACTGGCAGACCTGTGGTGCAGACATGGATGGATCACACTGTGCTGTATCAAACTGCTGGAACACACTGTACTCCTCAAACTGACCCACAGCAGCTAATTACCTCTTTGCAGTAGGAGATTTGCCGACATCTTCTTGTAGCGTTGTCAGTCTGGAACTGAGGCCACTGTTCTGAGGTTCCTGGTGAATCATACTAATCCACACACACACACACAACTTTGACTTACATTCTCTCTGCTGTTACTCATCTTGACTTCCTTATGGTACTGTAGCCAGCCTAACTTATGATCAGTGAATTTGAGCATGCAGAAGACTATTTTTTATAGAGCTAGAAAGCAGTGGCTTTTACCTACAGATGACTAAAGCTCAGACAGATGTGGAAAATGAATAAAACAAACAGCAAGACTCACTTCTTTCTCATCCCAATAGGAGCTTTTCTATGCCAGGAGAGAGAGAGGAGACAGATTGTTTTGAGGCAGGTAAGGGAGCACACTAACTCCAAACAACAGCAGCACAACAAGCATGCGCTTCTAAAATGCAGGCATTGTTGGATGATCATTCAAACAAAGATGTCCTTGAACAATCATTTAACAACTAGCCTGTTGTGTACATAATGAAATCTCACTCCATCAACAATTAGTTAATTTAATCTAACTTAATCAGGAAGATTCGATCAGTCCTGTGTTCAAACAGTCATGCTTCACTAAAGATAGGTGTTCTTCTTTAAACAGCTGTTATTCATTAATCAGATCAAGTGGTCTACTTCACAGTAGTAGCAGGCATACAGTTAGTTCCTGTTTATCACAAAGGTCATGAGGAGTAAGGTCTAGTCAGGGTTAACTGTTAACAGATGTTTCACATTTAATATGCAATTCTGCTTCTGTGTTCAGGACTTTGGACTATGAATGGGATGCAGAACTGTACAAAGAACATATAGATGTTTACAAGAGCAGAAAATAAGACAGAAACAAGAGCAAGCATAGGGCAGTGTGTGTACATCATGAGAAAAATCACAACGTGAAATACAAAGTCCAGATGTTGGTTTCGAGAACAGCTCCTTTTACACAGCCTGTTCTAGGCTTAGTGTTGCACCTTTACTAGGCCTCTGTGTTCTGTATAAACAGAACCACTACTGACGTCTGTATAACGGAGTGAGCTGGGAAGCCAGCAGGACAGGACAGGACTGGGGTGTGACGCTGTTCACAACGAGGAGATTTAAAAAGCAGCTACCTCAAAGAAGAAGACCATCCAATGTCTTCAAACTGAAGAGACAGCACAAGGTTTGGGAGCTCCTTATCATCAGATTACAGGATGAGATCAACCGTAACAGGAAGGTGAAGCCTTTTCCTATCATGTTAATCCATTCTTTACAGAGTGTTGGTCGACAGGAGGGTCTTTTTTGCAGCACTATTATCAGATTTCTGAGTGAAAAGGGCTATAGAGCGTTTATTGAGGGGAAGCATGATGTATGGAGGAACAAAGCAGGTGAGTCAAACTCAATGTGAATATATTACAGATATGAGCCGCTTTGTTTCTGGGTAAACTGATCAAAGAGTTGATTTGGTTCAGTGTGTGTGTCTGTGTGTGTGAGTGTGTGTGACTGTTCACCTCTGCCACATCAGGTCTTCCTCGAGGAAGATGTTCCTGCTAGCTTTCCGTCCACACACAGGTGTTCGAGGCTCACTTGGCTCCAACACACAGACGGAGCAGGGAGAATCAGACAAGCTGCTCAGGTCCTCTCCAATGCAGCCCGACTCAGCTGAGTGGGCGTAGCTCAGCGCTATCTTACGGCAGTACGTACAGGCCCGCAGGTCTCCTGAGGTCAAGTTAAGGTGAATCTTAGTGTTTTTCATCGCACAGTGAAGAGAATCAGACTGCGTTATCATGCATTCATAGCTAACTAAATTTACCTGTGTAGCCCATGAACTTTCCGGGGATTTCCTGGTTGCAGCAGCGGCTGCAGAAGATCTGACCACACAGTCGGCAATGGTGGCGGCGGCGGAATGTTGTGAACTTCTCATTGCAGTCATAACACTCTTTACATTGGCTGTCTGGCATCCAGTACTGCTTTAGATCACTGTCCTGAAGGTGACAACAACCACAATACACTGGTTTCACCCACAAAGAGCTCAACGGTTACCTACAAACGGTTGGTCAAATGTGGGACAAAGAGGTCACGTGGATACCTGGCTCTTTCCTTCCATGATTTCCTTCAGCCTCTTCAGTGCAGTGCGAAGCTGCACTGCTGTTCGAGGGTCATGATTGTTTAGAGGCGTCTCCGCTTTCCTGCTGCCATCTAAAATCATGCAAGTAAACCACTGATAACATATAAATTCCTCTTAATCACAGAGCATTTAAACATGACACACATTTGACAATGCATTTTAACACCTTAGGAACATGAAAGCTCTGAAATCATTCCTGACAAACATCATTCCAAACATTATACCTGAACGGCAAACGTTAAGGCAAACCCAAGAAGAGCTTGACTGACAATGCAAACACCAAACACACGCACACACTCGCATGCACTCACACACAAACCAGCTTGTGTAAGGCCATTGTTAAGATTGCATTGTCAGAGTCAAGAGAAAAGCATGTTTAGTGAAAGCACACAGGAGCCCTCACCTGGCCAGTCCACTGGAATCAGAAGAGACATGAGAACGGATGTTACAGTCTGTGTGTGCATTCATCTGTCTCATACTAGAAATAGAGATCTTTTATTTGGTCTGTTTTCAGGGCTGTGCCTGTTCCTTCTTCTGTACAACAGTCACATATGACATGTAAACAGAGCAAACATGTTCCTATCTGTTTAACCATTTTAAACACTTTGACATTGCAATGTCTTTTTTTTCTCTGATAAATATTATATATGTGAAGGAATATCACCAGATCCAAACACAGATACAATTAATCATGATTCTCATTATTTGGATAAGTCCAAACAAATGACCTCCTCCACTTCTAGCACAGTTGGTTCAGTCCTCTGTCATCCCTCCAGTTTCAGTTTCACTTATATGACTGACACTAGGGAGAGAACAAGTGGAGAGGTATTTACATATAATCTACCATTTCTAACAATGTTAACATGTATGCTTAATCTGTGTGTTGGAAAATAAACAGGCTTAAAAAACAGCCTTCTCTTGTTGATCAGTCATGGAATATGACAACCTAATCTGTCTTAATTGACAATGCATGTCCTTCAGTATGAGTACCAGCCATGGGCTCATTGCAATGTCCATGCTACAATTATACACTGACCTAGTTCACAATGACAAATAAGAAGACAGGACAGGACAGGACGGCCGTCCTACACAGCAGTTCAATAATATGAATGTGTAGATAAATGTAGGTGAGATCACCAATGTCAATTACATGTGTAAAAGATACTGAGCAGTACAATACCAGTGTGACACCTACAAATGTATGATAACACCACTATAAAAAATGATGAAGTACATGATACTGGTACAGAAAAAGTAAGTGAAAATATACCAACACATCGGTAACAATGTTAACATCTGTGCAGCCTTGGGCTGAAAATCTGATTGAGGATCTGTTTTCAATGACTTTTATACTTTTGAGACTTAATAGATGTTGATACAGAGAGCACACATCACACCAACTTTAAAATCTCTGCATTGGCTTCCTATGAGCTTCAGAATTGACTTTCAGATCCTTTTACTGGTTTACAAAGCTGTTAATGGTCTTGGTCCTAGTTATTGATCAGATGTGCTTTTATCTTATGAACCCTCTCGGACCCTCAGGTCTTCGGGTAGTGGTCTTTTAATAATTCTTAAAGTCCAAAGAAAAACTCACAGTGAGGCATCTTTTTATTCTTACGCCCCCGTCTGTGGAACAGCCTGCCTGAGGACCTGAGGGCAGCAGAGAGTGTTGCTACTTTTAAAGGTATTAAACTCAAGACCTACCTGTGTAGTCAGGCTTTTAACTGGATTCTATTTATTTATTTATTTATCTATCAACTATTTACTTATTCATTTTAGTCTGTTTTACTAGTTGTTATATGATTTTACTATTTTTTAACTTATTTTATCTTTTGTACTGTTTTCCTTCTAATACTTTTTTTCTTCTTACTCATTTTAACACAACCTCTCTTTTAATATTATTTTATTTCATGCTCTTATCCTCTCATTTCCTTCTGTATGGAGTTTTTATTTTGATTGATTTTATTTACCCCATCTTTTTATTTTCATTAGTTTTTATCCTCTGGTGTTTCCTCACTAGAGGGCTGCCCATGCCAGGGGCTGTGATCATGACCCTGGCGGTGGGAATGCTGCTGTGGGAATGCTGCTGTGGGAATGCTGCTGTGGGAATGCTGCTGTGGGAATGCTGCTGTGGGGGTCTCTCTGGGGGAATCCGTACTGCAGCCTTATGGTTGTGGTGTGGGTTCCTTCATCCGCTGGGCTTGGGGTGCCTCTTGCGGTGGTATTTTTTGTAGTCATGGCTGTGGTTGTAGCTCCTGGTGTGTGTGTATGTGGATGTCTGTGTGTGTGTATGTGTTGGCAGGGGAGGGTTATTGTTTTATTATGTGAAGCACTTTGTGTTACATTTTATTTGTATAAAAAGTGCTATACGAATAAAGTCTGACTGATTGATTGATTGATTGATTGATATTATACTGTGGTAAACAAGTGGTACAGAAAAGGTATCAATACTTCACTACTTTTGACAACCTTATGTCCTCCATGCAGTTCAACAGTTGGCTGAATAAACAATCTAATGAAATAAAGTGTGAAAACAACACATTTTATGTTTGTTCTAAGACAAAGAGCACATACAGAACAGAGGTTTGATGTCAGCCAGACTCCTCTGATTGGTTTATTCATTACAATGTTAAGGCTTTAAAACGAACTAACAGATAATTCAATGAACTGATGTGTGAAGCAGGTAAATCACTGGATTTCATTAAGTTGTAATGTCCTACCAGATTTATCCTCCTATTTATTCCAAATATACACGTCTGTTTACCAGTGGAAAAACAGCACATACTATACATAAACAACATTTTACAGACTTCTTAACTCAAACTAAGATTCCAATCATTTGATCACAAACAGGATAGAGACTGAATGTATGTGAAATACATTTAAGTCCAACAAAGATTCTGCAACATGGACTCATCACTACCTTTATAGAAAACCTCACCTCAGCTGAAATAAACAACACAAGCAATAACTGGACTGTTTTGATACAACTGTGTGGCAGGAACTCTGTGATTCTCACGGGGAGGACATCAACAGTCTCACTGACTGTATCACAGACTATATAAACTTTTGTGTGGAAAACACCGTACCCACCAGGACTGTACGGTGTTTTTCCAACAATAAACCGTGGATTAACCCTGACATAAAGGCTCTCCTCAAGGAGAAGAAGAGGGCTTTTAAGTCAGGAAATAAGGAGGAGCTGAAGACTGTACAGAAGGAGCTAAGGAGGAAGATCAGGGAGGGGAAGAACAGCTTCAGGAGGAAGATGGAGGATCAGCTGCAGCAGAATAATGTCAGTGGAGTTTGGAAAGGCCTGAAAACCATCTCTGGCCACAAGGAACCAAACTCCCAGGCTGTGGGGGACCAACAGTGGGTGAATGATCTGAACTTATTTTTCAATAGGTTTGATCAGTCATCTGCCCCTCCCCCAGCCCAGCCAGGCCTGCTGCAACCCCCTTCATTGGCACCTACAGGACACAGGATACTGGACTACCTCACCAACCGCCCACAGTATGTGAGGTCACGGGACTGTGTGTCCGACATGGTTGTCTGCAGTACGGGGGCCCCACAGGGAACGGTCCTGGCTCCGTTCCTCTTCACCCTCTACACTGCAGACTTCCACTACAACTCACCCACCTGTCACCTGCAGAAGTTCTCTGATGACTCTGCCATCGTCGGCCTCATCACAGATGGGGACGACAGGGAATACAGAGAACTGACGCAGGACTTTGTGGACTGGTGCCAGCGGAACCAACTCCAGATCAACGCAGTGAAAACCAAGAAACTGGTGGTTGATTTCCGCAGACACACACACTCCCCCCCGGACCCGGTGAACATTCAGGGAACAGACATTGAGATGGTGACATCTTATAAGTACCTGGGTGTTCACTTGAACAATAAACTGGACTGGACAGACAATACCACTGCACTTTACAGGAAAGGCCAGAGCAGACTCTATCTGCTCAGGAGACTGAGGTCCTTTGGAGTGCGGGGAGCACTCCTCAGGACATTTTACGGCACCGTGGTGGCATCAGCCATTTTTTATGGTGTGGTCTGCTGGGGCAGCGGCATCTCAGTGTCGGACAGGAAAAGACTCGACAAACTGATAAGGAAGGCCAGCTCTGTCCTGGGATGCCCCCTGGACCCAGTGGAGGTGGTGGGAGGAAGGAGGATGACAACTAAGCTGTCATCCATAATGGACAATCACTCCCACCCAATGCGAGACCAAGTAACAGCACTGGAGAGCTCCTTCAGCGACAGGTTGCTTCACCCAAAGTGCGTGAAGGAGCGCTTTCGCAAGTCTTTCCTTCCTGCAGCTGTTAGACTATACAATCAGCACTGCTCCCAGTAGACCAAACAATTTGTAGTACTTTTTATTGCAATACTGAGACACTTTGTAATAGTATCTGTGAAATATTTTTGAGACACTTTACCCCCCTCCTTTATTGTATTGTATTTTTAAAAAAATATTATTTCCCCTCCTCCTGCTGTGTTTTTTGTACACTGTGCTGCTGCAATACTGTAAATTTCCCCACTGTGGGATTAATAAAGGGATATCTTATCTTATCTTATCTCTTATAACATACAATAAGATGTGTGTCTGTCTGTGTTTACCAGAGGCACTGGAGGCCCGTCGCTGGTGGTCCAGGTGCTGTTTCCGGTGGGTCCTGGAGCCGTAGAGGGAGTGAGAGGGACTGGAGGACCAGCTCCTCCTCTCTGACTGAGGGGAAGGAGACGACACCACCTGCTTCTCTGAGACTGCTGAGACAGGACGTCCCTCCTCTACACACACACACACACACACACACACAGACACACACACACACACACACACACACACACACACACACAGACACACACACAGACAGACACACACACAGACAGAGAGACACACACAGACACACACACACACACACACAGACACACACACACAGACAGACAGACACACACAGACACACACACACAGACAGAGAGACACACACAGACACACAGACACACACACACACAGACACACAGACACACACACACACACACACACACACACACACACAGACACACACACACACACACATACACACACACACACACAGACACACACACAGAAAAGACGATGGTGTCAGTGAGGTGTGTAACAGTTCATGCTTAATGCAAAGCTTTTAGCATCGTTGTGGTGACTTTTATACGCAGCCATCTGCAGAATGTGAGCCTTTCCATATGATACACAGTATATCTCTTCAACAATGTCCAGACTGTGTCTCAAAGCATCAGTCCTCATGATTTTCTCATTTCAGATTACCTGTCTTTTCATCACCTGATGTCACTCTCAACTCCACCAATACATGGTTCCCTGTTATATCATGTGATCTGCACTGTTCTCTCTGCACAGTCTGCAGAATGACTGTGATCAGAGAATCAGACAGAAAGATTTTTATTGCCAGGTACATGTGCACATACAAGGAATTTGACTTGGTGTTCTGGTGCTATACTAAAAGTTCACATAAATTTAAGTGTAGATATAAAATAGAAATTGAGGTAAAAAGAAATATCTTCAATATACAAGAAACAGATTTAACAATGTACAAGAAACATGTGCAATATACAGAACAGTGCAATTTTGTAATGTGCAGTGTGATGATGTGCAGGAGTATGTGCAAAAAAAAAAACTGTACTGTGCAGAGTTGCATTCGAGGTACAGGCATATGCACAGTGTGTGGGGAATGAACAGAATTGGAGCTCGTGGTGAAAGGTTGTGTTTTAGTTGTATTGTTTCCCCTTTATGTACATATATTTAGTGTAAAGGTTCTAAACACTGTCAATAAACTGACATCACTCTACCAACAATGCTCTTGTTGCATTACAGTGTTACAATCACTTTTTGATTTCACAGAAACCTGCTTTGAAAAAGTCTTGGGTCTCCAGAACATGTTCCTTCAGAACAGTAGGTTTATTACATCTGTGAGGAGGTTATGGTTTCACCTCTCAGCCATTTGTTTCAGGAATAGGCCAGGAAAAAAAGATGCACTTCTGGTGCAGATCTAGATAGGGGGGGGTTTGAGGATTCTCTTTGCTCTTTTGTTACCATTGCTAGATGGGGCCATTTTTTTAACACTTTCTCTAATTACAAGACTACTGGACCACCAACCTTGGTGGGGCATGGACCAGGTAAGCTAAACAGACATGTGTAGGAGTGTTGGGTTCTACTCTGCTGAATGACATTCTAGCCTGTGTGTTTATTATTATGTTTAATCATGTGATCAAGGACTCCTGGTTAGAACTGTGCAAAGTAATGATGTGTTTCTCCTGGAAGGAACTTTGATGCTTGAGCTCTCATATAAAAGCAGTTACATTTAAGAAACTACAGACACTTCTGTGGAGTTCTTCCTGTGTCAGGGCTGAATGTCAATCCAGTGCGTATCGACTCAGCATGTAATAATATTTAGGGATGCACATCAGATCAGTAAAGCTCTAAGTTACAGTTTGGAATAGATGATCCAGAAGGTTCCAGAGAAGAGGAAAAGTCTTAACACCACAAATCAGAGACTTCATTTTCAAACTAAAGTCAAATTAAATCATCTCCACACATGTTCTCTATTTCTATCTATTTTAATATAATTCAAATAATAAAAGTAAGAGTTCAGCTCTCCTCTGCTCATCTCATCTGGATGACATCAGTTTGAGGCCCGTGCTGCCATAGTCAGAGGAGTGCAGGGCTGTGAACACGTGAGACATGTGGCTCACTGGTTTCTGGCACTGGTCCAGGCTGGGAATTTCTATCACATGACTCCATAAGACTGATAACTGGCCTGACTTCTGTAAACAGCTGCAGAATACTGGATACTGGACAGGATTTAACTGAATGATATGAAATCATACTTAGATTATTTTCACAGATGTTGGAGGTTAGATGGGAACAATAACTTTTAATATCTGAACATATAAAGTATCTGAAAATAATGATGATGTGATTTTTGCAGGGTTTGCACTAACATACATGTTCTCTTACATCTCTTACATCTAGAAAAAATCATTTTAGGCCTGTGTGCTGTGACACATTTTACCTTCATCACAAAAAATGCAGCTCCTGTATTTTGGATATATTGTTATTTTGATAGTATTCTGATTAATTTAACTTTACTTTGATGTGATTTATTATGCTTTGTTTCCAGTAGTGACTAAAATGACACAATAGAATAACAAATAAACATATGAACTTTGTAAACAGTGTATAAATCGGTTGGCTGTCTCATAGTTTAAATGACATTATTGTCACTCACTAACTTTCAACAATCAGAAATTGTCAAAATTGTCTTTAATTTTTTTATGTATGTGGTTTATATGTTTTATCTCCTCTCTGTTCATTTTTAACTAAATTATTCAACACCACAAGTAACTGCAGACCCTTTAAATGCCCAACCCTCAACACCAGTTTGTGTGGAACTTCTACGACACTGAATGAAACTTTTGACATATGATTTTTGAATATTTTGCTAAGAAAGGACTCAGCAGCCTTGTAGGAAAAAGCCAGAGGTAACCTCCAAAGCTTACGTGTGATTAAAGGATAGGACTGGAAAAAATATCTTCATGAATTCCAATGCACGTGATGAGAGACAAATACATTCTAAAGTTGGGCTAAAGCTAATATGAAGATGGCTGTGCTTGCAAATTCATTTTTGCACATAACAAGGCAGCATTCGATTGGTCCATTTTGTGCAGAAACAGGATCAAATGATGCATTAAATGCCCCATTTTATGGGAAACACACACTGTAAAATCTAATAAGTTGAGTCACTTTAAAATATGATGCAAACTCATTGCCTTAGATAAATCAAGAAAAGTAAACTAGGGATTTTGAGTGTGTAATATTTAAACCAACTTCTTTATTTGTGTGTGTAACACTTAAATTAACTTGCTTATTGTTATTATAACTAAATCCTAGATCCTAAAAAGTATTGTAACATGCTGATATTTCTATTGTATGAATTTGACAAGATGATTTTCTTTTTACTCTGCAGTGTTTGTTATTACAACACATCACTACTTTATTTTATCACCCAGGTGTGACATCACTAACCGTGTGAGAGACTTAACTCATGATGCAGTGGTGTTGTATAACTAATCGTTTTCTGTAGAAATATTTCTGAAGAATTAATTACTGCTTCACTGATAATTATTCAGATCACATTTAAACACAGGTTACTTGGGCTAATAGCCTCAAACACATTGTCTCAAGGTTTGCTGGGAAACTCCACCCACCTGTCCCCAACATACAGTATCTGTTTACCCATTGTGTAAAACCACAGTGGTTGTTTCAACTGTCATTAAACATGAATTTTCATAACTGCAAAAGACGTCAGTAACACAACATTGAACAGAACAGCTGCAGAACAATAGACAATACATGTGAATCTATTCTGGTGTGTGATATAAGAGCATTCATGGAACAGATCTGAATGTGAATTAAAGATTTTAGAAGCTGGGGCAGGAAATACCTGAGTAGAGTTTTACAAAACAAAAGCACCATTTATCCAACTTTTCTCATAACAAAAGGAATGTTTTCCTTGAAAAGTAGTGGAGGATAAGTAGAAAGTATGAACAGAAAACAGAAAACTGTTCAAGTAAAGTAGATCTAATCTACGGGGAACTTAAGTACAAGAGTAATATACTTAGTTACATTGTGGGATGTAACTAAGTACTGAAAGAGCAAAAGTTAAACGGTGGAACAGAATATCTACTGGTAGAGTTCTGTCTGCTGCTCAGAGTATTTACAAGATGGAGGCCTTAAAGCAGAAGTAGACAACAGCAGAGAGTTTCTTTTCTTCTCTCTTTCATTGCTTCAGTATGAGTAAGTCTACGTTATTATCATGCTGCAGTTTTATTAAAAGAACTACAATAACAGCAACAATTACACCGATCACATGATCCACATCCATCTTCTGGTAAAACGTGTGAAACATACGTCACTTCTATCACTTCTGCACGTCACACAGCTGTTCTGATTAAATGTGGTGGAGCATGTAAACACCAGATCCTATTAGATCACAACTCATGTAAACACCAGATCCTATTAGATCACAACTCATGTAAACATCAGATCATATTAGATCACAACTCATGTAAACACCAGATCCTATTAGATCACAACTCATGTAAACACCAGATCATATTAGATCACAACTCATGTAAACACCAGATCATATTAGATCACAACTCATGTAAACATCAGATCATATTAGATCACAACTCATGTAAACACCAGATCCTATTAGATCACAACTCATGTAAACACCAGATCATATTAGATCACAACTCATGTAAAACCAGATCATATTAGATCACAACTCATGTAAACACCAGATCCTATTAGATCACAACTCACATAAACACCCGATCATATTAGATCACAACTCACGTAAACATCAGATCCTATTAGATCACAACTCACGTAAACACCAGATCCTATTTGATCACAACTTATGTAAAACCAGATCATATTAGATCACAACTCATGTAAACACCAGATCATATTAGATCACAACTCATGTAAACACCAGATCATATTAGATCACAACTCATGTAAACACCAGATCATATTAGATCACAACTCATGTAAACACCCGATCATATTAGATCACAACTCACGTAAACACCAGATCATATTAGATCACAACTCATGTAAACATCAGATCTATTAGATCACAACTCATATAAACACCAGATCATATTAGATCACAACTCACGTAAACACCAGATCATATTAGATCACAACTCATGTAAACATCAGATCTATTAGATCACAACTCACGTAAACACCAGATCATATTAGATCACAACTCACGTAAACACCAGATCATATTAGATCACAACTCATGTAAACATCAGATCTATTAGATCACAACTCATATAAACACCAGATCATATTAGATCACAACTATGTAAACACCAGATCATATTAGATCACAACTCATGTAAACACCAGATCATATTAGATCACAACTCATATAAACACCAGATCATATTAGATCACAACTCACGTAAACACCAGATCATATTAGATCACAACTCATGTAAACACCAGATCATATTAGATCACAACTCATGTAAACACCAGATCATATTAGATCACAACTCATGTAAACACCAGATCATATTAGATCACAACTCATGTAAACACCAGATCATATTAGATCACAACTCATGTAAAACCAGATCATATTAGATCACAACTCATGTAAACACCAGATCATATTAGATCACAACTCATGTAAACACCCGATCATATTAGATCACAACTCACGTAAACATCAGATCCTATTAGATCACAACTCACGTAAACACCAGATCCTATTTGATCACAACTTATGTAAAACCAGATCATATTAGATCACAACTCATGTAAACACCAGATCATATTAGATCACAACTCATGTAAACACCAGATCATATTAGATCACAACTCATGTAAACACCAGATCATATTAGATCACAACTCATGTAAACACCAGATCATATTAGATCACAACTCATGTAAACACCCGATCATATTAGATCACAACTCACGTAAACACCAGATCCTATTAGATCACAACTCACGTAAACACCAGATCCTATTAGATCACAACTCACGTAAACACCAGATCATATTAGATCACAACTCACGTAAACACCAGATCATATTAGATCACAACTCACGTAAACACCAGATCATATTAGATCACAACTCACGTAAACACCAGATCTATTAGATCACAACTCATATAAACACCAGATCATATTAGATCACAACTATGTAAACACCAGATCATATTAGATCACAACTCATGTAAACACCAGATCATATTAGATCACAACTCATGTAAACACCAGATCATATTAGATCACAACTCATGTAAACACCAGATCATATTAGATCACAACTCATGTAAACACCAGATCATATTAGATCACAACTCATGTAAACACCAGATCCTATTTGATCACAACTCATGTAAACACCAGATCCTATTAGATCACAACTCATGTAAACACCAGATCTTATTAGATCACAACTCATGTAAACACCAGATCATATTAGATCACAACTCATGTAAACACTAGATCCTATTTGATCACAACTCATGTAAACACCAGATCCTATTTGATCACAACTCATGTAAACACCAGATCTTATTAGATCACAACTCATGTAAACACCAGATCATATTAGATCACAACTCATGTAAACACCAGATCATATTAGATCACAACTCATGTAAACACTAGATCATATTAGATCACAACTCACGTAAACACCAGATCAGATTAGATCACAACTCATGTAAACACCAGATCCTATTTGATCACAACTCATGTAAACACCAGATCATATTAGATCACAACTCACGTAAACACCAGATCATATTAGATCACAACTCATGTAAACACCAGATCCTATTAGATCACAACTCATGTAAACACCAGATCTTATTAGATCACAACTCATGTAAACACCAGATCATATTAGATCACAACTCATGTAAACACCAGATCATATTAGATCACAACTCACGTAAACACCAGATCCTATTTGATCACAACTCATGTAAACACTAGATCATATTAGATCACAACTCATGTAAACACCAGATCAGATTAGATCACAACTCATGTAAACACCAGATCCTATTTGATCACAACTCATGTAAACACTAGATCATATTAGATCACAACTCATGTAAACACCAGATCATATTAGATCACAACTCACGTAAACACCAGATCATATTAGATCACAACTCATGTAAACAGTTGAGACAAAACCTTCAATCAGAATGAATAAAAGTGTCCATGTAACCCCAGCTATTGTTTGTTAATATAATTTCATTGATATACTTGTGGGGGTCCCTGACCTTTGTTACTGAAACGAAAGAGGTTGACAAATGAGCTGTAAGCAGAGCGGAGGGGGGGGTCATCCTGCTCCGGCGTCAGTGGTTTGAAGTGGGTAAGTTGGGAGGGGCTGGTGGGCGAGAGGACCGGTGGCTCCGCACTCCATTCTGATGAGGATGAAGATGAGGACTTGTCATCAGCAGCCATGTCACTGCTGGTCCTGCTACAGAGACAAAATATATGTTAAGCAAGTGCAATTGATCAGTTTTCCTTAGATGGAGGAAGGACTCTTAATCAAACTGTGACAGCTTTTCTCATAGACTGTCAGTCAGCGATGACTTGCTAGAACAGGCAGTTACGTATGCAATAAAATCAGATATGGTAATAAGCACCATCAACAACAACAGTTGTTTGTTTCTTGCAATTGATATTTCAGTTCCTGATATTGGTGATTGTCCACATTCAAATGACTTGTTCTGTCATTTAATGACAGGCAATCAGAAAAGTGGAACTCTGTTCAGGTGTATCAGAATCAACAAAGAAATCACTGACCAAAGACCTCTGTTCTCTCGTACCCTGTGGACCACTGATCTTATGATATGTTTGGTTAAAAATAAGCTAATCATATCCGTACTGACTGTACTGTTATTGCTACCATTAAAACTGATTGCACAATGCTGCATACACAAAGTACACATGAACAGCTGCTTGAAGCTAAATCACTTAACAGCACCAGTGATGGTATTTTAGCTTTGTAATTGGGAACACATGTGGCAGTCACTTTGCACTTTGAGCAGCTTTTCTTGAAAGGTGCTATACAAAAAATAAAGTTTATTATTTTTTATTATAGTCATCATACTAGTGACCCCATACAGACTAAACTATAAACAAGTAACTGAACTGCAATAGCAATGTGATAAAATACCACAATAAGGAAGTTTTTGTCATTTTAGTGCAACCTGTTGAATGACCATATATGTATCAAACAACAACTTTTCTAACAATCAATCAATCATAGCTAGCTCTGTGACAAATCTGCCTGGTTTGGGTACTTATTAGTAGAAGGAAAATTTATTTGTATGTAACTATGAAATGTCTGTTTTCCCTAAACACAAAACACATTTTAGTTAGCCGGTAGCAAAAAAGACATGTTTCTTTTTTTATCCATACACTTCTGCTACAGTGTAACGGGGAAAAGTTGTTTAGGGTCGGCTGTTGACGCCGTGTTACTCAGATCTACAATTCTGGCTCATTTTGTGATCGTGTGTTAAACTGGAGCAGCCCTTCAAATGTCCACTAGACTTACCATTTGAAGAAAGCGACAGATTCTGGGTTTGTAATGCATGCCATTTTCGATCATGTGTGGAGGAACTAGCAGAAGTAGCAGCATCACGTTCTCCACCACATCATGTGATCATAACAGGCCGTAGCATGACTGCTGTGTGCTCACTGTTTGACAGCTAAGCATCAAGCCATCCATCCTACCACATAGTATATATACATAGTGTACATTGCTAATGTACACACAGCATGTGTTATGTTTCACGTTACCTGTCGGGTGCGTTGATACTCTGCAGATTACGATACCCATAGTGACATTTCACACAGTGGATGTTGGCGTTACAAAACTGGCCTCACCACTGCACCGTAAACTGGGTTTAGCTGTCAAGTTCGACTAGCTAACGTTAATTTAAATACACTTTGTTTATGCTAATTGAAGTTTTACGTCACCGTACTTTGCTATGTGCAATACATTAATACAGCTTTAGATTTATAAATTAAACGTTATTTTAGCAGAAACTGATTGAAAAGCAAAATGACTCAAGTAATATAATATAACATTAGCTAACGTTAGCCAACTACTTTAACGATACGTACAGTAGAACAGCTGAAGCCAAGCGAGATGTACCCTCTTATGCTAACTAGCCGGTAGCCTGCAGCAACATTCTTCGAGCAGCTGACACATAAAATATGACTGAATTGCCGTGACCATGAAATGAGAATTACCTCTTCACTATTTGAATTTGACATCAATGATGAAGCACTCCGACTTCGAAGACATGTAAATACAGTACAGTACAAAAAGCCGACTACCGTACTCCTATTTTTTCCAAGGATGCCGAGGTCATTACCCGCCCTACTCTGCTTCTGATTGGTCAGAATGCCTTGCCTATGTTCGTTTGATTGGTTTAAGGTAAGCCAATCAGAGGCATTATAGGGCGGGGTTATGCCTTCGCCATCCTGGAAAAGAATATCGCCCGATATCGCTTCCTCTGTACAAGCAGTCTTGACGAATCGAAATCTGCACTGAATTATGATCTTTGGATGTGATAAAAAAAAGGCAGTACAGGTCAAACTCAGAAATATCGATTGATTGCACCACCTCTGTCTGCAATCTATTATATCGTTCTTATTTAAAAATGGGTTTAAAATACATTGTGCTGTAGACTATAGCGGTAGATTTGACCACTATTTGTAACTGTTTTGTTTTTAAATTGATTCTTTTTAACACACTGGAACACATAAACACTAATATTCTTACATTTTACAGTATTTACTATTTATGACATAACTCATATTGTTTTAAGTGCAATAGCTTTTAATACCTTGTATTGATGTAGATAGATGTGTTTGATGTCAGAGTGTTTTCTTATTCAGTGTCTGATGTCTTGTATGGTGATGTAGTTGTCTGAGCTGCTGTAACAAAGTAATTTCCTGCAAAAGATCAATAATCTATCTATCTATCTATCTATCTATCCATCCATCCATCATGTCTCTTGCCCAATATCAGCTGTGAGAGGCTCCAGGCTTTATATGATATTCACTGCTGAAAAGATGGTCTTGTCATAAAACTGAGCTGTCAATGTTGTTTATCTTAGAAAGACTTGATACAGGCTTGATACATGATGTAATTGGTATACAGTATATACATATTAATATGCCATAAGCATATGGCATGCTGAATTTCTACTTGACAGTGATGGGTGATATATTCACATTAAAGCACTTTGTGTTTCTTAAGCTATAAATATATGGTATACATTTTATAGGAAAGTGAGTGTTTGAATGTCATAGCGTAATTTTACACTCAACAATTGACTGAGTTGTTCACCAGAGTGATGGGCTGTGGGAATAAAACGTTGTAGTGTTGGGTTGTTTTGCTGCGGTGGGCTCCATACAGGCAACCCACCACCTCTCTAACATCAAACAAATCGCTCCTCCTTTGCTTGCACTGTCGAAATCTACGACATTTTAATGATATCATTAACACCTGAACTATAGTCTAAAAACTGAGAACTGGTTTGTGGTGTGGACAGATCAGGAGGTCAGGTAAAGTTCGCCTGAAGGCAAACTCAAATTTCCTTGTTTCTGATTGGCCATCAGGTCCTAGCCTCCTGTCCTGCAGAGGGCGCTGCTGTAACAGACTATTGATGATGCCGCCCTCTGTGAGAAGGCCCCGGAGGCGGGGCTCACAGCCGTTGACGGAAGCGCGTCGTGCTTTTTACATACGTTTAAATGTAGCAGCGGTTTAGTAAAGTGATCGACTTTCTCTGAACAGTTTATAATCGTTGTCCATGGCATTTTTTTTGCCAGCCTAAAGGCTACCACCGATTAATGTTTGATAAAGGTAGGTTTCCTCCAACTCTAGAGAATAACGTGCTTCATTACATTAGTCAGCATAATGGGCACATAATTCAAATACGTTTATTTAGCCTAATGCTAACGTCGGCTAACTGATGTTTGGACAACAAAATAACATCTTTCTTCCTGCTGGTTAGCAAAGTTAATCATCATCATTGTTGGTTTCACCCAACTTTAGCGTCCGTCGGCATTTCATTTATAACGTTAGACCCGTAGGTCATCTATTACACCGGTCAGCCAAAACATTACAGCCGCTGACAGATGAAGCGAATAACATTGATCATCACTTACAATTCAATGTTCTGGTAAGAAGCCTGGCGTTCGTGTGGGCGTCCTCTGGCCAACCACAGTGAATGCCAGGACCAGAGGTTTCCCAGCAGAACATACAACATTAAACTAGAATGACTCTACCTAGGACCAACATTCACTTTAAGTCACAGGCCTAATTCATAACAGAGCAGCTGAAAAAACGTTAAATCTGATAGATTTCTATTTGAACCCAGACTAAAGTCAGACCCGTTGGTTTGGCAGATTAATCGATAAGGCCTTGTTCATACTATCGATTTTATGGAGGACAATGGTGGCCAGAGGCTCCACCAGTCGTCATCTCAAGAGGAATTACTCTTGTGAAACTAGTTAAAAATATGGCCACACCAAGATTTTTGTTTACAGTCAGTATTTGTTATATCAATTCTGTATGTATTTATTAATTACTAGATAGATCTATGTGTTTCTTCACTACTTGATGTAGATGTTCAGTTAAACATTTATCAAGCTTATTATTATTATTAATTTACAGACTATGTCAAAACAAAATGTTCCTCAATCCTCACAGTGATACATTTGATAATTGTATCATTTATTGTTTGAATCATTGGAAACTTATCATGTTTCATCAGTAATTTATGGCTTATCAAAAATGGATGATTTGAAATTATTTTCTATAATAATTATAATATTTTTTTTAGACATTACTTGATATAATTTGATGTTTGTAGTTTGTCTGAGCTATAATGTTTTCATGATAAATTATAAGCAAATAGTTTTTTTAAAAAGTCCTTATCTCCTTATGTTGAAGAAAGTGAAAAAGTGATCCAGAATCTGTGTCAATATGTGGATCTTCCTCAAAACTGAATGAATTCTTCCTCGGCTCAACATTCACCACAGCACACAATTTTCATCAAAATCTGTTGACATCTTTTCAAGATATTTTATGTAAACACAAACAAACATGAGAGATCACATGACCTCCTCCACTTCTAAGTGACAGGTGTAAAAATGATGACATATGATTTTTGCTGGGGTCTTTACCAGAAATCATACTCCCTTACTGTAGAATAGTATTTGTTGGCCGGGCCATCGATGTGGTGACCCAATGCTTTAGTTATAATTGTGCTGACACATTGTATTTTAATCAGAAAATTGCAGCTTCCACAATCTGGATTTTGCACATGATCATGTTGCGATTTTGATAATATTTTGATTAAATGTTCAACCATACTAGACCCAATCGTATGAACACATCACTTATCAAAACCACCTTGATACATATGTGGATGCACCAAATCATTGGCACACAAAAAACAACAACACATTTGTTTTCTTTTCAGATTATTGAGAATACAGCTGTGCAGCTATCTGTATTTATCTGGCTGTGGTTACTATGAGGACAATGGCACCCAAATCAGCTTCCAAGAAGACTTCAGCTGCAGCTTCAAAGATCAAAAATAAGATTCTGAGTGAGTCGCTCATTCATTTCAACATCTTCACAAACCAGTTCTGTGCCTCATGTTGTACATCTACGTTGTACTGCAAACTTTGTTGTTCTCATCTTTTAAATGGAAGAAAAAAATGATAATTGATTCTTCATGCTTCCTCATGAACGCACCAGACACCTCCTCCTTCTTCAAGGTCTCTTTAAAGACGAACAACAAGGCCTTAGCTGTTGCGTTGGAGGCCCAGAAGGAGCGAAACAGGCTGCTGGAGAAGGAGATCATGTACCTTCAGAAACAAGTAGAGGCTCTTTGCTTCGAGCTGGCCACCAAGAAATACAAGCACAGGAAACTGGTTGGTTTGCTAGAAATTCTTCAGATTATTAAATGATTTGTTAGTGAACATTATGGCCTGTTTGTCAGAGGGCAATCATTCCTGTACATAGATAGTGTATATTGGATATAATCGATAGAATCCTGATTTGATATTTGTTAGTAGTGACAGCAGTTCATCTTGCTTTTCTGTTACAGCTCCTCATCTTTGAAAATCTCCATAGCAACACACTGCAGCACTTGAACATGGTGGTTGACCTATTCTCTGACAGTGTAAGGAGTTTTCTCAATAAGTATTACAATTGCTGTTTTGAATGGCAACCGATGGACTATCAATACATAACAGTATTCCCATGACAAAAGCTTTAATATACGTTTGTCTCAATAAGACATGAAAAATATCAGGGTATGATCATATGAGAAGATGAGCATTTACATTTAACTAGTGTCCATCCCTCCTGGGACGTCTTAGGGTGTAAAAGTGTAATTTTATTGTTACAAGATTTCTTTGGCAAAAGAGACCTGAGATGACAGAGAAAACACACAATAGATATCACCAAATACACACAAGCACATATAAGCAACCTCAGAAACAATCAGACACCTCTAAAAATGAGAAGTTCCAATTCAATCAATTAAGTTCTAATTCATTCCATTTATTTGGTGCAAATGCAAGAAAGTATTCTTCCCATGTACAACCCTAATGTCAAAAAGAGATGGGAAAGTGTGCAGAACATAAATAGAAACAGAATGCAATCATTTGCTAATTCTTTTTGACCTGAATACATAAAGACATTTAATGTTCAGACGGATATACTTTATTGTTTTGAGTAAATTTACACTCATTCTAAATTTGATGCCTTGAAAATGTTTCACAAATATGGAACAGGCATGTTTTCCACTGAGTTCCATCACCTTTAGTTTCATCTTGAATAAAACATCCAGTGTTTGGGAAGAGAGGACACTCATTTCTGCAGGTTTGAAAGTGAACTTCTTTCTCATTCTTGCTTAATGTGCGACTTCAGTTTCTCAACACTCGTCATATTTTGCGATCTGTGATGTGCCACACATTTTCAGTTTGGGACAGGTCTGGACTTCAGACAGACCTGTCTAGTACCTGGACTCTGACTCTAAAGCCACGCTGTTATAAGGCAGCAGAATGCCTAAACCTGTGTGTACCTTTCACCATTAATGGAGCCTTCACAGATGTGACAGTTACCCATGAAACACACAATACCATCTCAGATGGTGGGTTTGCTGCTAACAATCTGGAAGGTCCTTTTCTTCTCCACAATCACTCTGAAATGTGAACTCTTGAGACTGCAGCACACTTTTCTACTTGGTATCAATCCATATCAGATGAGCACAGGACCAGAGAAGTCAGCTGTGATGGTGGTGTTACATGGCTTTTGCTCTGCATGGTGTCATTAAAAGTAGAATGAGCAACATGGAGAACAGTATCTTCACAGTAAAGCTCAGACATGACAATGGATTTCCTCAACAGAAAAACATGCCCTGATCTTTTTTATCTTTAGTTTCTGTGTTCCACACTGTTTAAAAGTCAGACTGCTATCTAAGCAAATGCACATATATTAAATATAATATAAATGGGAGTGATAGCAGTTGAAAATACTGAGCTATATCAAAATATACCAGACATAATCTGTGATGGCGACTGTGTTTATTACCCTCAGGATCTTTCAAAACTGCCAGAGGATGATGTCAACAAGGCAGATCCAGAAGTGGGAAGGTGAGCAAGTGCTGTACTGTATTTCACACTGATCTGTGCTTTGAACGAAGAACCGTTTTTTGGTTTAGGCTGCTGTGAATCACCTCTATTTCTTTCTCTCTGGCTGTCTTTTTTCCCCATTCCCCTTCCTAACACTCTATCAGTGTAACAGATCAGTTACCTCCTCAACCCGAAATTCCAGGGCCTTTGTTGTGTCCCGTCCAAACAGTAACAAGAGACACGCCTAAAGAAAACAGACGCAAAAACTCCACTGATACTTCCAGTGGTAAGGAGTGTTATTTGTCGTATGTTGCTGTTACCTGCCCTGAGATACTGATGTTGAGCTCCCTGGAAATAGTTATTTGTTTTTTTTCTCACAGGTGACACTGATGTTGTGGAAAAGCAGTGTATGCAGTCTCCCCAGACAGAAACCCATTCATCCATCAGCCTAAGAGATGAAGTAGAGAGGCTGTCAATGATTATCTCTCAGTCTGGGTTTGATATGAAGTCAGTCCTCTGTCATCAGAGCGTGCAATCGCCTTCAGTTGTTAGTACGCATGAAAATGTCAAGCCATCTTTTACAAATGATGCTCATGTTCCAGATAGCTCAGAACGAGAATGTGGTCACAAACAGGAGAAGACTGTGCTTCTGAATACAACAATGGAGATGACTCAGATGAATGCTACTGAGATAGTCACAGTGGAAACCAAGGCCAAAAAAACTGACCGCTCTGGCAAGCCGAAAGGCAAGAAGAAGAAGGAACGAGCCAGTGGATCAAGTGAGGATCCACAAGTGAAGAACTCTGCAGATTCTAGGTTGAGCGAGGTTCAGAGGGCTTCCACTGGCACTTTATGTACAGATGACCAGGCACTAGAGGATATTAGAGTCACAGAGGTTATTGAGCTTCAGTCACCCAAAACACAGCATATGAGGGTCATTACATCTCGAATTCCCAAATTGAGCAACCATCAGGATAGGACAAAGGCAAAGTCCCAAGACAAGGCAAAATCTGAGTTCTGTGACATTGTGTCACAAGACCTGGACGATTATTTCATGGATCGTGAAATTGCATTCTCAAAAGATAGAGAAAGTGTAATATTACTACCAGAAAAAGATACAGAAGAAGAAGGAAGGTCCAAAATCACCAGCAGGAGGCCCAGGACCAAAGGAAAGAGGGCTTCTTCAGTTACCAGGAAGACTTTTGTCACCTTGCCGTTATCATTACATGAAAGTGAGAGCAGTCAGTCCGAAGTGGAAGAAGAACACATGAGCAATGAACCACAGAGCAGCATGAAGACAAATTCTGGGGCATTTCACCGATGCAGAGGGACATTTTTTGTCTCAATGAGCGATGATAGCACCTCATCAAATTCACGTGCATTGGGTGAACAGGACTATACTATACCTTCTACATTATCCTCCAACTCTGAAGCAGAAGAACCACCAACAGTATCGGAAACAAGAATCAATCAGCGACATTTAGAATCAAATCCACATGGGCACAGTAGTGGACCCTTTGTCGAGGACACGCAGACCTCCTGCAAGCATCCTTGGCTTGCCACTCAGGATTCAGGAAGCCATCAAGACGATACTTGTAGCAACAATAACCGTGAAATATGTCGACCAGACAAAGGCCGCGCTTCCGGAGAAGAGTTCCAGAATACTAAAAAAAACAGGAGAAAGGAAAGGAGTCATTCCAGTAAGAAGAAAGCTGTGGAGAGGGAGGATTGGGTTGGACAGTTAAAGGACAGGAAAAAGAAGAAGAAAAAGAGTTGTAGCAACAAAGGATTTAGAGCTGAGGATGAAGAATATCATCTTGTGGACAGACTTGATAGTCTTGGCAGAGATGAAGAACAGCTGAATGATTTGGAAGTAGTTGAATCGCATTCTGACATCAGTGAAAAGAACAACATCTTTGAACATCAGTATGATTCCAAACCCAGCGAGTTGCATACCTTCATAGAACCCAGAAATCCAAGGGAGACGTTTGTTGTCTATAGACGGAAAACTCGGGACAACGTCTCACGAAACAATACAAGGACATTGGATGTGTCACATGCCTACAGTCACATGATGGATACGAGTCATAAGCCAGGTCAGGAGAACGTAGGAGACCTGATGGACGAGATGCCGCCATGGCTGGCCATAGACGTCAGTACTGCTGACACAGAGGTGGGCTCACTTCTGGCTACTCCTAAGAGGGAGACATCTCACAGGGCAGCAGTGGTTGAGGAGTTTGCTGCTGTCACAACTGAAGACTCTCCAGGTATGGTCTCCATTTATTTAATGAAATGTCTTCAAACTCCAGTGACTGGGATGTTCTCTGGTGTCACATTTCAGGAGGTTTTTCACTTCAGCTGCTTAAAAGTTTCCATTTTCTCAGTAGCAGAAGTGAGAAAATAATTTTGTGTTTTTGTGAGTCATCACACTCCACTGATGGATGAAACGATGTTCTGCTTTAATGGATTGGTTCATGTTTTTTTTTTATGCATGTGCATATTGTTTTTATTTAAAAAAAACATACAGTAGATGTGTGGTGCATCCAAAATCACATGCTATGCACTACTTATTCAATGTTAGCTGTTGTTCAACATACTTTTGTGTGTAAATGTTAGTACCTAGCTTTTCAGACTGTTCAGCACATACACTGTAAAATGTCAGATTGAATTTAATCAGAAATACTGAGTTGACTTAACTCAGTGTTTATCAACTTGTTAAAAACTCATTTTATTTTAGTTACTTTGGCATCAAGAAAACTGTTAAACTCAGTTTACTTGAGTTTGGTTCATTTAAACAAACACACTGGGAACTTTTGCTCTTTCAGTACTTAGTTACATCCCACAATGTAACTAAGTATATTACTCTTGTACTTAAGTTCCCCGTAGATTAGATCTACTTTACTTGAACAGCCTGTTTTCTGTTCATACTTTCTACTTATCCTCCACTACTTTTCAAGGAAAACATTCCTTTTGTTATGAGAAAAGTTGGATAAATGGTGCTTTTGTTTTGTAAAACTCTACTCAGGTATTTCCTGCCCCAGCTTCTAAAATCTTTAATTCACATTCAGATCTGTTCCATGAATGCTCTTATATCACACACCAGAATAGATTCACATGTATTGTCTATTGTTCTGCAGCTGTTCTGTTCAATGTTGTGTTACTGACGTCTTTTGCAGTTATGAAAATTCATGTTTAATGACAGTTGAAACAACCACTGTGGTTTTACACAATGGGTAAACAGATACTGTATGTTGGGGACAGGTGGGTGGAGTTTCCCAGCAAACCTTGAGACAATGTGTTTGAGGCTATTAGCCCAAGTAACCTGTGTTTAAATGTGATCTGAATAATTATCAGTGAAGCAGTAATTAATTCTTCAGAAATATTTCTACAGAAAACGATTAGTTATACAACACCACTGCATCATGAGTTAAGTCTCTCACACGGTTAGTGATGTCACACCTGGGTGATAAAATAAAGTAGTGATGTGTTGTAATAACAAACACTGCAGAGTAAAAAGAAAATCATCTTGTCAAATTCATACAATAGAAATATCAGCATGTTACAATACTTTTTAGGATCTAGGATTTAGTTATAATAACAATAAGCAAGTTAATTTAAGTGTTACACACACAAATAAAGAAGTTGGTTTAAATATTACACACTCAAAATCCCTAGTTTACTTTTCTTGATTTATCTAAGGCAATGAGTTTGCATCATATTTTAAAGTGACTCAACTTATTAGATTTTACAGTGTATTGATTCGCCTCCCAAGGGTCTCCTTGCTGGTTTGGGACATGTAACCATGGCAACCCATGCCAAAGAGGAACTAATTTAAATGATATATGACACCTAGTGAACTGAAGCCTTTATGTTACACCTATTGAAGCAGTATTTCTGTCATGATGTTGCATTACTTTGATATTCATGCATAAAGTTGATTGTTTGCAGGTTGTGTTGCATTTGGTTGTTTAATAATCACATTATTGCAGGTATTAAAAAACCCTGAACAACATTATTGATAAAAAATGCTATCATTCAAATTAATTTTTAACTTTGTTCTGTCTCCTTTTTGGACAATGAATTACACTCACAATACGAGTGTAGGGAAGTGGGGGGGGTCTGCAACTATAACTACAAAAGAGCACAACATATTTGTTACTTAATGAATAGTGAAAAGGCAACCAGATGAACTGATAATAAACAAATAAACTGAACTGATAATCAGTGCTGGATTATTTAGACAATATTATCATAAATATTATTAACACAATATCAATTTAATTTAATTTTTTTAATATATCATATATCACTACACCCCTAGTTGACAGTGTGAGATGATTTCATTAAATACGTTTTTTTTTATTGCTGCAAGAATCAAATCAAATTAAATTTCCATTTACCCACATTGCATTGATGTGAAAGTTATCTATTCGAAATGTGAGAAAAGGCAACTTAGCTGTCCTTTAATGTGTGTTACAGCAGGAAGAGTCTTAACATCACTGACCAACACCATTGCAACCCCAGACAGTGAAAACAGAGGGAGAACCAGGAGACGGAATGGTGTGGTCAGTTATAAGGAGCCGACCCTCAACAGGTGAGTACATCTCCAGAAAAGATCAACCTTTTCACACAGTAGACTGTTTTAACAGACCGCCTCCAAACCTGGGTTGGCATCGAGGACAATGCACTGGTTGGTTTTATTCTTATCTATTAGATAGAACCTTCTCAGGACACCATAGGTAATTACTCCTCCTCCACAAGTTGCACTACCTGTGATGTACCACAAGGTTGAATTTTAGGTATAATTTTGTTTTCTCTACATGCTTCTGCTGTCAGATCATTCAGAGCCATAGTGTGTCCTTTCACTGCTACGCTGACGACACACAGATATACCTTCCCCTGAGCCCTGCTGACCCTGGAAACCTAGCTGCTGTTCTAGAACAGTGGTTCCCTAACTATTTTTCTGGGGACCCACATTTTTAAAATGACAAACCATCACGACCCAAATCACAATAGATCTTATCTATAAATTAAGATTAACAATTTGTGCATAAATGAACATTTCTGAGCGTTTTTACTGCCGTCTGCATCATCATATTATCTTGAACAGGTAAACCAGACATTTCAAAGTGATATATTACAACTGCATTGTATGCTTATTGAAAATATATACTGTTCATATTTTAAATACTTTATAGATCAAATCAGTGCATTTAGGAGGGGTGTGGAATCTCATTGTTATCTCCTCTTATCACAATATAAACATTTTAAATTGGCTACTTTATAAATGAGAAAATGTATTGAGTCTGAGTAAACAGCCACTCATGTTCATATGTTCATATTTTTATTTGAGAACTTAAGTGAATTTAAATTAAACAGGCACACATCAGTTAAACACACATTTTAACTACTTTATATGAGACACATTAAGTGCATTTTGTTGTAATTAACAGACTCATATTTCCCTCTCATCATTAAATCAAACAGAATATTGCTTGTTCTTTGTTCCAGTCAGGTGTACAAGAGGAGAGCAACACGCATATCAGGTGTAGCATTTAGTCTCTGGGCGGTAGCTAAGCTAACATTACCTGCAGCAGTCTGGTCCTTAGCTGGGTCTTGTCCCTGGTCTCTAACTATGCCTTTCTTTTTTATTAGCCAGGCATCCATGTTTGTGACCACCTGCAAAATGTGTTCATTACTTTGGTGGAAACTATGGTGGACACCTGGATACAAACCCAAACGAGTTCTGAACAAGGCACCGCCTGCCTGGCTCCAATGTCGCGCTGTTATTGGCTGAACTCCATGTGTGGTGGAGCTAGAAACACGCTCCCCCATTTAGCTGAAAGATGTACTGCAGACATAAATCTAGAATAATAGTCAAATAGAATCATAACTGTTTTATTTGGCGACCCAAATAAAATCTCCTGCGACCCAAACTTTGGGAACCACTGTTCTAGACTGTCTCATCAATATCAACTGTTGGATCGCACAAAACTTCCTTCAACTAAGTAAATACAAGTGATAAATCATCCTGTTTATTCCTCTGAACGCGCTCAGCCTCGGTCCATTTTCCTCCAACGTCAAGCCAGCCTCCAGAAACCTGGGAGTTCTATTTGATTCAGATCTGTCCTTCCATCACACATCAAAAAAGTTGTCCAGTGCTGTTACTTTCAATTACGAACCATTGGCAAAATCAAACCCATGCTATCACACCCCGATGTGGAGAAAGTCATTCATGCATTCATGTTGTCCAGACTAGACCCCTGTAACTTCCTCCTCTCCAGTATGAATCAGAAATCACTCACATCTCCAACCGGTTCAGAATGCAGCAGTTAGGCTTCTGACTGGTTTTGACAGATGACATCACATCAGCCTTATCCTGTCTTCGTTACACTGGCTCCCTGTTCGTTTAGAATTGATTTTAAGATTTGACTGATCACTTTTAAAGCATGTCTGGGTCTGGCTCCCAGCTATATAACAGAACTGATAACCTTATGAGCCAGCTCTTCACCCTCTTGGTCCCTCCTGGCTGTGTTGAAGTTGAGGCTCAAATCTAAAGGTGACCATGGTTTTGTGGTCAGGTCTTTAGAATGACCTACCTGAGGTGATAAGGCTGACAGAATCAGTGAGCTGTTTTAAATCACTTTTAAAAAGACATTTTTACAGACTGCCTGTGACATGCCATCTTTTATTGTTTTATTCCTTTTGCTTATTGCTTATATTCTGTGGTGTGATGTCATCTCTTGTATTGCTTTATTGCTTCCGTCAGGACAGACAGGTCTTATTCTCTCTTTGTATTGATTGTCTCTTACTTGGACTTCCTCACGTCTCTGTCTTGTTTTTATCGTCTGCTGTGTATCTGGAGTCTTCTTGTTGTATCATCTCTGACTTGTTCTTGTTTGGCCGTATGACTTTGTATGTTCTGAATTTCCTGCTTTAAGTGTCGAAGCACTCTGTAAACGTTTGTTTTTTAAGGTGCTGTATAAATAAGTTATTTTTCTATTATATTAAACGTTGGTAGGCCCACAGCTGGCACACGCTGACCCGAGCCAGCAGGCCGGTGCAGGAGCTGTTTTTCTTTTTAAATGAGCATCAGGCGCAGGCTTAACCATCAGATGTCACCGCTGAGATTTCCAACCTTTATGAGCTGCCCCTCTGTACTTCTTAAAAATTAGGAGTGGGACAATATTCTTATCTCTAGATTTGAGACTATCACAATACTTGGATGCCAATGAAGTTGTGTTTCCACGATGTGGTACCAGCTCCAAGTACCTGTCACCTACTTTTTTGGTATCACCTCCATCGAGGTTCCAAAATAGCTGAGCAGGTACTACATGACGTGAAAAAATGACAGACCACTGATTGGTCACAGAGAATCATCACTGTGTCATCGTCTCATCAATGCACGCCACACACAGATCCTGCACAGCACAAACCCACGGCCGCCATTTTTAATTGCGGCCGCCATATTGAGGTGCAGACGTTCCTGCATTTGACAGCTGATGAGAGGATTTCAAGAGGTGTGTGTTACATTGGAGATGACATCACTACAGACTCGCACAGTGTTGCTATGACGACCAGCTACACTGAGGAGGTACTTCTTGTCTAATGGAACACGACCTCCAGAAAATGACTTGATACCAAAGCTGAGTCGAGTAGAGGCTGTACATCTGTGTTTGATTCAGTGATTCTCCATTGAATAAACAGGTAGGAGGCACTAGCTTCAGTCTTTGGCCACAGTATACTGTGTGTCAAACCATTCACACTTGTCCTCAGTCCATTGACATTAAAAGGGATGCAGAGACAGACTGAAGGTTGATGTAATGCTGCAGTGTGTTGGTCAGTCAGTCTCTCTTCTTACTGCTGCACTTTGCTGCTCTGCTAACATTCATCTCTGCATGATAAAGTAAAAGTTCACAAAGTCATCTCAGTGATTGATGAAATCCTAACATGCTATGAATGAATTACAACATAACTCTTGTGTGGGCTTGCTGTGGACTGTCCAGGTCCTTCACTGCCCTCAGATGAGATCTTCCTTCTCTGACCTGAACTAACATTTAGAAAAAGGATTTTCACAAAATCCCTGATATTTAGGCCACCAGCCTTACAGTGCACTGACCTTGTCTATGACCTTTGGCCACAACTGTTTCAGTATCAGAAAACAGCATTCAGCAGTTAATTGAATTAATTTTCCTTTTTGTTTTTTTTACAACAGCAAAATGAGACGTGGGGATAAATTCACTGAAAGCACGTTTCTGAGCTCTCCGGTGTTCAAGGACGGCAAGAAGAAGAGGCAGAAGAAGGCTGTACCCAAGCCAGCGATGGAAAGCTCCGTTTTAATGGACTGATTCTTCTTTTCTTTTTTTATGGTATATAGTTCATGTAACATTGTTGTTTTCCTTTAAAGACCTTTTTAATTAGTCTTTTAGCCTTCAAACATGTTTGTTGACATTTTGTACATCAGATGGTAATAAAGTGTTTTTGTGCCTGTGGAGTTTACATACTTCACATGGCAAACATTGAAACCAATCTGTATGTCACTGTATATTTGATTTATTTCTCAGCTATGTGTGGATGGTAGTGGTCTTTATAAATAATTCAGTCCTGGCTGTTCACCTGAGAAGTCTGCTCCACATTACTTTGAAAGGCTTGTGTTCCCCAGAAAGGTCACTAGCTTCAGTTTTGCAGGACTGCAGCCAACCATGTTTATCTGTCCTGGTGTGAATTGAAGGTCTGTCGGCTGTTCTTCTTTACAGTACAGGACTGTGTGGTGAGTACGGATGTCTGACTTTGTTTTAGATGTTATTGCACAGGAGAGATGGATTCCGTATAGGATATGTTACTCTCTGTTTTAGCATTAGTTACAGAGAATGTGTCTTTAAGGGATCGTTTCTGGACGCTCTCTCGTTGCATTAGTTGGTAGCTCTCCGTGTGTTCCCAATAAGGTGTTAGGTTCATGCACCGCATCCTCAGCAGTAAATGAACCTCTTATCACTGGACTTTCACCTCACTCAGTTCTCATAACCATCCTGGTAATGAAGATAATACTGTATTTAGGAAGTAAGAAAATATGTCGATGTTTTCCTGTGTTTTCAGACGTCCTACATGAAAGGAAGCCATTTAGAAAATGGAGGCAAGGCAGCTGAAAAGAGATGTTGAGGCCCTTATGTGAGTGGCTGTTCAAAGCACAATGTGAAGCATATTTTATAATGGGAACTGACTGATTCTTTGTAATCTGAACAGAGGTGATTATATTGGGCAGAAACTCCGAGAAAAGTCTTTTGATCCAAAGGGGAAGGGGACCGCCTCAGTACTGGATGAGCTGGTAAAAACCTGCTTGTTGTGGCTCCATGTTATCTGTTGACATGAAAACAAGAGGCCTGTACAAACAGAACATAAAGGAAGTAATGGACTAATAGTTTGACATTGGTATGCATGTTATTTGTGCTCATGTTACAGGCTCACTATGACCTTGCCATTAGTGTTGCTTTTTGGTGGTTGGACAAAGAAGAGGGACGGGATGATGACGGAGACATGATGTAAGCTCATTGTGTTTTTAGAGACTGAAGTAGCTGCCAGCATTATTATTTTCTTGGAAATGTATAGTTTAGTCTTTCCAAATGTGCAGCCAGACCATTTTAAAACCCACAGACTTTAATTCGAGATGCAGCAGGAATGAATTGGGGAGGAATGTGTGTAAAATCCTGCATGTGTCATCGCATTTTCAACCACTCCACCTACGGCATTAAAACTGGAGCAATCAGGACGCAGACAGAGCCACAGCAAAATCAATGTTCATCATTGACACTTCAGTTTTTTTATTGAAAGACAAAACGCTGACATACATGAGGAGGACAAGACAGTGAATACAGAGCAGCTGACAACGTTTCATCAGGGTGTATAATGAGTGTGTTTGTGTGAATGATGCCAAAATGCCAAACCGTTAACAGTCTGTAGGGTGGATGTACACTGACACTACTGCCACCATCAGTAGTAGTAGTAGTAATAGTAATGAGTTCAGGTGGATGGCTGCCCCGTCCACAGACAGTGAAGCAGAGCCCACACTGAGTCTGCAGGGTCAGGTCATCAGGGTCAGCTGGGTTATTGCTTCATTTCGTTGTTATTTGTTTTTTTTCCCCTTTCATGTTTTGGTCAGCCCCCCCCCCCGTTGGAGGGGGCTGGCCAATGTGAGCCTGATCTCTTAAAAACTGGGAGGGGCTCAGTTAATTAGAGAGAATCACAATATAAACAAGTGTTACTGGTGAAAAGGAGAGAAAGGTTGACCCAGTCCTTCCTCACCATCAGAGAGCAGCGACTGTAGCTTCAAGCAGCTGCTACACAGTGGAACAGAATAAATTACGGAATCATTCAAAATTACTTAATACCGTTACAACTTTATTCACATAATAATAGTAATAATAATAATATTATATATTAATATTATTCTATATTTTCACTGAGTTGAATTTTTTAACCCTGATCATAACTCAAATTTTCATTAGTTATCATGATGTTGACCCTTTAAATGTCCATTTGTTAACAGAATGCCTGTTTTTTTATGGTTAAAATACAAAAAATGAATTACTATCCATGTACTGAATACTAAGTAGATTTCTGTGTTAACAGTTTGGGATATGTCAGTGATTATTAACACCATTGATTCTGCATTATTATTTATTACCAGTATTGACTTTAAAAGAAGAAGTCAGCTTTTAACTTACAGGACAAAAACACACCCCTCCTAAAACATAAACATAATATATAATAAAATTATAGCTCATTCACTGAGAATTTCACAAAAATATCAGAATAGGCCCTGTTTCACAATGTTAACAAAACAACAAACAAAATCCTGCAGCCACATCCGGATCTGCCTCAAAATCGAATCCTCCCCTCCTGGACTTACCTCTGTTTGGTGGTAATAAGTCTGTAAAAAGTATGGAAGCAGCAAACAGCCGCTGGTGCAATTATAATATTGATCCTGTTGTCTCAAGATCACAAGTTAATCATTGCATTAAATAGAGATGACATTGGTTGTTTTCTCATGATAACATTTAATTATACATTTTCAAATGTATTTAATAGGTCACAGCTTTACATACATGACATAAGATAAGATAAGAAGATACTTTATTCATCCCACAGGGGGAAATTCTCTTGTTACAGCAGCATAGAACACAATATCAATACACAATAGTTAGAATATAGCAGCAAAGAACAAAGTATAGGCAGGTAAAGACTTAACAGGTTAAAGTGACAACATGTTAAAGTGACAGTTGCAATAAATAGTTTACTAGCTCTATGAAATGATGTACAGAGGTAGAAATATATACAGACATTACAGTGCAGTGTAAGATGGTTGGTGGGTTATGACAGAGATATGTTGAACAGTTTAATGGCAGTAGGAAGGAATGATTTGAAGTGTCTCTCAGTGGTACAGCGGGGCATCATCAGTCTGTCACTGAAGCTGTTAACAGACTGAAACAGAGGATGAGAGGGATTGTCCATGATGTCCAGGAGTTTGGACAGGATCCTCCTCTCAGCCACCTCTGTCAGGGGGACCAGTCCTGCCTTCTTAAGAAGTTTGTCAATCCTAATGGCATCAGTAGATTTCACACAGTTTCCCCAGCACAGCATAAAATACAGAACTGGCTACCACTGACTGATAAAAAATGTTCAGAATATCATAAGAGACATTGAAGGACCTGAGCTTCCTTATAAAGTAAAGTTGGCTCAGGCCCTTCTTGTAGGTGTGATGTGTGTTGATTTTCCAGTCCAGTTTATTGTCCAGGTACAGTCACAGGTATTTGTAGGACTGAACCATGTCGATGTCCATCCCCCGGATTGAGACAGGAGTAAGAGGTGACTTCTGCTTTCTGAAGTCAACCACCAGCTCCTGTGTTTTCTCAATGTTCAGTGACAGGTGGTTATTTTCACACCAGTCTACAAAAGCCCCGATGACACTCCTATACTCCCCCTCCTCTCCCCCTCTCACATATCCCACTATAACACTGTCATCAGAGTACTTCTATAGATGGCATGAGTCACTGTTGTATGTGAAGTCAGTGGTGTACAGTGTAAATAAAAATGGAGCGAGGACAGTCCCCCTGGCGGGCACCGATGTTACTGACCACCAGGTCTGACACACCACCCTGTAGCCTCACATATTGTGGTCTACCGGTGAGGTAGTCGGTGATCCAGGTCACCAAGCAGCCGTCCACCTGCAGTGTCCTCAGTTTGTCTGTTAGCAGCACAGGCCGTATGTTGTTAAAAGCACTTGAGAAGTCAATTGGTCATTGAGTTAAACCTGTTGAAGAAACCAGTTCTTTTTTTTCTTTTTTTTTTACTTAAAACTGCCTTATAGAATTTTGTCAATACAGGTGATCTAGCCTGAAATGCATCTATAAATGTGTGAGTCATTTCTGAGGAGGACTGGAACCAAAGATAACACACATTTAGCACAAGAAGGCAGCCGATGGTTTGTTCTGTCTAAAATAGTCACAATGAGCCATTCAGTGTTTCATCTATTCGATACTTTATTGTTATCAATAGTTGTTTGAAGGCAGAAAAATGAATGTGTGGTTATGTGGAAGTTCTCACCCCACGAAGGTGGAAGGCTGGCTCTGACAGGGACGGCCTGTTAGCTCCAGGTAGAGGTAGAGAAAATGAGATTTTCTTTCCTCAGAGCGACTGTAGATCATTTTGTCCTCTTTTTTCTGTTCCACAGCGGAGCATCAAGCAGCTTAAGAAGCGCCCAGTATCCTAATCGCTTAGAGCGGGAGGCCATGATCCTGTCGTCCTTTGCTGGGATAATTATGGTGAGGGTTTCCACATTTCCAAAAAAGTTGGGACACTGTGTAAAATGTAAATAGAAACAGAATTTGATGATTTGCAAAACATTGAAACCCCATTTTTAAAAGAAATAGAACAAAGACAACATCTCAAATGTGGAAAATGAGAAATGTCATTGTTTTTTAAAATTATATGCCCATTTTGGATTTGATGGCAGCAACACCTTTCTAAAAAGTTGTGACATTGGCAACAAAAGACTGTAAAAGTAGTGAAATGCTGAAAGAAAACAGCTGGTGGAACATCTCAACATTAATGAGGTTAACTGGCAACAGGTTAGTAACATGATTGGTATAAAAAGAGCATCAGAGAGGCAGAGTCTGTCTGAAGCAAAGGGGGGGGGGGGGGGGGGGGTTTCACCACTCTGAAAGACTGCACTGGAAAATAGAGCAACAAGTTAAGAAGAAAGTTTCTCATCGGTTTCATCGTCTACAGCAACAATAGTTGTTCTTTGTTTAATTTTAAATTGCATGTGGGGTTTCAATGATTTACAAATCATTGCAAACTGTTTTTATTTACATTTTACACAGCGTCCAAACTTTTTTGGAAATGGGGTTATAACAATCATAATTTATGTAATATATAATATCCTTACTCAAACAGAAAGGTCAAGCTGTATTCAAACATGCAGTTATGTTTTCTCCCGAGCTTTACTTTACACAGGTAGCATTATGTGTTTAATGCTTACACTGCTCTGATGAATTGGATTTTGATATGTTAGTTGCTAAGCTTTGCTTAATTGTTGTGCTTCAGAATAGCCTCCCAGTGGAGGAAATCTTGGCTCTGTACAGGTGTAAACCTGCTGCGTCATACCCCAACCAGCAATCCAAGGTACCAGTGTCGTGGTTCATATTTCACTCTCCTTTTTAGAAGAAACAGATACAGCATGTGTCTAATTATTTTTCATATTTTTAGAGGGGGCCACCATTGGTTCTGTAGCTAACTGACTTAACAATAATAGAAATACAATATGAAAAAGTTCTTTCATGCATTATGACTATACTCAACTGTAGTAAGGACTCATAGTAATCATACTAGCCCATAGCGTATGTTTCATCATACTTTAAATACATTTTAATGCATTTAAATAAGTTTATGGTGCATCATAATTGTGCA
The DNA here is from genome assembly GCA_037577475.1 of Chaunax sp. Z400. Classification (NCBI taxonomy): domain Eukaryota; kingdom Metazoa; phylum Chordata; class Actinopteri; order Lophiiformes; family Chaunacidae; genus Chaunax; species Chaunax sp. Z400. Next base: position 25,791,670 of record CM075196.1, on the reverse strand, counting down.
TGCATAATTTAAAAACTTTTTTTAAATGTTTAATTACTGTAGATATATTGCATCACAAAGCCTTATATGTGTTTGAGTGTAATCATAAGGCATAATGATTGCATTATAATTCACTATGAATGCCCCCATAATGCACAATAAATGTGTTCTTCACAGGAAGTGCCATACATAAATTTAATTCCACCGTTTTTCAACCCTAGGGTTCAATTGTCCATCCTTTAACTCTATCCTACCATCCGTTTGCCATGCTGGGCTCTTACAAGGCTGTGCAGCACTCCAAGAAGCACAGTAAGTGTGTATGAATATCTGGTTTATTATCTAAAACAACTCTTAATAGTCAAACCATACCCACTCCTGGCCCCACGTGACAGGTTGTTTCCCAAAGAGTGATCATTCAAGATTTTATTTGGGTCCCAAAGAACTAAAATGGTACTCAGAGTGTAAACCTCCAAAAGGGCTTAACATTCCTACTCATGTCTCTTTATTTAGCCTGATTTATGCCCCACCCTAAAGTTTCATAAAGTATATCTTTGTGAAATGAGCTCTTTCTGTCCTAATCTGTTTATCTGCATTAGGCCCCTCAAGATTTATTCTGTGGTCCGTTTGGCAGGTTCACAGCCATAAATGTGAGACCCAAGTGCAGACATACGACAGACACTGGGAGCAGTTCAGAGATTTAATATTCAAAAAAGCCAATAAACAGTCCAGGTTCAAAAAACATGAAAGGCAGCCCAAAATCAGGCAATAGTGTTTGAAAGGGGAAAGGCAGATAATCTGTACACAGGTAATCCAAATCAGGAACAATAAATCCAAGTCAAAAGGCAAAGCTCATTCCAAAGACCAGCAAAGTAAAAAACAAACAAACAATAAAACTCACTAGAGAATGGCTGGAACATGTGTGAAGACATCAACCAACTGGAAAAAATCACAGACTAAATACACTGGAGTAACGAAGAAATGACAAACAGGTGGCACAGGGAGGAGGAGACGACCACAGGTGGAGATGATCAGACAATCACACACTGGAGGGAAAAATGTTAAAGGGAAGACACAAGGAGGAGACAACACTAAACTCACATAGACAGGAAATACAAAGACACAGAGGGAACAAACCAGAACTGAAAACACAAGACTCAAACTGAGACAAGGGAAACATAAGGTCAAAACAGATCACAAGAAAACACAACAGGAAGTGTGAAGCAAAAAACATAACATGGAGAACATAACTACCAAAATAAAACAGGAAACAGAAAACACAACCTTCAAAATAAGAGGAATCAGCAAACAAGGATCAGATCCATGACACCTTGGATTGATCCTGAGCCCCTCTCTGGGAAACAATGATTCCATGTTGAATCTTTGAAAATGTCTCACAGGTCTAAAGTTAAAAAGATGGCTTTCTGAGAGGGTGAAGGCTCGTGCCCCGCCTGTACGAGTCAGTGTGCAGTCTTCATCATCGTCCTCCTCGTCTCACTGTCTGAGTGTGAGTAGTGTGAGTTGTGCTGTGTTTGACTTTCTTTATATGAATGTTGTGGTTCAAAAAGAAGAGGAGGTTTTCAGGTTTTCTCTACTGCCAGCCTGATGTTCTAAACAGACGCCATCTTTGTCTTCTCTCTCTGCCTCTCAGGACAGCAATGAGGACAGAGCGAAGCACTATGAAGGGTCACAAGAGTCTCTGCACGACTGACATCACCCTGTGACATCACTGACGTAGCAATTTGGATTTGTCCTCATGCTGAATTTACACACACACACACACTATATATGTATATATATTAAAATGTTTTTAAATAGACATACTGCATTCCTTTACAGTATGTATTTTGTGCACGACTATAAATTGAAGTTCTTTTGATTGTTTTTACTTACATAATTAAAAAGGTGATGCTTCACTGTTTGTTTGATGAAATCACTTCTGAATGAATGATTGAAGTCAAAAGATTCAGATTACAGGAAGTAAACAAACACATCAAACACGCTAAAGTTAAGCAACATTTCAGCAGTTCAAACACTCCTGACTCACCAAAGACATACCATAACCACCATAACCCCACCTCCATCTCCACCATAACCCCACCTCCATCTCCACCATAACCCCACCTCCATCTCCACCATAACCCCACCTCCATCTCCACCATAACCCCACCTCCATCTCCACCATAACCCCACCTCCATCTCCACCATAACCCCACCTCCATCTCCACCATAACCCCACCTCCATCTCCACCATAACCCCACCTCCATCTCCACCATAACCCCACCTCCATCTCCACCATAACCCCACCTCCATCTCCACCATGACCCATGACCCCACCTCCACCATGACCCCACCTCCACCATGACCCCACCTCCATCTCCACCATGACCCATGACCCCACCTCCACCATGACCCCACCTCCATCTCCACCATAACCCCACCTCCATCTCCACCATAACCCCACCTCCATCTCCACCATAACCCCACCTCCATCTCCACCATAACCCCACCTCCATCTCCACCATAACCCCACCTCCATCTCCACCATGACCCATGACCCCACCTCCACCATGACCCCACCTCCACCATGACCTCACGTCCATCTCCACCATGACCCATGACCCCACCTCCACCATGACCCCACCTCCACCATAACCCCACCTCCACCATGACCCCACCTCCACCATAACTCCACCTCCACCATGACCCCACCTCCATCTCCACCATGACCCATGACCCCACCTCCACCATGACCCCACCTCCACCTCCACCATGACCCCACCTCCACCATGACCCCACCTCCACCATAACCCCACCTCCACCATGACCCCACCTCCACCATAACCCCACCTCCACCATGACCCCACCACCACCATAACACCACCTCCACCATAACACCAACTCCACCATAGCCCCACCGCTACCATAACCCCACCTCCACCATAACCCCACCGCTACCATGACCCCACCTCCACCATAACCCCACCTCCACCATAACCACACCGCTACCATAACCCCACCTCCACCATAACCACACCTCCACCATAACCCCACCTCCACCATAACCCCACCACTACCATAACCCCACCTCCACCATAACACCACCTCCACCATAACCACACCGCTACCATGACCCCACCTCCACCATAACCACACCTCCACCATAACCCCACCACTACCATAACCCCACCTCCACCATAACACCACCTCCACCATAACCACACCGCTACCATAACCACACCTCCACCATAACCCCACCTCCATCATAACCCCACCCCTACCATAACCCCACCTCCACCATAACACCACCTCCACCATAACCACACCGCTACCATAACCCCACCTCCTCCATAACCCCGCCATTACCATAACCCCACCTCCACCATAACCACACCTCCACCATAACCCCACCTCCACCATAACCCCACCACTACCATAACCCCACTTCCACCATAACCCCACCACTACCATAACACCACCTCCACCATAACACTACCTCCACCATAACCCCACCGCTACCATAACCCCACCTCCACCATAACCACACCGCTACCATAACCCCACCTCCATAACCCCACCGTTACCATAAGCCCACCTCCACCATAACCCCACCTCCACCATAACCCCACCTCCACCATAACCCCATCTCCACCATAACCCCACCGCTACCATAACCCCACCACTACCATAACCCCACCTCCACCATAACCCCACCACTACCATAACCCCAACTCCACCATAACCCCACCACTACCATAACCCCACCTCCACCATAACACCACCTCCACCATAACCACACCGCTACCATAACCCCACCTCCACCATAACCCACCGCTACCATAACACCACCTCCACCATAACCCCACCACTACCATAACCCCACCTCCACCATAACACCACCTCCACCATAACCCCACCTCCACCATGACCCCACCTCCACCATAACCCCACCTCCACCATAACCCACCGCTACCATGACACCACCTCCACCATAACCCCACCACTACCATAACCCCACCACTACCATAACCCCACCTCCACCATAACACCACCTCCACCATAACACCACCTCCACCATAACCCCACCTCCACCATGACCCCACCGCCACCATAATACCACCTCCACCATAACCCCACCTCCACCATAACACCACCTCCACCATAGCCCCACCGCTACCATAACCCCACCATCACCATAACCCCACCGCTACCATGACCCCACCTCCACCATAACCACACCGCTACCATAACCTCACCTCCTCCATAACCCCACCTCCACCATAACCCCACCACTACCATAACCCCACCTCCACCATAACACCACCTCCACCATAACACCACCTCCACCATAACCCCACCTCCACCATAACACCACCTCCATCATAACCACACCGCTACCATAACCCCACCTCCACCATAACCCCACCACTACCATAACCCCACCTCCACCATAACCCCACCACTACCATAACCCCACCTCCACCATAACCCCACCTCCATCATAACCCCACCTCCACCATGACCCCACCTCCACCATGACCCCACCTCCACCATGACCCCACCTCCACCATAACCCCACCTCCACCATGACCCCACCTCCACCATAACCCCACCTCCACCATGACCCCACCTCCATCTCCACCATGACCCATGACCCCACCTCCACCATGACCCCACCTCCACCATAACCCCACCTCCACCATGACCCCACCTCCACCATAACCCCACCTCCACCATGACCCCACCTCCACCATAACCCCACCTCCACCATGACCCCACCGCCACCATAACACCACCTCCACCATAACCCCACCTCCACCATAACACCAACTCCACCATAGCCCCACCGCTACCATAACCCCACCTCCACCATAACCCCACCGCTACCATGACCCCACCTCCACCATGACCCCACCTCCATCTCCACCATGACCCATGACCCCACCTCCACCATGACCCCACCTCCACCATAACCCCACCTCCACCATGACCCCACCTCCACCATAACGCCACCTCCACCATGACCCCACCTCCACCATAACCCCACCTCCACCATGACCCCACCGCCACCATAACACCACCTCCACCATAACCCCACCTCCACCATAACACCAACTCCACCATAGCCCCACCGCTACCATAACCCCACCTCCACCATAACCCCACCGCTACCATGACCCCACCTCCACCATAACCCCACCTCCACCATAACCACACCGCTACCATAACCCCACCTCCTCCATAACCCAACCATTACCATAAGCCCACCTCCACCATAACCACACCTCCACCATAACCCCACCACTACCATAACCCCACCTCCACCATAACACCACCTCCACCATAACCACACCGCTACCATGACCCCACCTCCACCATAACCACACCTCCACCATAACCCCACCACTACCATAACCCCACCTCCACCATAACACCACCTCCACCATAACCACACCGCTACCATAACCACACCTCCACCATAACCCCACCTCCACCATAACCCCACCCCTACCATAACCCCACCTCCACCATAACACCACCTCCACCATAACCACACCGCTACCATAACCCCACCTCCTCCATAACCCCACCATTACCATAACCCCACCTCCACCATAACCACACCTCCACCATAACCCCACCACTACCATAACCCCACCTCCACCATAACCCCACCGCTACCATAACCCCACCTCCACCATAACCACACCGCTACCATAACCCCACCTCCATAACCCCACCGTTACCATAAGCCCACCTCCACCATAACCCCACCTCCACCATAACCCCACCTCCACCATAACCCCACCTCCACCATAACCCCACCGTTACCATAACCCCACCACTACCATAACCCCACCTCCACCATAACCCCACCACTACCATAACCCCACCACTACCATAACCCCACCTCCACCATAACCCCACCTCCACCATAACCCCACCACTACCATAACCCCAACTCCACCATAACCCCACCACTACCATAACCCCACCTCCACCATAACACCACCTCCACCATAACCACACCGCTACCATAACCCCACCTCCACCATAACCCACCGCTACCATAACACCACCTCCACCATAACCCCACCACTACCATAACCCCACCTCCACCATAACCCCACCTCCACCATAACCCCACCTCCACCATAACCCCACCGTTACCATAACCCCACCACTACCATAACCCCACCTCCACCATAACCCCACCACTACCATAACCCCACCTCCACCATAACCCCACCACTACCATAACCCCAACTCCACCATAACCCCACCACTACCATAACCCCACCTCCACCATAACACCACCTCCACCATAACCACACCGCTACCATAACCCCACCTCCACCATAACCCACCGCTACCATAACACCACCTCCACCATAACCCCACCACTACCATAACCCCACCTCCACCATAACACCACCTCCACCATAACCCCACCTCCACCATGACCCCACCTCCACCATAACCCCACCTCCACCATAACCCACCGCTACCATGACACCACCTCCACCATAACCCCACCACTACCATAACCCCACCATTACCATAACCCCACCTCCACCATAACACCACCTCCACCATGACCCCACCTCCACCATAACACCACCTCCACCATAACCCCACCTCCACCATGACCCCACCGCCACCATAATACCACCTCCACCATAACCCCACCTCCACCATAACACCACCTCCACCATAGCCCCACCGCTACCATAACCCCACCATCACCATAACCCCACCGCTACCATGACCCCACCTCCACCATAACCACACCGCTACCATAACCTCACCTCCTCCATAACCCCACCTCCACCATAACCCCACCACTACCATAACCCCACCTCCACCATAACCCCACCACTACCATAACCCCACCTCCACCATAACACCACCTCCATCATAACCACACCGCTACCATAACCCCACCTCCACCATAACCCCACCACTACCATAACCCCACCTCCACCATAACCCCACCACTACCATAACCCCACCTCCACCATAACCCCACCTCCATCATAACCCCACCTCCACCATGACCCCACCTCCACCATAACCCCACCTCCACCATGTACTTGGATGTAGTGCCAAACTCCTGGAAACAACATTGAAGACAGTTTATGGTAGAGAAATGAACATTCAGTGGACAGGCAACAGTTTTTCTGCAGTCAGTATGCCAACTGCACACTCCTAAAACCTTTGACAGCTGTGGCTTTGTGTTGTGATAAAACAACACATTTTAGAATCAACAGTAGTGAGGACTCATAGTAGGCTATAGTAGTCCATTCACATCATTATCACTGATGATGCAGAATGCATGAAAATGCACAGCAGTTTACTTACCGGTAATAATAAAATGTTACAATGAAGTATGTATTATTTTAGATGCATCAGGATCGACTTGTCTTTATTTGACATGTGCAATGATAACTTATCATGCCTGGACTTTTAGCACACTATGAGTACCAAGGTGTGTATAAATAACTACTAATGAACAGAACAATAATTAATAATGATGTATTTAATGGTCTCACTAAAACATAGCTTGACTATTATTACTACTATTTTATTATTGGTACATCTTTACATTCCTTATTATGTTTTGGATTTTTAATTACCAGCGTTTTAAACAAACATGTAAAGACTTTGTTTTTTTGTGATAACCGCTCACATTCTGCAGGCAAAGATTCATCCATTTGATGAGGGATTAGTGGAAAACCGTCTCTCTGATGTCCATATCAATAAAGAGGGCACAGTCGGTCAGTAATTTGCCTGGTAGGACTTTTTGGCATTGATGATTCAGGGATTTTTGCTCTATGCCCAGGATCAAGACTTTTGGCAGCGATGCCAGCACCGTAAATCCCCACCCATTCAACAAACAGCTAAAGTGGGATCTGCTAACCCTTTGATTGAGGTTTATATAGCGGGGCTGTGGTCCTGCTTTTTGAGATCATTTTCAGTAGGTGACTGGCTCCAACACTCTTTGCAGGATGAGTAGTAAGGTAAGAGAGTGTCTTTGTGCTTTCTGTCTATAAACTAAAAGCTTTAACGGTAACCAGTGGAGAACATACTGGAGGTTAATCAGATCTCTTTGGAGGAGGCAGCCGTGGTTCTGTACTGATTAGTCAGACTGACTGTAGAAATGTAGAGGAAGGCTCCATATAGAGGTTTAAATAAAATTGGTTCTAAACACCACAGTCAACACCGTCCAAGATTCAGTCTATTGATTATAATACAGTACAGCTTTGTGCAATGAAATAATAGTTGTAGCCAATTCATGTTACTTTAAAAAAAAACAACTCAGTTATATCAATGGATGATTGAATAATATATCATAAAAATATCATCTTTCATGCAGGAAAATTAAAACAAAAACTGACATAATTCTGTCATTCTGTAATTCATACAGTTGGGAAAAGGACTGCAACTACTGAGACATTTTGTTCATTGGCATGACTTTACCAGAACATTTGTGCTGTAAATATAACATATTTATGATGATTGTGTTTATTGTGAAGTTAACTGAGCTTTGATTGGTTTCAACTCCTTTCTCTCCTAAACTCAGATCACTTTTTATGAGGACAGAAACTTCCAGGGCCGCTCCTATGAGTGCGACACCGACTGCGCTGACATGCACCCCCACTTCAGCCGCTGCAACTCCATCAAGGTGGAGAGCGGCTGCTGGGTGCTGTATGAGAAGCCCAACTACACCGGCTACCAGTACGTCCTGACCCGAGGAGAGTACCCAGATTATCAGCGCTGGATGGGCTACAATGACACCATCCGCTCCTGCCGTACCTTCTCCTATGTGAGTGAACAGATAGATGGATAGATAGAGAGATGGACAGATAGATGGATGGATAGATAGATAGATGGATAGATAGATAGATGGATGGATAGATGGATGGATATATAGATGGATAGCTAGATAGATAGATGGATAGATGGATGGATAGATAGATGGATGGATAGATAGATAGATGGATGGATAGATGGATGGATATATAGATGGATAGCTAGATAGATAGATGGATAGATGGATGGATAGATAGATGGATGGATAGATAGATAGATAGATGGATGGATAGATAGATGGATAGATAGATAGATGGATAGATAGATAGATGGATAGATAGATAGATGGATAGATAGATAGATGGATAGATAGATGGATAGATAGATAGATAGATGGCTGGATAGATAGATGGATAGATAGATGGATGGATAGATAGATAGATAGATGGATGGATGGATAGATAGATGGATAGATAAACTTCCACAAGCTACTGAACTAGATGTGGACTTAAGCAAAAATAAGGGAGTTCATTTCATTTGAAGATAATACAAATATCTCTATATAAAAGATTTATGTTTAGGTGTTGAGCAAAGAGTTTATCGATGCAGTTCGTGCTGTAACTTTGTGTTTTACTTGTGTATCTGCAGACCAGCGAGGGTCCCTACCGCATGCGCATCTACGAGCGTCCCAACTTCCAGGGCCAGATGATGGAGTTCAACGAAGACTGCGAGTCAGTGCAGGATCATTTCCGCAGCCGTGACATCTACTCCTGCAACGTGATGGAGGGCTACTGGACCTTCTACGAGCACTCCAACTACCGCGGCCGGCAGTACTTCATGAGGCCTGGAGAGTACCGCAAGTTCAGTGACTGGGGGGCCACCTGCGCCACCACCGGGTCCTTCCGCAGAATCACAGATTTTTAATCAGGACCTCACTTTGATTCTATTGATTTTATTTACATTTCAGTTTCATCAAAAATAAATTCTTCCTTCTTTGTAAGACATGCATTTGTGGAAACTGATATTGTTAAATAATAATTAGTCTTATGGTGCAACAAATTTTCATTCGGCTAATAAAGAGATTGACCCAACATATCAGTATGATTTTGATTTAAGTGATTAAATAAATGAGTTTATTATAATTTGTTTCTTTTGTGCTTGTGAATGAATAATCTGGTGTTGACTGATTCATCTCATTGAAATGTCCAACAAGACAAGGAAAATCCATCTTTTTCCATAACAATATGAATATAACTACTGTTATTTTTTACAACAAGTCACTCTTTGTCAGCCTTAATAATTATTTCAGGAGAAACTTTGAAGCTCAGAATTGATCTGTTTTTCTTGTTTATGAGGTTCACATTTTGGACATTTAAAGAGGTCATTTTGCTGTATCTGAGTCTGTCGGTCACATTCCTACAGACTGACAGGAAACCTCCACATGATCATGGGGTTACTATGCACAGCATTTATTTGTTACTCTATACAGTATAGAGCATATTTAGAAAGGATAATTTAGGGTAAATTATTCATATACCTATCTGCACATCAGTCCACATGATGATTCCACTGAATCCATCCCATTTGAAACAAACAGAGGACAGGCAGAGGAGCTCAGCAGGGACTGTTCCAGCGCCTGTCCATGCTGTGGCTGTTGCTAGAAGCTGTACAGTGTCAGTTAACTGTGACAGAGGACATGACAGACAGGAATGGGAAGACTCCTGTACAGGTTTTGCTGACACCAGGCTGCATTTGAATAACAACAAACATGGCAACACCTACTCCCACAGGGTAATCTATATAAAGATAGGCTTTATGTTTGGTGGACAAAAGCAAGAAATGGTTTGAGCAGCTGCAGCCATTATGGGAAAGGTTTGTGTCTTTTTTGAATTATAAATAATTTGAAGTCAAAAAAACGAACTTAATGTGAAAACCTGGTTTATTGTGTTCCATCAGATTATCTTCTATGAGGACAGAAACTTTAGAGGCCATCATTATGAGTGCATGAGTGACTGCGCTGACCTGCACTCCATGTTTGATCGCTGCCGCTCCATCCGGGTGGAGAGTGGCATGTTCATGATCTACGACCGTCCTGGCTACATGGGAAACCAGTACTTCATGAGAAGGGGAGAGTATTCTGACTACATGGGCACAACTGGCCTGAATAACTGTGTCAGGTCCTGCAACATGATCCCCATGGTGAGGCCAGATAACCAAGGATTATGATGTCACAAAGTTTTATTTCTTATAAAACCAATTGATACATGTACAAATCAACAACACGATTATGTTAAGGAGGAGAAGTAAAGCATCAAATATGGAGACAGGATGAGACACGATGGAGCAATGAAGACAAACTCTGACAAGACATTAGAGGACGGTGACAATATATTAGATGTAATGTAACGTCTTATTTCTCAAAGATAAAGAAGGTGAAAACTATCCGCCTCACATCTAATCACCTGTTCATCAAAATGTCTGAAATCTGTCCAGATTCTACTAACAGACATAACCTACAGGTGGAAGAAATTATGTTGGACAAAAATCATCACATTAACTGTAAACCTTAAAGTGCCTCTCAATCTTCATATTAGAAAATAACGGCCAAATGGGCACAGAATCAATAACCTTAAGGAATAAAACAGCTGTTTTAATTTGATTGCCTCTCCTCCCGATCTGCCTTTTCATTAATAATTCATTATTAATAATCAATCAATCAATAATTCACCACTTGACTGAAGCAACATTTAGGCAGTCTGTCCCGTAAAATGTCGATTAAGCAAGAATGTTTGTCTTAAATTGAATTAAATGGAAAAAATAAAACCTGAATTTATATTTAGTTACATTAACACAAGAATATTCTATGATTCCATTATAAGATGGATATTTATTTATTAGGGACTCTTTTTCAACATTTGTTCTTTATGAAATGTGAGTTTGAAGTTGATTGCAGGTTTCCAGATTTGGATATATTATAAAACACACTTTTACACATTCACATACCTCACAGTTCATAAGCTTCTAGGTGTTAATGTGGGAACAACATGGACACAAAAAGAGGTTGCGTTGTATTTTATTACTCAGAGTGTTTAAACATGTTGGTAGCTGTTACTGATTTAGTCTCTGACTTGTTGCTAGTTCATCCTCTAAAACCACTAAAATATGAATGTACCTTTAACTTTGTTAGTTACCCCAGTGTCAAATTATAAATTACATTAACACACAAACAACCAAACATTTACAGCTTTGTTTCTGCAGATATGATGTAAGTGTTTCCTATTTATTGCTCCGCCTCCAGCAGTGTTCACAAGAATTTTTACACTGAGGAACTTTTTAAAAAAAAATTTCCAGCACCATATAAATGTATTATTATTCTAGCCTAGTTATTCTAAATAAATGAGAACACGCTCTCATACCTGTATACTATTTATGAGAATTCTGAGAACAACTAGTTAAATGAGTTTAGCATCTAAGTAATCAGTAATTAACATGTTATGTCTTGTTTATTAATTGGTTCATACCCAAAGTGTAAAAATGATTTATAATAATTTTAAGCAGGGGATGTGTGCCACACTTCAGGCTGTAACCAGTCAACCAACAAAGACTCCAAGAACTTCCTGGTTCTTATGGATGAACTTTGTTACGTTTGACCAAACCAGACTAGCTGTTTTTCCCATTCACCAGTCTTTATGCTCAACTAAGCTACTCATAGCCCAAGATGTCAAACACATCCTTAATCAGTATGTTGAAGCGCAGATAACGATGATTTGACCCTTTGACCTTCCGTAGCACAGCGGCAACTTCAGGATGAGGCTGTACGAACATTTTGACATGGGAGGTGAGATGATGGAGCTGACAGACGACTGCCCCAATCTCATGGACCGTTTCCGCCTGTCCAACTACAACTCCTGCAACGTGATGGACGGCCACTGGCTCATGTACGAGCAGCCGAACTACAGGGGGCGCCACTACTACCTGAAGCCCGGCCAGTACAAGAGCTTCAGGGACTGGAGTGGCAACAACTCCAGGGCGGGCTCCATCAGGCGACTTATGGATCTCTAAAGACAGAAGAATGGTTTTTGTTAACTGTCTGCTCTTTGCCTTGTTTCACACGCTGATTAAAATAGCGTCAGTGCTTAATTGTATTCACTTTTGTTCTTGCTCTCTGCATTTGGAGACCATGTTTTCCCATGAGGATGTGATGGGATCATGTCCTGACATCCTGACTCTCATAAGAGGTTTGAATAAAATACTGCAAGCACTGACATTTTCCACACTGAGACTCGAGCCTTATCTATAGTAAAGCTGCAGGACAGTCTGCCTGACACTCTTAATCAGTGTGTTTTCCAATGAGATATATGAATACCTTTAAATCTAGTCCATTTACAGTGGTAGTAGTGTTTTGGGGCTTTCAGTCATATCACATGATCTTCAGTTTGCACAGCTGTAATGAAGCTGCTTCTAAGGTCAGGAGTGAAGTTTGTTCCTCTGCTTTTAAGACGACTGGGACAAGAAATCCTTAAACTGTTGAAAAGAAATGAAGCTCCAGAATACCAAATAAACCCTGTATTGCAAACATTAAATATATCTAAATATATTTAAATATAAGATATAGATACTTTATTTAAGAAGATACAACTACAAACAAGTGAATTTATCAGTTCCATAAATGCACCTGGTAAGATTTATTAATAAAAAATAAATGACAGGCTTTTAAAAAGTCACGTCAGTTCAAGTAAATTTTATTTATATAGAACCAAATCACAACATGCATTATGAGACATGAGTGTGTAGAAAAGGAGAGGGAGAGGAGGAGAGAGGAGCTCAGTGCATCATGGGAAGTCCCCTAGCAGTCTGCCTATAGCAGCATAGCTAAAGACTAGCCTAAGCCAGCCTTAATTCTAAGCTTTATCAAAAAGGAGAGTTTTAAGCCTCCTCTTAAATGTAGAGAGGGTGTCTGCCTCCTGGACCCAGACTGGAAGATGGTTCCACAGGAGAGGAGCCTGATAACTGAAGGCTCTGGCTTCAGTTCTACTTTTGGAGACTCTAGGGATCACAAGTAACCCTGCATCCAGGGAGCGTAATGCATGTGTGTGTGTGTCTGTCCTTGGAGTCCTATTTGAGCTTCGAGCCACATATTTAAAAAGTCGTCCAGTCCTGCTTCCTCCAACTACGTTCCATCTCAAAAATCAAACCGATGCTTTCATACCCCGACCTAGAAAAGCTGGTTCATGCCTTCATATTCTCCAGGTTAGACGGCTGCACCTCCCTCCTGTCTGCTAGAAAGAAAAAGTCTAGTTCTTAAGGCAGCAGCTAGGCTTCTTAC
>CM075196.1:25670053-25772553 GCA_037577475.1 Chaunax sp. Z400 | reverse complement strand
TGTTGGTATGATCATGTTGCTATGGTTATTTGATGGGGATTCCCTTCTCCTACCAGAACAATTCATCTGTCTTCATTTGAAATTTACAATATATTTCCATAAAATGTAATTATTCGGGTCATTTCACTTCAAGAAGCTGACACAAGTGTTTTTGTTTGAGTTTTAATGGCACGTAAATAGAAGCTACAGCCATGCTAATGGCTCTTCTCCCAGTGCTAACATGACGATATTAAACAGGATTTTTTTCCATTTTAATTTAATATGGTCACATGCTAACATACAGTACTGTGCAAAAGTCTTAGGGAGGTGTGAAGAAATGCTGTAAAGTAAGAATGCTTTCAAAAATATAAAATGTAATTGTTTATTTTTATCGATTTACAAAATGCTAAGTGAGCGAACAGAAGAAAAACCTAAATCAAATTAATATTTGGCGTGACCACCCTTTGCCTTCAAAACAGCATCAATTCTTTACAGCATTTCTTCACACCTGCCTAAAACTTTTGCACAGTACCGTATGTTAATTAGTTATAAATGCATATTAAAGCTGGATTCATCCACTGGGGGACTATGAATGTCTGAACAGTATTTCCATCCATTTAATTAATGGATCAGCTCCTTCAGTCTGGACCAAGGTGGTCGACCAACCAACTGACACTGCCATCCTTCTGGCCATGCAGTTAGCAATTAGCAACAGTTAGCAGGGCAACAAACAAAAGTAGGCCTATTCTATCAGTTTTAAAAAACTACCACTCAAACGTGTGCAAACAATAGATTTTTAAATAATTCACCCATCATATAACGATGTGCAGGTCTATTGGCTAACATCTTACGTTATGTCATTTCAGACTGGACAAACCATTTCATACAACTGACTTCAAAGAACCCTTCTTTTTATTGTACCTGCACCTAAAAACTACCTTCAGAGTACAAGAGGAATGAATGATGATGATGAGTGATGAAAATGTTTGTTGTATGCAGCCCAGAAGTGACATTACCATACCAACCATTCACTAGTGTATAACACTTCGTGTTCCTAATGGTGGTGTGCATGCAAACAGAAAAAGAGAGAGAGTCCTCACTACTGTTTGGTCTGAAAATGCCTGATGATTTGTTTTTCAGTGGACGGTTTATATAAAGTACAATCTCATTTTTACAGCTACATTAAGAACAAAATGCAATAATTAAAAAATGTCTGTCCTTGAGTGCTTTAATAATGATTCCCCTTTCTCATGCCACACCAGGAGCCTGGGTCATTCAACATGCGTCTTTATGAGCGTATCGAGTTTGGAGGTCAGGTTATGGACCTAGTGGATGACTGTCCCAGTGTCATGGACCGCTTCCAAATAAATGACATCTTCTCCTGCAATGTGACCGACGGCAACTGGCTCTTCTATGAGTGCTCAAACTACCGAGGCAGGATGTTCCTGATAAGGCCTGGAGAGTACAAGAGGTTCAGTGAGTGGGGTGGCAGGAATGCCAAGGTCGGCTCCATCAGACGCATCATGGACTCTTAATTTAGAGAAATGCATGGATGTTTCATGTTCAGATAATAAATACAATGTGTGAGGCTTAGTGTCCTAGACCAAGACAAAATCGTGTCCTGAGTAGCTTTTGAAACATTGGAATAAGACATTAGGATGGACTGAAAAAATGACTCATTGCAAAGCACTCACTGACATCTTAATAAAGCAACTACAAAATGGAGACTTTATATTTTCAGTTATGAGAAGGTCCTCACAAATTTAAAACACAGCATGAATTGTGAATACTTTAGCCCATGGGACTTATATAAGCTATTGTAGTTGTGCAATAATAATGAACTCCATTTTCTGCCTGGTGCAAAGTGGTGCACAGAGTCCAGCCAATGCAGGTGCCTTTTTCACAGCCAGCATCCACGTTGTCTAAGTAGCACTTGTGCCCATCTGTGTGTCCGTGTTAGCGTAGGTCTTAAAATGAGGTGGTCAGATGCATTGTTGCTGCATTGCTATCTTGAGGCAGCAAAAAGCGATTGACCACTGACCAACAAAAACCTGGTCCAAAGTCATTATTATAGTATGTTTCCTGCTATCTAAAGAGTCCAATAGATGGTAAGATGCACCTGCATTGGCCAGTTCACAAAGTGCTACACTAGTGATGCATGGATCTGCACTGACATCATCTGAAATTGCATGTTCCACCTCAACAAATTATTTTCTCATTTCACTTCACCTCTATCGATACCTCAGGATTTATCAGGAGGGCTGCTTTACTCCAAACTGTTTCACTGTGTGAACCTGGACTGTTTCACCGTATGAACCTGGACTGTTTCACCGTATGAACCTGGACTGCCGAATGAACCTGGACTGTTTCACCGTATGAACCTGGACTGTTTCACCGTATGAACCTGGACTGTTTCACCGTATGAACCTGGACTGTTTCACCGTATGAACCTGGACTGCCGTATGAACCTGGACCGTTTCACCGTACGAACCTGGACCGTTTCACTGTGGGAACCTGGACTGTTTCACTGTATGAACCTGGACTGTTTCACCGTATGAACCTGGACTGCCGTATGAACCTGGACTGTTTCACTGTCTGAACCTGGACTGTTTCACCGTATGAACCTGGACTGTTTCACCGTATGAACCTGGACTGTTTCACCGTATGAACCTGGACAACCTGGACTGTTTCACTGTGTGAACCTGGACTGTTTCACTGTGTGAACCTGGACTGTTTCACTGTAAGAACCTGGACTGTTTCACTGTAAGAACCTGGACTGTTTCACTGTGTGAACCTGGACTGTTTCACTGTATGAACCTGGACTGTTTCACTATGTAAACCTGGACTGTTTCACTGTATGAACCTGGACTGTTTCACTGTGTGAACCTGGACTGTTTTACTGTATTAACCTGGACTGTTTCACTGTGTGAACCTGGACTGTTTCACTGTATGAACCTGGACTGTTTCACTGTGTGAACCTGGACTGTTTCACTGTATGAACCTGGACTGTTTCACTGTGTGAACCTGGACTGTTTCACTGTATGAACCTGGACTGTTTCACCGTGTGAACCTGGACTGTTTCACCGTATGAACCTGGACTGTTTCACCCTATGAACCTGGACTGTTTCACTGTGTGAACCTGGACTGTTTCACTGTGTGAACCTGGACTGTTTCACTGTGTGAACCTGGACTGTTTCACCGTATGAACCTGGACTGTTTCACCGTATGAACCTGGACTGTTTCACCCTATGAACCTGGACTGCTGTATGAACCTGGACTGTTTCACTGTGTGAACCTGGACTGTTTCACCGTATGAACCTGGACTGTTTCACCGTATGAACCTGGACTGCTGTATGAACCTGGACTGTTTCACTGTGTGAACCTGGACTGTTTTACTGTATGAACCTGGACTGTTTCACTGTGTGAACCTGGACTGTTTCACCGTATGAACCTGGACTGTTTCACCGTATGAACCTGGACTGCCGTATGAACCTGGACTGTTTCACCGTATAAACCTGGACTGTTTCACCGTATGAACCTGGACTGTTTCACTGTCTGAACCTGGACTGTTTCACCATATGAACCTGGACTGTTTCACCGTATGAACCTGGACTGCCGTATGAACCTGGACTGTTTCACTGTCTGAACCTGGACTGTTTCACCATATGAACCTGGACTGTTTCACCGTATGAACCTGGACTGTTTCACTGTGTGAACCTGGACTGTTTCACTGTGTGAACCTGGACTGTTTTACTGTATGAACCTGGACTGTTTCACTGTATGAACCTGGACTGTTTCACCGTATGAACCTGGACTGCCGTATGAACCTGGACTGTTTCACTGTCTGAACCTGGACTGTTTCACCATATGAACCTGGACTGTTTCACCGTATGAACCTGGACTGCCGTATGAACCTGGACTGTTTCACTGTATGAACCTGGACTGTTTCACCGTATGAACCTGGACTATTACACCATATGAACCTGGACTGACTGGACAGTCAGAGGGTCCACCGGCTAAGGATCACATACTTGTCCCTCAGTAAAGATGTGTGCTGCTGTTTAAATGATGGTCCAGGTTCAGGCCCACCTGGCTTTTAAAGGGAATGCAAAATGACACTGATTGGTTTGATTCATGTCATGCCCAAATCACACCTGAAAAATTAAAGACCTAAATATAAGTCCTTTGGACACGTCCTAGTTTCACTTGCACCTTCAGGATTTTAGACCATACCCTTCAGAATGTTTAAATTGGGTCATATATCTCATCTATAACTACTGAGAGATATAAATCATTCACCAATAATATTCAACATCATATTTTACCTTTGTTGTCCAGATTTTAAAAAAACATCCCTTAAGCTGATAGATTGTACAAATGATTATGTGTCAGCCCTATTAAATATCAGTTTAATGTTGCTGATGCTGTGCAGTACACACTCACACTGTCTATTATACTGTGGCATTTTCTAGGGGAAATTGTGATGAACATGGAGGAAAGAACAATAACTCATCACACACCAGGGGTGGTCTATACATCAACAGATTTTTCCCACCCACAAACCCAGTCCCTGATCCATCATTACTGAGGGACATATTTGAATGACAATACTTTATGCTGTGCAATCACACAGCTGTCCTTTCATTCTTTTTTTATAAAGCACAGTGCTTGGCTCCAGACAGCACTGACTGCTCATACAGCCTGATACCAACATAACCATGGGAAAGGTAAAGAAAATCAAATGCTATGGATTCACCCACATTTTCCACACACCTGTATTTTACTGATTAACTCTTAAGATTTTGTAGCCTAGACATTCACAGTGCTGTTAAAAAAAAGAAAACTCACTTCATGCTTTTGCAATGGTTGCTTTTTACAGATCATATTTTACGAGGACAGAAACTTCCAAGGGCGCTCTCATGAGAGCAGCAGCGACTGTGCCGACCTCCACTCCTACTTCAACAGGTGTAACTCCATCAAGGTGGAGAGCGGCTGCTTCATGATCTATGAGAGACCCAACTACATGGGCAACCAGTACTACCTGAGGAGAGGAGAGTACTCTGACAACCAGCGTGTGATCGGAATGAACGACTGTGTCAGATCTTGTCGTATGATTCCACAGGTAATAACTTTGAAATGTGATTTAAATGCACGGTAAAAAAAAATTGCCCTGATACCAATTCATGTATAATTCCTGCTGTGTTAAACCTTGTTTTTTGTAAATCAACAGTTATAATTCAGGATTGAAGTGCCTGACTAGAAGGACACTGTTTTGATGTTTTGTACTGGACAGTAACACATTTCTCTATCCTGCTCCAGCACCGCGGCTCCTACAGGATGAGGCTTTACGAGCGCTTCGACATGTCCGGCCAGATGCACGAGCTGGTGGACGACTGTCCAAATGTCCAGGACCGCCTCAGCATGTCCGACTTCAACTCCTGTAACGTGATGGACGGCCACTGGCTGCTGTACGACCAGCCCAACTACAAGGGCAGAGCCTACTACCTGAGGCCCGGGGAGTACAGGAGATACAGCGACTGGGGTGGCGTCAGCCCCCGAGTCGGCTCCCTCAGAAGGATCGTCGACTTCAACTGAAGTCAAGCTTTGCTGAAATGCATCTTCCCCCGACTTTAACTGTCTGTTTCCTCAATAAAGTTTAACTACTTAATAATCCATGAATGTTTTATTCTGTGTATCTTTGTTGCTGAAAGAATAATTGACACAGTAAAGCAAAATATTCAATACATGGGGCCCATGGGCTGAACAATGAGCTGTATCTAGTGTGTACACTCGACTTTAATCTCCTCTATGTTAGGCATGCCATAGCAAACAATGCTATGGTTGGCCTCTCCCACTTTGTGCCCTTGTTCGATTTACTGGTTTCCAGCTGTATCCATTTGATTAGTGATCAACACAAAACAAGACAGCAGCACAGGAAAATGATATAAAATGATGCTTCTGGACAGACCCAACAGCACATTATAGAATATGAGTTAAACTAAAAGATCATGATGGGTCTCTTTCAGCATCACACAGGTGTTACCTCACAGTAATGTATCACAAAAATAGTGTGAGCATGTATGTGTAGATGCACAGCAGCAAAACAAATTCAACCACACTAACAGTTCTATATGGTGAAAAATAAAACAGGTCAAATAAATAAGACGGTGGTTGTCGTATTACATTTGTACGACTAACATGAACCTATAACCATTTTAATATATCTTAAAATACACCTGTAAGTTATGAAACTCACACTTTCTGTTCAGGGTTGTTTCAATATTTAGAAGAAAAAAACATAGCATGTAGTTAAGATGTAAATTTTTTTTTGACAAAACTTTCAGTCCAACAATTTCAAGTGTTCTTAAAGTTTCTCTAGTATCTCACATAAAAAATCATACTTAATATGTCCTATCTATGATTTTTAAGTATTATTTGTATATTTTTATATAATTATATTTATAGTCACAGTCTATCTTTACAGCTAAATAATATGAAAATGTTGCTACCAAACACCAGTAACAATGCCAATATTTCATATACTGCATATTCTCATATCACATCAATCTTGGAAACTATGTAAGTATATGAAAAATATGAGTAATCCTCTGTAATTAAACAAACAATACATGCAACATGTGGTGAAAGTCATAGCCAGCAAGCTTTTGTTATCATTTTATACTAATATTATAGGAGAACTCTTCATCAATTCAAACATGACATGATAAACCAAGGGAATTTAAAGTTTCAGTTAAAACAAAGATAGTTGAACAAAAGGCTGTATCACACCTGAACAAAAGAGTAAAAATGGTGTTAGTTAATTAAAGAAGACAAAGTTGACAGAAGAATCCCAAACAGGAACATCTCATACATCATCTGTTAAATTAGCATACATAGGGCGGCGCAGGTGGAGCGTTAGGCAGAGCGAATGGCTTCCTGCTCTGTTATGCCACAGATTTAATGCTAAAGGCCTGTTCCACATTGTTCTGCAGCCATTGTCCACCGGATGAGTGGATACCATACTAGTGTTTTCCTCTGTCCATGCATGTCAAAACACCAAACCAGTTAATTATTTATCCTTTTCTCAAATACAAATCCATATTTCTCACCCAATGTTGTGCTCCAACAAAAAGGTAAACAAACATGTGCCAGTAGCCCTCAATTAGAACTAGGAGAGAATTTGAATAACAATACTTTGTTTGTCAAGAGGCAGTATAAAAAGGCCTGGAAACATGGGGAATCTCTCCAACGGAGACCATGGGCAAGGTGAGTACTGTTTTTCCTCTCTGCTCATATTCAATGGAAGTTCCTACAAAGCTTTTTAATTGCCCTCAGTATATTTTTGTGTGGAACACAGAGCTGAATTAGGCAAATGTTCACATGTATTTTCCTCTAGATTATCTTCTACGAGGACAAGAACTTCCAGGGTCGGAGCTATGAGTGCAGCAATGACTGCACAGACCTTCACTCGTACTTCAGCCGCTGCAACTCCATCAAGGTGGAGAGCGGCTGCTTCATGATCTATGAGCGACCTAACTTCATGGGCCACCAGTACTTCATGAGGAGGGGAGAGTACTCTGATTACCAGAGGTGGATGGGTTTTAGTAGCTGTATCCGCTCATGCCGGATGATCCCAGTGGTAAGTGGGTTATATTTGACGACACTTGAGCATAGCTCTTCCTTTAAAGTCTATCTTCATCTCAAGTCAGGATTACTATAAAGTAAATGTTTCAGCATATTTCTGAGCCAACACCGCCCATTGTCAAGTTTAAATTGTTGTTGTAGAGAGATACCAACATTAAATTAAACTTTATTCTTTTGGTCCTGCAGTATCGAGGCTCCTACAGATTGCGCATCTATGAGAAGCCTGACTTCAGCGGTCACATGATGGAGTTCATGGATGACTGTCCCTGTGTGTCTGACCGTTTCCATCACCGCCATGTCTACTCCTGTAATGTTATGAACGGCTACTGGATCTTCTATGAGTACCCCAACTACCGAGGCAGACAGTACTTCCTGAGAACTGGGGAGTTCAGGAGGTACCGTGACTGGTGCGCCACCTGCGCCATCGTCGGCTCCTTCAGGAGGGTCACCGAATTTTAGCCATGATGCGAAAACTTGCTGTAAATATCAAACACTTTGTTTATTAAAGATGTTGAATTTTTAACGTCCTTTGTGAATGTTTTTTAATTGATTTGGCAAAGATTGTGTTAGAGAGGCATCTCAAAGTATGATTGCTGTGATAATTAAAAGGAGCCTTATAAAGGTCATAATTGAATGTGTGCTTTACAGATCCTGAGTGAACAAAGGGAAATGGCATTTTTCTTATACACATTTTTAATCTTTTCCTCTGTGATACTTGTTTTAACTCACTGATGTTTACTGTTGAACATAAAAATTATACATATGGATAATGTACTTGAAATATATCCTTACATAATACATTTTCCTGCAGCTGCACTGCTGTACCTTATAATTCAAATTAAAACATATAATTCCTAACAAAAATAAAGTATTGGTGTTATTCATTTACCTAAATTATGTTTGTGTATTTAGAGGGGAAAGAGAAGGGAGTAATCTATCAGTTACATTTTAGGAGTGGTTATCATTTTATTCTAACATCAGACATTGCAGACTGTCTAATTTGCGAGTGATGCTGTCACCCACTTCCTTCCACCTGTTGGGGGGAGAAGGTTCATCTTTTCTCCCACTGCTCCCAACCCACTTCATGTCTACCTAGAATCCCTGTCTCCTAGGAATCAGGTTTATATACAAATAATTTACAGCAGCAAATATGGTTTTAAAGGAAAAGTAAAGTACAAAGCAAGTGGAAAACGCTGATACAAAACACATCAGTAAAATATTAACTGACAACATAGTTTATTGGTTTTAAGTAGCCTTTGACTGAATGAACAGTTTCCTAACCACAGATCAGTCTGGACTTTATACGCCCACTATCCACCCTGACTGCACATAAATGTAACATTTCATTAAGTCAAATACATTTTGTCTCTCAACATAATCCTGGCAGTGACTGTGTTTCCCTTATAAACGTATTTGCTGTTGCAGGTTAGTTGTATACAGTATACGTATATACGTATATATTGTTGTAGCAGTTTCTGTACACCTCTCTTGGCCAGGTCACTCTTTTTAATCTCAAAGAGGATTTTACCTGGTAAAATAAAGGATATAATAATAATAATAATAATAATAATAATAAAAATACACACTTCTAGGAGACAGCCAATGGTGCCTCATCCTCAACTGGCTCACCTTCACTTTAAATACATGACATTTTGTCACACAGGCACAATAACTCCTGTTTCCACTATTTTAGTTATTGTATCACCACAAACAAAATCATTATTTCAGAACTCCAGTGTCATGGTTTTGGGTTTAGTATGTTACTTCCTGTTTTATTGTGAAGTTAATTTCCTTGTGTTGCATTCTTGCATTACATTTCCTGTCTCCTTCCTCCCATTTCTTATGCTGATTAATTCCGCCTGTGTTATTCTTCACTCCCTGGTGTACTTATTCTTCATGCTACCCTCTTCGGTTTGCGGTTGTACATTTCACCTCGTGCGTCAAGCCTTTAGCCGTCTCCTTGTAAGTTATTTTGATTCTTTGTTTTGACTGTGTCATTTATTTCTCACTTTTTTTGCCTCCTTCAGTTTCTCCTAAATGTTCAGACCTCTCATTTTATTCCATTAAATCCATGAACAGCACTTTCTTCTTTCTCAGCTGTCTGTATTTGGGTCCTGCTACTCCTCATGTTCCCTGTATTCCTTCTCTGTGTGACATCAAAGTCCTTAATATCACACATTTATATCCAAAATCCTTACAGAATCAGTGACATATTTCAACCTCTAGAAATGTGTCTTTTTAAAATGGTAAATGGGCTAGATTATAGATATTATCTAAAATGCTTTACAATTCTTGCCTTTAATTCACACCAATGGCAGCAGGTTACCAGGAAGCAAACTGAGGTTCAGTGTCTTGCCCAAGGACACTTCATGTGGTACCGAGGCCTCTGCAGGTTTGTAATGTGAGACATTGATCAGTGTTCAGTCAGACGATTACTAATAATGAAACCATATTAAAGTGGGTTCAGGCAAATATACTATTTAATATACACAGCAGATAATACATGAACAGACATGTTTTTAATTCTCCATGTTTTTAATTCGTAATTCAGTCCTTGAGCAAAAACACATTAAAACTATATATTGTTTATATTAAAAAAGAACTGTATCATCACATCCTGGTTTCTGAACTCATTCTATGAAAGAGCTTTATCTTCCCTGTATGTTTCTTTAGGGCTATTCAATAAAACAATAACAAAACAACTACTGATCTTATTTTAAAAACCTTTAGTATAGCACATGTATCTTTATCATTTATACTCCTAATGTACATAATAGCATAAACCTTATAGTAAACACCAAGAGAAAAAACGCATTTATGGTATTCCCATAAATATATCTACCAACCTTTTTTGAATGAGTACACTCTTTCTAACAGATTTTAAAATGCAATCAAGCCATCTTTAATATCTTCATTAATTTCATTACTGTTGTTTTAATGACAGTTTTGAAGTCATCTGCATTATTTTCAGTCTGGTGTTGTGCATGTTTGTTTGAATAAGGTGATGTTGCTCTCATTGCAATTAATTTTTTTCTGCAAATCAACATCAACCCTTATAATTAGTGTAGATTGCATGAAGCAATATTTTAATTACAGGATTTGTTACATATTATTATTTGAGGAAAACTGACTACATACCAAAATACAAAGTCACTGTGTTTAAATCTTTGTACTGAATAAAGATTTGTACAAGTTCTGGGGTTCATGTTTGTCAAAGATGTTGCTCCAAGTTCTTTCCATCAGTGATGATCAGGCCATAAGTGGAGAACCTTCTGACTGAGAATGGAACACACAAAGCTTCTGCATATAATAGAAGAATAGAATAGAAAATACAGATTACTGCTGCCAGAAATGTATGGATGGAAAACCATTGTTACACATTTATAGGCCCCGTTCAGCAAAAGTCATACTGCTAATTCATCAGCTTTTTGCATTTGAATAACAACACACCACTGCCCCTGGGGTTTTGTATATAAAGCCCTGGAGTTATGGGGTTGACAGAGCATATTGAACCATCCTCCGGGAACAACCTAAACCACCATCATGGGCAAGGTAAAGGGATATTTGTTTATTTATTTATTTTTAAAGTTATTTTTGGGGCTTTTGTGCCTTTGTTTAATAGGATAGCTGAAGAGGTGACAGGAAATGTGGGAGAGAGAATGGGGGGAAGACGTACGGCAAATGGCCACGGGTCAGAATCGAACCCTCACCGACTGCTAGAGGACTATAGCCTCGGTACATGGGGCGCGCACTCTAACCACTAGCTATCTACGCATCAGGGATTTTTTTTTTACATATATATTTTTTACACAGCAAAAGCAATCCAGATTTTAAGATGTTCCCTCTGGTCACTGTTTCAGATCATCTTCTACGAGGACAAGAACTTCCAGGGTCGCTCCTATGAGTGCATGAGCGACTGCTCTGACATGACCTCCTACCTGAGCAGGTGCCACTCCTGCAGGGTGGAGAACGGCTGCTTCATGGTCTACGACCGTCCCAACTACATGGGAAACCAGTATTACATGAGGAGGGGCGAGTACGCTGACTACATGAGCATGATGGGAATGAGCGGTGGAATCAGGTCTTGCCGTATGATCCCCATGGTAGGTAGAAAACACATAAAAATTCATCTTTGACCAGTAATACCTTTTTCAACTCAGGCGAAATGAAGTACATTTTATTCTTGTTTCTGCTTAACAGCACAGAGGCCAGTTCAGGATGAAGATCTATGAGAGGGAGAACTTCGGTGGTCAGATGCATGAGCTGATGGACGACTGCGAAAACATCCAGGACCGCTACCGTATGTCCGACTGTCAGTCCAGCCACGTGATGGACGGACACTGGCTGATGTACGAGCAGCCCCACTACAGAGGCAGGATGATGTACATGAGGCCTGGAGAGTACAGGAGCTTCAGGGACATGGGCATGAGCGGCATGAGGTTCATGAGCATGAGGCGCATCACTGATATGTGCTAGACTTCTGTATTAAATAAAAAAGATGTGTAATTATTACAGTAACTATGCTTGCTGCTTGTGTTGTGTGGTTTATCATTGGCTGTATAACTAACCACTTTTTTTTAAAAATTTAGTTTATTTACCCTTTATTTACCCAGGTTTGTCCCATTGAGATCAAAGATCTCTTTTACAAGGGAGACCTGGCAAAGAGGAGCAGCAACACAAAGTTTCACATAAAATTACTAAATTAAAATAACAATGACAAAAGAAAACATGAACACATTGACAGCCTGGATTCAATGGATTTCACCATAGTCTTTTAGTCATTTAGGGTCACAAATTTTGAAGTTTAAGATTAGTCTGCAAATTGTACCAAGAGGTAGGCGCAGTAATCCAGAAAGCCTCCTTTCCAAGTTCCGTTCAGGCTTTGGGAACAATGAAATGTAAAAAGTCCAGAGAACGGAGATTGTGTTTTCCAAATTTCTGGGTTAAAAGAGAAGATAAATAAGAGGGTCTGTTGCCGATAATGGCCTTGTAAATAAAAACATACCAGTGACTAAGGCGCTGTGTACATAAAGTAGTCCAGTTCACCTGTGAGTATGATGCAAAGTGGTAAGATGTCCACAGTTTGTGATGAATCTCAGAGCCCCGTGATACACACCATCCACCATGTGAAGGCAATGAGCAGAGACATTCATGTACAGCACATTACCACAGTCAAGTACAGGTAAAAAGGACTCCACCCATTTTCGTTTCATTAAGAAAAACAAGACTTATTTCTATAATAAAATCCGAATAAAAGCTTCAGCTTTTTGCAAAAAATTGAATGTGGCCCTTAAAAGACGATTGGTCATCAATTAAAAACCCAAGATATTTAAAAGATACTAAGTCAATTTGTTGACCATTCTTGGTAAAAATTTTCTCGGATAATGTAGACCTTACAGTTCTTGAGTAAGAGAAAAACATATAGGTTTCGTTTGTCTGAATTGAGAACAAGCTGCATTTAACTAAACTGTTCTTGTACTTTTGTCAACAGCATACTGACGATACTCAAGAGCCTTGGCAGGAGTAGGTACAAAGCAATAAATGAAGAGTTAGTCAGTTTGGCTTCGGCAGTTAGGAGGGGGCGCTCCATTAGTCTTTAAATCTCCCTGGGGTTGTATGTTGTGTGACTTAAACCGCCTTGTTTGTTCTTTTGGATGGGCTGTATGCATTTAACTCTATTGTAGTTTCGTGTGACAGTGGTGAACATGGATACTGAACATAGTGATGCTTTGGTTTCTGAGTTTCTCCAGAGACCATCTCGTAGTACTTTAACTCAGTTTTCCAAGGCCGATTTGGTTGATTTGGCAACACATTTAGGTTGGTCAAAAGCTGAAAATGTACCAAAAAAGGCTGAGCTAAGGGACATTGTAGAGGGGCTAGCTGTATCTGCCAAGCTTTTGGAGGTAGTTCAGGTTCCAGTGGCTCCAGTAGGTCCAGAGTTTTGTGGTAGAACTTTGTCATTTGAACAGTATCTGCAGAGAGAGGGAGAGATTCCAATTTGAGTTGGCGCATGAGAGATTAATGACTGAGGCTGCTTTGGAGAGGGAAAGAGTAAAGATAGAACAATTGAGATTGGAGCTAATAAAAGAGAGAAAGGCAAGTGAGTCAGTGTTGGCCATTGGGAGAACTGAGACTACAGGTGTATATTCTGGGTTTAATGTTGCTGAAAGTTTGCGTCTTCTGCCGAAATTTGATGAAAAAGACCCAGACACATTTCTTGCATTGTTTGAGCGCGTAGCAGGGGTTAGACAGTGGCCAGATACCCATAAAACTTTGCTGTTACAGTGCGTTTTCACAGGTAAGGCCCAGAGAGCTTTCTCTGCCCTTAGTTCTGTTGAAAGTTGTGATTACGCTAAAGTTAAAGCTGCAGTCCTGAAAGCATATGAACTACTCCCAGAAGCATACAGGCAGAGGTTTAGGAACTGGAAGAAAGGGGACAAGCAAACACATGTTAAATTTGTGCAAGATATTTTGACTCATTTCAGACGGTGGTGTTCTGCATCTGGTGTAGACACATATGTTGATTTGTGCAATTTAATTGTGTTAGAACAGTTCAAGAGTTCATTGCCTGCTCATCTTGCTACTTATATCAATGAGAGGAAAGTGAAGACAGCGTCAGTCGCTGCGGTTCTGGCAGATGAATATCTTTTTAATACATGGCACTGGCTCAGCAGTGGGTTAACGCCACAGAGAAGGGCAGCAGGGGGAGAGTTTTAGGTTTAGGCCTAACAAGTCTCCAGGTGTTGACCATGAGGCAACTCAGGCTGCAGTCAGACATGTTCCAGGGACAGATGGAAAGTTTGATCCTGGCAGGATATGTCATACATGTAAAAACAAGGGACACTGGAAAGGGGAATGTCCGATCAGTAAAACAGGACAAAGATCAGCAGATTCTAGTCGTGTATATGAAGTCAGCTGGCCTGGTGTCCTCTGCACTTAACACTAGCATGTTTGATTTAGATGTTTCTCCCTTAGAGACGGTGCCATCTAAACAGATTGACGAGTTATATGCACCTTCTGTCTCAGATGGCTTTGTGTCTGTGGATGGACAGGGGAAGCTACCTGTTAAGGTTTTGAGGGACTCGGGGGCTAATCAGAGTCTTCTTGTGGATAACATTTAGCCTTTTTCAGCCCAAACAGCGACTAAGGAGAAAGCTCCTGTACTTGGCATTGGGATGGCTACTCTGTGGGTGCCAGTGCATCGTTTTCATCTCAACTCCGATTTGGTACATGGAGAGGTTGACATGGCTGTCTGTCCCCAACTGCCAGTTCAGGGTGTGGATGTCATTTTAGGAAATGATTTGGCAGGGTCAAAGATTTGGAAGGATGGTCCACCATTTCAGTATGTAGGTTCAGTCTTGCAGGTGCCTGAGGAACCAGATGGGTGTGCTAAAGACTACCCAAAGGTTTTTTCGTCTTGTGCTATCACCCGTCCTATGAGTAAGGCTAAGTCAGAGCAGTCAGAGGTTTCCGAATAGAGCCAGGTTTCTCAAGCAGACAATTCGGAGGGACAGCAGTGTAAATTGTTTTCCATCCCATTGCCTTCACTGTCTAGAGATGAGTGCATTAAAGAACAAGCTGCAAACAGCACATTGAAGCCTTTGTTTGAGCTGGTCCAGACAGTAAGCTCAAGAGGGTCTCTTGTGGCTATTTTCTTAATGATGGATAGCTGTTGAGGAAATGGGCTCGGGTGATGAATGGGATGCTGGTTGACAGTGTTGTTCAGGTTGTGGTACCCGCAAAGTTTAGAAATTCGGTGTTGAGCATATCACATAATGGGGTAGCAGGCCATCCTGGGGTGAAGAAAACTTATGACAGAGTTTTTCACCACTTCATCTGGCCACGTTTGAAAAGGGATGTAGCAACGTACTCTAAAAGTTGCAACACCTGTCAGTTAACTGGAAAGCCCAACCAAAAGCTTCAGTCAGCTCCCCTATGCCCAATTCCGGTGGTTGAGAAGCCATTTGAATATCTGCTACTGGATTGTGTGGGTCCACTTCCAAAGAGTAGGGCTGGCAGTCAGTACTTGTTGACAGTGATGTGTAAAAGTACTAGTTACCCTGCTATTTTTCCCCTGCGCTCCATTAAAACCAAGCCAGTACTGAAAGCGTTGACTTCTTTTATTTCAATGTTTGGTGCTCCAAAAGTGGTGCAAACAGATCAGGGCAGTTATTTTATGTCTCGTACATTTACTAAAGTGGTGGGACAAATAAGGGTTGAAAATCACATAGTTAGTGCATACCATCCTGAGTCTCAAGGGGCCCTGTAGCGTTTTCATCAGACGTTGAAGTCTATGTTGCGTTCATACTGTACTGAGCTCTCTCAGGATTGGGAAGAGGGTCTGCCTTGGTTGTTGCTTGCAGTACGGGAGGTGTCACAGGCGAGTACAGGCTTCAGTCCAAATGAACTAGTGCTTGGACACACAGTTCGGGGGCCATTAGCAGTGTTGGGGGATGGTTTGAAAAACGCTGAGCCACCAGATAATGTCTTGGACTATGTAAATGGTTTTCGTCGGCGACTGCATATTGCCTGTGCTGTGCTGTGCTGTGACCAAAAGACAATGCAAGAGCATTTTGATCTCAAGACTGAGACCCGTGTGTTTGAGCCTGGGGATCAGGTTTTGGCTTTGTTGCCAGTGGTAGGTAGTTTCACCATTTCAGGCAAGGTTTAGCAGGCCTTACACAATAAAAAGCCATCTGACAGGGACTATTTGGTTTTCACACCGGACAGGAGGAAGACCGTGCAGTGGTGTCATGTGAACTTACTGAAGCCCTATTATTCTAGTCCCTCTGCTCCTGAGGGGGAAGGTGGCTCACTCTCTGCAGACAGTGGGGCTGCTTGGTCTGTAGCCACAGTTGGTGGTGTTTATTCAGAAGATTTTGATGTTCCATCTGAGCCTATTCTGACAGGAATGTAATGGCTGATGCGCTTTCTCGAGCGCCATGTTGATGTTACAAAGACCCTTTAGTGGGGGTCTTTGTCTTATGAGGGGAGGTGTGATGGCCCTGGGCCACCTTTCAGTTCCTGGTTGGCCTGCCACTGTTTTCTCTTTCAGGTCCTCCCTGCTAGCCAGGCCCCTCCCACAACGTTAAGTGATTCACCTCACCTGTTTCCAGTTTAAATAAGCTGGGCCATTTTCAAGATGGCCCGCTCTCTCTAACCTGCCTGGAAGGTTGGTGCCTCCTATGGCACCCAACATGACTTTGTTTGGTTTGTTTGTGTTACAGTAGCCCTTTGCTCTCTTTATGGATTTGTTTGGAGACATACCTTTCATTGCATCCAACACCTACACTTCATCACTGATGACTGATCTGCACATTATAGTAGTTTCTGTTGAGTTATCTTTAATAAATTTATTGATAATTTAAATGGTTACTGTGTGGACCTCCCTTCTTTTATTATGCTCTTGAACGAGCTGGGCATAACACCCTATCATCAGCCTATGCTGATGCCTATCATGCCTATGCAGGAAGGCTGCGTTTGGAATGTTACGGACAACACAATTTATTTATAAAGTAAATTACAGTGGTCCTAGAACTGAACCTTGTGGAATGCCCTAATGGGCCTGTAGTACCTCTGAGGTAGCTCCTTCTAGCTGAATACCCTGGGTTCTGTCTGTGAGGTCATTTGTAAGGCATCCAACTAAGCTAATTTGTTTTAGAGAGGTTCAAGATACCAAAAATGGCATGAGCCTGAAAGGACAGCAATGATCATACCACCATAGAGCAAAAGAGCTTTAAAGCCACTAGGATTTTTTTTTAAAATTCCAATATATCACAACCCTGATTCCAAAACAGTTGGGACACTCTTTAAAGCATTAATTAATTTTTTTTAATGCTCTGGATAGAGAATTAAAAAGGTGTAACTTTTTTAAAATAAATAACCACATTTTCATTGGGAATTTGATCAATTCAAAACTATTTTTAATTTATCCCAATTTGCCTGGTTTAGGAATGGTAATCCTAGGAAAGGGAAGAATATAGAAAGGGAAATATTGGCACATGAATTTTGTTCCTTGTATCCTTGTCATATGTTATCCATGCTATCAGGGTCCTCTGCTGCCCAATAATAGTGTTTAATATCAGGCAAGTTAAGCCCCCCTTTTCTTTTGGCGGTAAAAGAGTCTTGAGTCTAACTCTAGGCTTTTTGTTCTGCCATACAAATCTTGATATCAATTTGTCAAGAGCATTGAATGCAACCATAGGGACCCCTACTGGCAGAGATTGAAATAGGAAGAGCAGCCTGGGGAGGAGTATTACTAATAGTAACAGTAGTTGCAGTAGTAGTAATAGGTCCAGCTTCTATTTGAGGGCCTCAACTGCAAAAATAGCTGAACATGAATAAACCAATCAGATAGAGGAATAGAGGAGTATCCCATTGGAGGTTAAATGCTGACTCATACTGAGATAGTGTGAAATCTCCAAAGGCACTACTCAAAGAGGTCAGCTAATTCTAAAACTGTACATGACTGTAAAAACGAGCACACTGGCAGCATCCTAAGAAGTTGCTGAACACACTGATCAATAATTTGTATGGGTTAAAGGTATACTCCACTCAGTACTTTCCTGCTCAAGGCATGTGAAGAATTTTTAAAGTAACCATGATATTTATATTCAGTAGGATGAATGTTATTCTACAGCCTGATATAATGGTCATATTTTTAGCACAGCGGAATACAGAGAACAATTCTGATTTTAAGCCAGTGAAGGGCGAAAAATATGAACTAATAAAGGGCCATTTTGAAATTTGGCGACGTCACACGGAAGTATGTCTTCCCCAAGGGCCTCTCCAGATTTCCAAGCCACGCAAGGCCCCACGCGCATGCACGGAAGTTTCAAATCTGCGAGAACATGGAGAAGAGAAAGTGTGGACGACCTAAAATAACAGATAGCGTGATGAAAAGGTGTCGAGTAGCTGATGAAAAGAAATGGAGAGCAAAACTGGTAAATACTGGAGAGCAGAAGGTTCGATGCTACTGAGCTACTGAAATCTAAATCTGGACACTCATGGCTGCCCAGCGCACGTGCTTAAGCAACAGGAAGCTGCAGGGAAACAGCTGCCAGGAAATCCAAAACAAATCTACCCACAGAATTCCCTTTTGTTTGGCATGTTTTTGTTTGAATTATGCATTGAAACTTGACCAAATAATAAAATGATATTTATTAATTGATATGCTGTATTTTGGGTGGAATGCATTTTGTATGCTTCGGCTGTTAGTTGAGTGGGAGTTTATCTTCAAGTTACAAATTATATTTCTCACTCTAGTTTGGAGACTAGTGTGAGACAGACAACTGATACTGTCTGCTTTCCTCCACAGTTTTCGAGCATATGAAATAGGGCTGCAGTAATTGATTATTTTAGTAACCGAGTATTTCATTGATTATTATGGCGATTAATCGAGTAATCGATTAAGAAATATTGCATGCTTGGCAATTTTTTCTCATGGAATTACTTTTGCTTTATTCAAGAGAAATAGTAATATACAAAGTAGAAAATAATACAAGTCTCTTAAATCTAATTGTTTTCATTTTTGAAAAAACATGTTTATTACTTAAATTGAAACAATATCTTTCTCTGCAGTGAGACTTAAACAGTTATAACAAATGAAATGATTCATCTGAAGCTGACAAAAAACACAGAGTCCTAACATGAACATTCCACAAGCTCAGCTTTATCTGACTGAACTGTCTTCATTGCACTGGTAACTGGTTCTTTAAAGAAAATATTTAAAAGAGAAAGTGCATCTAAGTGCTACTGGCATATTATATTCTGGGTTTTAAAGAGAAAAAATATGTTTTGAAATTCAAAAAGCATAATAGTATCTAAATAAACAAAACCCATTTAGTGTATTTAAGTACTGCATTACGCTGTTCTTGGTTTAAAGAAGAAAACATTTTCTGAAGTGCAAAAACAAATAAAGAAATATGAAAAATGATTTCAAATTACCTTTTCAAAAGAGGTTTATATACAACTTAAAACTTAGGCATAATAATAAACACTGCCTGTAAGTTTCAAGTTGCAGGCATAACGTCAGCCTTTAAGGCATCTGTAGACAAAAACAAATGAAATATTAATAATAATAATTTGAATGTCATATTTAGTGAATAGAGCATACTTGCTCCTTTTGGCCTTTTCTCATTCTAAAAAGCTGAGTTTTACACAGACTGGTGTACTTTAGTTAGATAAGCTGTGAGACACAAGTTCCAAGTTAGTTTTATTCAAATCTGAGTAAGTTTGAAGGCAGACTAGCTTTCCTCTCAGTTTCATGTCATATTTAGTGAATAGAGCATACTTGTTCATTTTGGCCTTTTCTCAGCCTGTAAAGCTGAATTTTACATGTGTAATCCCCTTTTATTTGGTTCACCCACTGCAGACTGGAGAAACCACTCGACTACTTTTCTCAGGTTCACAGCATTTATTTATCCAAAAAAACAAAATCATGTTAGACTTTTAAACCTGTTTCAAAATGTAGTATCGTTCAAGTTACTGTGAACTTAGCTACATATTTTAGCACACAAGGAAACTTACAGTCATTGTTGAGCAGATCACCGGCGATGCCACCAGACTATGCTGTGAAATGCATCCCTGCTGGGATTTGCATCCCCCCAGTGATAACACTGTTGCCAGTGCTGTTTTCTCTCAACTCCAGTCAGAAAGGGTTAGGGTTAGGGTAGGGTATCAAAGAATCTAACGGGTGTATCAGTACATTTACGTGGCATTCTGACTCCACGGCGTGATTGAACTAAGTTAAAATAAAGGAATGGACAAGGGGGGATGCAAATCCTGGCAGGGATGCATTTCTCGGCATAACACCAGAGGACAGAGAATAATGGGGAAAGGGCTGCAGCACATGGCCATTCTGTTTTGCCAGTGGATTGTCCATAAACCCCAGTTGTCTCCATTAAAAGATTGTTAATCTCTCAGGAGTAAAATGGTCCATGGAGAGAGTTGTCTCAGTTCAAAGTTTATTTAACTATCAAGAGTAAAATTGCCCTTCTGGAGGCTGCTGTGCTCCACAGCCCTCAGGTGTTTTATTGTGTGTCTCTTATTTAATGACTGTACAGCACTTTGGTCAGCTCTGTTGTTTTTAAATGTGCTTATAAATAAAGTTGAGTTGGGTTGAGTTGAGTAGTAAAATGGCCGCCCAGTCCTCTGATTGACAAAATTAATCCAGGTAAGATCCAGGTAAGATCCATTTGTGAGACACAGACAGAGCCAAGTAGCAGACAGAACACTTTCTCAGTGGTTTACTACCTCAGACTGCTACTGCCTGCTGCACGTCCTTGTAAGGAGGGAAGGCTTTTATACTCAATCCTAGTCAGATACGCCTTAACCCACCTTTACGTCACTGAGGGTATCTGGTGAATGAAAGTCTGCAAGAAACCAGATTCTGCACAAAAAAAGAGGAGGAAACAACTTTACATCTATTTTATGAATGTCATCAAAGTTTTGGGAAAAAGTTAAAGTTATGGAACATTTCATTTCTAACAACCAACTGCTTCTGTTTAACATTGTAGGACAGTCACCGCCAAGCACATACTGATATCTTTACTTTAGTGTTGGGCAATTAATCAGAAATAATCGAAAATCGACATTTAGAAACTCTGATGTGATCTTGCTCATGTCGATTCATACTTTCCCCAGTGCGTGCACTCATGAACTGTCCCTGAACATATCATGTTCACTCACGTGCCTCCACCCTGTCCAGCTGTTACTACCTCCCGAGGGGTCACAGAGATTTCACTGGGGTGTCACAGAGGTGGGTCAAACTGACACCCCATTACACCTTCATTGCATTCAGACAGATGTCAGGGTGGAAAAAGGCACACCAGGCCCGGAATGAAAACGCTGTCTGAATGGGGCTATTGTCTTAAAAAAAACATTAAAGGGTCATGGCATGATTTACACAGGTCATGAGGTCTGCATCCGCTGTCCTGTTGTTAGCTGACAGTATATAATGGTGCGTTCCACTTACCTGGGAACTTTCCTTTACACCAAAGTATTTCAGACCGACAGCCCGGTTTGCAACATTTT
Source organism: Chaunax sp. Z400 (assembly GCA_037577475.1). Lineage (NCBI taxonomy): Eukaryota > Metazoa > Chordata > Actinopteri > Lophiiformes > Chaunacidae > Chaunax > Chaunax sp. Z400. The sequence goes on along the minus strand of CM075196.1, from coordinate 25,750,896 downwards.
GTATGACATCACTTCCAGCAGCATACCAGCTTTTAATACAGAGAGACAAACATGTTGCATTCTCTACCTGCTGTCATTCATCACAAAGGATTTCATGTGCATATCTGCACAGTTTTCTAAATGCCATTCTTTTGCTTGTCTGGTGTACAGTACAATTTACTGGATTCCCTTGTGAAAATGAATCCTTTTTGTCATGTGATCTGATATGAAATGTATCCTGACAAAAATCACATGTATTATACCAAAATGTCAAATTTCAAAATACAGGACAACCAAATTATTATTCTAAAAAATCAACAGAGTGAGCTCTTCTCAATTTAGAAAGACTTTTTTAAAATTTATTTATTTATTTATTATAAACTTTATTGTAAACGTCATTTACAAACATTGACAAAATACTGTATAAACATATAAATGAACAGTGGCATCAATAATCGCGCTCAGACATTCAACATGTGGTCTTTAACATACTCTTGAATTATTTCACAGAGTGAATAAGTACTTAACAGTAAATAATTAAGTGTACAAATAGAGCAAATAAAAAGTTAGATAAATGGAAAAAAAGAAAGCAAAATAAATAAATAAATGGCAATATCCTAATTTTTCTCAATTTACAATTTCGTGTCGACACGGAAGTATGGATTAACGCACTTCCGTCCGCAGTCTCACAACCACCACCACCAAAATGGCGAAGATCGCCAAAACGCATGAAGGTAAGTTACTTGTTTAACATACTAAATAGCTTCTTTTTCATAATGATTTTAATAATGTTATACGTGTATTAATGTTATGGCAGATACTGCTGTGTTTGGAGGACATACTCATTAATTTGTTGTTGTAAAATGTGATGAGAAAGCAGGCCGTGGTACGACGCAACGCGGACTGCTCAGATAATGGCGCTGCTTGCTAGCTTGTTAGCCTGCTAGTTTGCTAACGACGGCGTGGATTTACCTATCGTTTTGTCGATGTAACGTTAAATGCAACGTAGTCACCAGTGGCTAAACTAATCAATGAGCACATAATTTTTAGGTACATGCTTTATTTTACATCTGTCTCGTTATTCTCAATTTCATTGTTCTTTTAACGCGAACCATTAATATAGTTTTAATTCGGCTAACCCATTAGCAATAGCTTCCTCTAACAACAGTGCACGACCATACGTAACACACACGCACTGTTATGTTTAGCTAGCGTTATATGTGTAAGGCGTTATGCACCATCAATCACCAGTAGCTTTGTACCTTGTCAATAATTAGTCTTATGTGTGTTATTTGTTTCTTTTATAACTACGAAGACATATGTGTTGATAGTTACGTATTTTATCTAACCTTCCTTATTGAACTTACTGTAGATATCGAGGCCCAGATCCTGGAGATCCAGGGGATGAAGGCTACCCTGCTGGAAGAAGGAGATCAGGGAGTGGGCCTTGATTCCACTGGCTTTTATGACCAGGAGATCTATGGAGGTAGTGACAGTCGCTTTGCCGGTTATGTCACTTCCATTGCGGCCAATGAACAGGAGGAAGTACGTATTTTCCATTCCACGGCATATATACCTTATCAATGTTATTTCATCACTCATCTCTGACCTTGGTAGTTGCAGGATGTTAACACTACAGAACCTACTTACTTCCATTTGGTCACAGTTCCACATGTTTTTGGAGCTTGATTGCTCCCCTTTGGCTGTTGCATATGAGCTAGGAGAGTCTTGCCATCTTGGCGAGATTTGACTAGACTCTTGTTTTGTCTTTCCACAGGACGATGAAGATGATTCATCAACAAGCTTGTTGGGACAAAAGAAGCCAGGGTACCATGCACCAGTGGCAATACTCAATGCTATTCCACAGTCAGACGAGCAAGTATGTAGCATTTTATGGTGTCACAAATATCAATTTTCATCTGTTCTTGGGGAAAATGTATTATCTGTGTTAACAAAGTGGAATATCTTTAACTCCAGAATAATAAGGAAAATTTAACACAGCATTTTGTTTCTCATTGTCCCTCAGAGCAGCTATTGATTTTCAATTTAGATGTGTACTTACACTTTATACCCCATCCTTTGCAGTATGACCCATTCGCAGAGCATCGTCCGCAAAAGATCGCAGAGCGAGAAGACGATTACAAAGCCCGGCACAGACGGATGATCATCTCACCTGAGCGTCTTGACCCTTTCGCAGATGGTAAATTTGGCTACATTTATGTCTTACCCATTTGCTCCCCCCTTTTCATGGTTCACTTTTTTGTGACTCCCATGACAACCAATGGTTTCACACTTATAGTTTTGCTAATTAACCCTTCGACCACAATGCAATAGCTTGCTTCCCAGACTTAATGCCTTCCCTGTTTCATGCACGTTTTCTTCCTGAGATGTGATTTTTTTATCCAACTTGGCAATAAATGTAATTGTGAACTCTTATTTTATCCTCAGTGTAATGCTTTGTAAAATATTATTGTCATGAATTTAATGTGCAAAACTGTGTGTTCAGTAAAATGAAGTTAAACTCATTGAAAGGTTATGCTTTTCAGTGGGAGGCGGTTAGGTGTTCAAAGGAATTCACCTAAGAAGCATGGGTCGCAGATAGGTTGTGTGTGAGTCGAAGGGTTAACAATCCCATGTGAGTGTCAGTATAGAGTATGATGGGAAAGTGGTGTCTTGTTGTCATTGCATATGATTATAATAAATGTAAGTTTGAGTGTTAGCTATGGTGTAATTCACCTGTCAATAAACTGAGCTCAGCAACTGATGACAAACAAGAATGTGCTCACTCACAGGTTGAGTTTTAGGGTGCTTTCACACCTTCCTCATTTGTTCCGGACTTTTGGACTTTTTAGTTTGATCCAGACCAGCAAGGTCTTGAAAACATCATGAAAAGTTCTATAGTGCACTTACAAAATTGCAAAGTGAAAACAAAATGAACCGGATCAAATACATATACACAATATAACTAAAACCCATACCTTGGTTCGGACTAACAGGTGTGAAAGTGCCCTTAGATCCCAAATGCAGGCAGTGGAGAGAAATACAACCAAAATCATCAGGGCTATAAAAGAACATCCAAGTTATAAACTGAATTTGTCATTTGATTCTTAGTTGTCCTCACAATTTCTCTGTCTGGGCTGTAATTGAAGTGTCATGCCAGTTCATCCACCTCTGTTGGTTGTCAATCTAGGTAGATATGAAAAGGTCCTCTGGCCTCAGCATAAGAAACTGCATGACAAGTTGTGCCGTATTTCCACTACGTAGTACCGGCTCTTCTCGACCCGCCTTGGTATCGGGGACTTTTCTGCAGGTCATTTTCCATTACAGGATAGTACCTCCTCAGGGTCGGTGGAAGTCACATGAAACTGCCGTGGCGTAGTCTTGAACGCGACAAACACCTCTCGTCCACCTGTCATGATCCTCTCATCAGGTATCAAAGACATGAACGTCTGCACCTCCTCAATATAGCGGCCACAATAAAAAAAGTTATGATTGGTTTGTGCTGTGCAGGATGTTCCATGTGTTTGGGGAGTCGACCAATCAGTGGTCTGTAATGTTTCACTTGACCTTTTCAGTACCTGCTCGATGGTGTCAAAAAAGTAGTACCAGGTAGTTTTTACATAATGGGAAACCAAAAAAACAAAACAATTAGAGCCGGTACTACGCAGTGGTCATGGGGCATAAGTTATAATCTATCTTTTCTTCCGCATCTGGCATACCATAAATAATACATTTTTATAATTTAGTAAGACTTCAAACCTGTGCCTGTAAAGGGCATCGTAAGTGTAGAAACATGTAAGGGTATTTTTTTGTAAATCCACAAACAGTACTCATGAGCCAGATTTTTATATCACTATCCATTTTTATTGCATCTTCACTTCCCCTGACACTGTGAGCCAAAATGACCTGAATGTTTCAGGTTAGGTAGGGCTTATCTAAAGCCTGCATGTAGAGAGAGCTCTTTGTACAATATGTGTGTAAATATATTTTTATTTTACAACTCTCTCTGTAAAATAGAAATATGTTATCAAGAAAATTGTGTACCACAATACCACAGGCCCATACTAACTGTCCTTAATTTCTCTCCTACAGCAGTACTGCTTTGCCAGTCCTGTACTGCACTCTGTTAAGGGTGCAGCAACTCATCCTGTGTAGGTTATGGGGAACACAGAGAACTATGCACTTGTCAGTTTGGTCAGGGTCCACTGGCTGCTTGTTTGGGGCCTTTGAGGGGAATCAGCCCAGCTACAGCAAACCTCAACTCCCATGTTTTTTTTTTTTATTTGGCTTATCACTTTCCAACAAATTTAGATAAATTCTCTGTACATTCACAATGCAAGATGACTGCCTAAATATTTGACTACATATCTTTGCTTTATTTTATCAGTTACCTTTGTCCTGAAAAGAAGTCAAGAGCTAAATGTTTAATGATTGAATAAGAACCAGTGCTATCATGAGTCACTCTGGCTCTGGCATGTCATATTATCATATTTCTTACAGTTGGGCTAGATTTTTTTATAATTTGTAGCCTTTTTATATTTTATCAATCTTATTTTTATACTGTTTTAATGTCAGCCCAAGATCAAACCTCAAAATCTTGACTTTAGTTTATATGGTACTATAAATAATTGGGAATCTGGACCACAGGGTCTTGTGATTTTTTTGTTTCATGGTTATGCCGCAGGAAGATAATTTGTTTTTTTGAGTACCGTAAGTCAATGCAACACAGGTGGTATACTGTTGTGTGTGAGTTCAAACCCTTTTCCAAAGTGTTACTAATGGTAAAGAGAAATTTTCTAGGCTTCTTTTCTGCCGGTTGAAGTCTGACTGCAGAAGACCCTTGGCACTGAAAGTGTACGTATTCTGAAGAGCACAGCCCAGGACCCCTGCATCAGTGATGGCTATATAACTTCTTAATCCACTTAAAGAAAGCACCACAACCTCAGCTCTTCTCTATGTATTTGCTTGTTTTTCCATTAGAATGCTATGTCTGTATCCAAGAGAGACCAATGTATATTTGTATGTAATTTATTAGGACTTTGTTTATGAAAATAGGAACCTAAGTTAATGTGTTGGTAAAGAGAGTCAGGATTAACTGGCTATGTTTGTGCTTGCTGTGTTTGTAAAAACTTGGGTCCCTAGAGCGTACACTGATGAGTGTTCTATGTTCTTGTTGGTGCTCTTTCGCGCAGGGGGCAAAACGCCGGACCCCAAGCTGCAAGTCAGGTCATATGTGGACGTCATGTTGGAGCAGAACCTGTCCAAAGAGGAGGTAAGCAACTGCCCACTGTTTTCTTTCACATTGTCAATGATTTCAAATCAAATTGTCAGATGTTAATCCTTCATGGAGTGCTGTGCTTTGTTTGGTCCTGACATTTGTGCATTTTTGCATGTAGAGAGAGATTCGTCAGCAGCTGGCAGAGAAGGCCAAGTCAGGGGACCTGAAAGCTGTCAACGGCTCTGCTGCCTCCCAAGCTGCAACAAAACGTAAGCGTCGCTGGGACCAGACTGCTGATCAAACTCCCTCTAATGCTACACCCAAAAAGATGTCCAGCTGGGATCAGGCTGACTCCTCTGCTGAGGTGAGCCTCATGTTTTAGCCTCTTACTGCTTTAAAGATAAGTTCCATACAGTGGGTACAAATACTTATAAGTCCTCAGTGTTAAATAACTTGGTCATTTGAAGGAATGCAGTAATGTAGGGCATCTATTTTTAAGTTGTACATTCTGTTTTTGATCTCATAATTTATTATGGTCCCTTGTAGACTCCAGGACACACCCCGGCACACACCCCCTCAAACAGTCGATGGGATGAAACTCCTGGCCGCCCTAAAGGCAGTGAGACCCCAGGGGCTACTCCCAGTACTCGCATGTGGGACCCCACTCCCAGTCATACACCTGCTGGTGCCGCCACACCTGGCAGGGACACGCCTGGCCATGCCACGCCTGGCCACGGTGGAGCCACAGGAAGTGTACGCAAGAACCGCTGGGATGAAACACCAAAAACTGAGAGGGAGACCCCAGGACACGGCAGCGGCTGGGCTGAAACGCCACGCACGGACAGAGGAGATGAGTCAGTGGGAGAGACCCCGACCCCAGGGGCCAGTAAGAGGAAGTCTCGGTGGGATGAAACCCCTGCCAGTCAGATGGGATCCTCAACACCCCTACTTACCCCAGGAAAAACTCCCATAGGAACGCCAGCCATGAATATGGCTACCCCAACACCAGGTAAACAAGCCTTCACTTTTTGTTGATATGATCCTCCTCTCACTTCAGTTTGGCTCCATTTATTTCTTGTACATAACTGTATGAGACTTTTAATGTCAGCCTTCCTTGTGTTTTCATTTGTGTTATGGGACTTAAATAGAGGGAACCACATTTGCAGAAGCTATTGGATACCCCAACAACCATATTAGTCCCACTATGATTTTAAATCACTTTGCTCTTCTGTTTGCTTCAGGTCATCTGATGAGCATGACTCCAGAGCAGCTGCAGGCGTGGAGGTGGGAGAGGGAAATTGATGAGAGGAACCGGCCTCTCACAGATGAGGAGTTGGATGCCATGTTCCCAGAGGGATACAAGGTCCACATCCTCTTTTATTGATTTTATTCTCTACAGACAAAAGCAGAAGTTAGCCTTATTAGCTCATTTAAAGGCATTTACAGTACTGACAGTTTATTTTTTTCTCCATAGGTCTTGCCTCCACCAGCAGGCTACGTACCAATCCGTACTCCAGCCCGTAAGTTGTCAGCCACACCAACCCCTATTGGAGGCATGACAGGCTTTCATATGCAGGCAGAGGACCGCACCACAAAACAGATGAACGACCAGCCCTCAGGAAACCTCCCCTTCCTGAAACCCGATGACATCCAGTATTTTGACAAACTGCTGGTGAGCATCACATTTGTGCACACGTTATACTTAAATTCAATCACAGTATGTTTGTCTTGTCTAAAGTTCAGCATCTATGTTGATGACGAGCTCTGTATTTTTGTTTTAGGTTGAGGTGGATGAGTCCACACTGAGTCCTGAAGAGCAGAAAGAAAGAAAGATCATGAAGCTGCTACTCAAGATAAAAAATGGAACACCACCCATGAGGAAGGTTGGTCACGATTATTTCCTTACTGTGAAACTTCATATGATTTGTAATCCCTTTTTAAATCATCCCATAAAGTCCCAGGATTTCCTGTGAGCCCATTAGAGCTCCTCCTGTCCATTTCTTCTCATGTCATAAAGGGTGCCTGTAACAGTGCAAAATATAAAATGATACCTGTTGCAAGATTAACACCCAGCACTGAGCCTGTATGTGGCTGAAGTGTGAATACTTACTTGCTAAAGAATCTTCTCTGTGAGGAACTGCTGCTTTCAGTAGAGGTCGCTGTGTAGACGATCATGATCTGCTGGGAGCTGCAGACAGAAATGATCTGATGTTGTGAGAATCCATGTGATTTCATCTGTTGCCTTGCTTACTGACCATCCCGTCTGCTGTCCTAGGCTGCTCTGCGTCAAATCACAGATAAGGCTCGTGAATTTGGAGCAGGCCCCCTGTTCAACCAGATCCTGCCATTACTCATGTCTCCCACCTTGGAGGACCAGGAGCGCCACTTGCTGGTGAAAGTCATAGACCGTATTCTCTACAAACTGGATGACCTGGTTCGACCATATGTACACAAGGTAGGCTGAATGAGACAATGCCCTGATTTTAGTGGATTGTGCTTTTTGGAAACTAATTTATTGTCCTTTTTATGTCCAGATATTGGTGGTGATTGAGCCCCTGCTGATTGATGAGGACTACTACGCCAGAGTTGAAGGCAGAGAAATCATCTCTAACTTGGCAAAGGTAATGTGGATCATTTAAAAATAAGTAAAGCACACTGCTTCCTGCGAACCTTTCTCGCCTGTTTGATCAGTCTATGGTCAGATCAGGGCTAGCCGTTCGCTAGATCAATGCCAACATGAGAGCTAGCTGACCGGACATTTATGCCTCGTCTGTTCTCAACCTGCACCCGTTGGTTACAAGCAGTTGAAATAATTTTGTCTTTTATTGCTTTGACAGATTAATCATTCCACTGTTGGGATGATAAAATTTCTCAGTCTCAGTATATGAGGATTTGTTATCATAATTTCAATCAAATCACAACTTTAATTTGATACACAGTGTACTATTAATAAAGACAAGCACACATTTTTGTTAGTTGTAATTGTGCCCTTCCGATTAGAGTTTAATGGGTTATGTTATATGGTCGAGACAGCAGGTTCCAGTTTAGTGACAGGAGAAATGAACTTTGTCATGTTGTCATTTTACATTAGCAAATAAAATATTGGATCTTGTCCCTACACTATTAAAAGAATGTAAATGAAGTGTATTGTTAAAACATCCTATTTAGTAAGCAGTTTGTTGTGACTGTCTTGGCCTGGTCAGTAAAGGCCTGGTGATTTGTCGATGACTCTGGTATTTAACAGTTGTCTTCTTGTCATCCCCAGGCTGCTGGTCTGGCCACAATGATCTCCACAATGCGACCAGATATTGACAACATGGACGAATACGTCAGGAACACAACGGCCCGAGCCTTTGCTGTGGTGGCCTCTGCTCTTGGTATCCCCTCCCTCCTGCCTTTTCTTAAAGCCGTGTGTAAAAGCAAGAAGTCCTGGCAGGCCAGACACACAGGCATCAAGATCGTTCAGCAGATCGCCATCCTTATGGGCTGTGCCATCCTGCCCCACCTTCGCAGCTTGGTGGAGATTATCGAACACGGTCAGTCATAGTCACATGTAAAGGTGTTAGACTTTTAAGTTAAGACTGTTAAGCATTCTCAATGGAAGTCTTATAAAGTGTTGATTACAGACTTCATATGTTTTGTTGTTACCTGCAGAGACATTTAGTTAGTAGGGTTTTTTGATCTAGATCTAAATCTAATGACCCTTCCCCATTCCAAGGATCTCTACAAAATGTAATTTACATTGAGGAACTTTTAATGAGATCTCCGCTAACAGACAGCGATAGAAACAGAATCTCCATGGTGGAAATTATATTTGCTTAATCCTCAGTTCTTTTATCCTCCTTTTTTCTTCCAGTGAACGTCTTAAAATGGGCGATTGTGTGATAAAATCTGTGAATTTTCTTTGAATTCTGCTCCTCCACTTGCAGTTGTCATCTTCAGTACTGATCAGTAGAAAAAGGTAGTGCATCCATAGCAGCGTTGCCAGATCTCTGAACAGAATGAAGACCTAGCGCCCCCACACAAACCACCACTAGGGAGATGGCTCACAGTTATTGAATAAACACTGTCCTGGTTTCTGACTATAAGTGTTTGTTTTGGTTGTGTGATGTTACAGGTCTGGTGGATGAGCAGCAGAAGGTGAGGACCATCAGTGCCCTGGCTATCGCTGCCCTTGCTGAAGCTGCTACACCCTACGGTATCGAATCCTTTGACTCAGTCCTCAAGCCGCTGTGGAAGGGTATCAGACAGCACAGAGGAAAGGTAACTAGTTATTCTGAATGAATTCAGAGAGTTAGCTTTTAGGTTTGAGGAGATGCATATTTATTGCATGATCAACAGCCAGTGAGAATATTTGCTTGCTATAAAGTCCCCTTGGAGGCGCTGCTGCTATCGGTAGAGATCAGAATTACAATAATACTCTACTGGTAGCACCAGACAAATGCAGTTATTGTCTCCAAAACACTCTGTAAGCTATGTTTGTATTCACAATGTACTTCTTCCCTTTGTCACCAGGGTCTGGCTGCTTTCCTCAAAGCTATTGGTTACCTGATCCCTTTGATGGATGCTGAGTATGCAAACTACTACACCAGGGAAGTGATGCTGATCCTCATTAGAGAGTTCCAGTCCCCTGATGAGGAGATGAAAAAGATTGTACTAAAGGTGATGTAAATGTGCAGGTGGTCAACCTCTGTGCATAAACTATGATTCATGTGACTCATTCTCACCTCTTCCCACCTCTACATGGTTTCCTCTGGGCTTGTAGTTCAGTACATGAACACCAACATGAGAATCAACACAGCTGACATGCATGTCCTCTCTCTTCTCCCCTGCATCCATTGTTTGCTTGTTTCTGTGTCTGACCTGCACTTGTGTTTTGTGTCATAGGTGGTGAAACAGTGTTGTGGCACTGATGGCGTGGAAGCCAATTACATTAAAACTGAGATCCTGCCCCCCTTCTTCAAGCACTTCTGGCAACACCGGATGGCTCTGGATAGGCGCAACTACAGACAGGTTAGCAAACACAAATTCATGTTAAACTCGAGTCAATTCTGGGCACGTACTCGAATAGACTGCATATTATGAAGGAGGTGAGTGTAGGGCACAGAGACTTAAACTGCTGAGGCTTTGAACATACCTTCTACACGTTTCTGAACTGTTTCTCCCCTAACAGTTGGTGGACACCACAGTGGAGTTAGCCAACAAAGTGGGAGCTGCAGAGATCATTTCTCGGATCGTTGATGACCTGAAGGATGAGGCAGAGCAATACAGAAAGATGGTGATGGAGACCATTGAGAAAATCATGGGCAACCTGGGTGCAGCTGACATCGACCACAAGCTGGAGGAGCAGCTGATCGACGGTATCCTGTATGCCTTCCAGGAGCAAACAACAGAGGTGAGGGGATAACTCACAGCTTGACTAACACTCAAATAATCTTTTGTGTTCAGAGCTTCAAATGTCAAGATTTTCCAGTGTAGAAAGAACAGAATGTTTAGTTAACTTATTCTTAGAAGTGCACCGATCAATCGGCCAGTCGATTGATCAGCACTGGTTGACTTATTGTGCTATAATCAGTGACTGGCTGAACCGTTACGGTTACCCACGTCGCACGCACAGCATGTCACAACCGCACACACAACAATTAATGGCTGCAAACATGTCATCACCAGCGCATGAAGAAAACACAAGCAGAGTCAGCCATGAACTTACTGCTAGGTTTCATGAGCAAAGGAAAAGCAAACGAGTGTTGACAGGAGCGCTGGTTTAGCTTGGCTGGAAACGTGGTAGACGGACTGTCTGGTGGTGAGGTAGAGACGCTTCTGTCTGTGAAGAAAAACTTATTATTAATGTTGAAGTGACTGCATAAAGCCTATACATATACAGACACACAGCACCTACTTCTCTCAGTTTTACTGGTTGACCGCTAACAGCTGAAGGTGCATACTGCCACCCACTGTACAAGAGTGTGTAACATCGTGTCACACAACAACCTCGAGCCTTGTTTTGTGTCTACTGGCCTTTCAGGTATTACAAATTACAAGCTTTATGCACCTGTTTTTATTTGAAAGACTAAACACTGCTTATACTTATTTTAGTTAGTTAGTTGGTTTCACTTTAATATTGAGATGTATTATAAAAAGAGAGAGAGAGAGAGAAAGGTCCAGGGGTCCTGTAATCTGGTGCATTTTTGTTATTTAGTTTTTATTTTGTTATGTTGATGCACCTGTTTTCTTGAAAGTGAAACATGTTAGATTTAGGGGGTTATTATATACTGCATCACTTTCAGTTGTGTTTATTAAAAAGAAAAGCTGTCCAATATAACCTGAAACACTTTATTTTGAGATTTATTTGAGTAAGACAAGGTCCTACCTCTGGTGCAGTTTAAGGGGAAAAAAAGTTATTCATTTTAAATGTTATGACATGGAATTTTCAATTTCCATTAAAGAAAACTGGTTTTAAAACTTTAGAATCGGCAGTACAGACTTGATAGAAATCAGTAATCGGAATCGGCCAAGAAAATTGCCATCATTGCACCTCCCCCTAATCCCTTCTCTTTGTCCTTCAGGACTCTGTAATGCTGAATGGTTTTGGCACAGTGGTGAATGCCCTGGGGAAGCGTGTGAAACCATACCTGCCTCAGATCTGTGGTACGGTGCTGTGGCGTCTCAACAACAAATCAGCCAAAGTCCGTCAGCAGGCTGCTGACCTGATCTCCCGTACAGCTGTGGTTATGAAGACCTGTCAGGAGGTATTATATGAAGATATGCACGCACACATTCAAAGACACAACCATATGAGGTAATATAGAAACGAATACATGTTCTCCTTGTGTGTCATTGCAGGAAAAGCTGATGGGTCACTTGGGTGTGGTACTGTATGAGTACCTGGGAGAGGAGTATCCTGAGGTGCTGGGTAGCATCCTGGGAGCACTCAAGGCCATTGTTAATGTAATTGGTAAGTGTCCGAGATCGTCTTCATCAACAATCAATGCATTTTGAATGATTAACCTGTTTTGTCTTGCCAGTCATTCAGACTTCAGGATTAGAAATACAAACATTTGGATAGCTATTGAATGATGATTCTTTGACCACAGGTATGCACAAGATGACCCCACCAATCAAAGACCTACTTCCTCGTTTGACTCCTATCCTGAAGAACAGACATGAGAAAGTGCAGGAGAACTGTATCGACCTGGTTGGCAGGATCGCTGACAGGTCAGTATATGGAACGTCTGTGATTGTACTGTCACTGCAGGGCCTTTTCTTAACTTTGTGTATGTGTTTAGGGGTGCTGAATACGTGTCGGCCAGGGAGTGGATGAGGATTTGCTTTGAACTGTTGGAGCTGCTCAAGGCTCACAAAAAAGCCATCCGCAGAGCTACTGTCAACACCTTTGGTTATATCGCCAAAGCCATCGGGTAAGTACGCTCTGTAAGAGCATCGTCAACATCTGTTCAGGGTATCTGCAGCTCCAGAGAAGTATTAAAAGTATTGAACTTTGTTCCCTGAAAAAGGGCTCGTTCAATGTATTAAAAAATGTATTGCCAGAAGTCGTAAATATTTTCTCTTACCAGCTGTGGGCAGTAATGTTGATAATAAAATGTGAGTTTCTGTCCTATTAGGTATCAGAACTATTAGGTACTCTACAACAGCTAATAACGATCACATTTTAATCCATCTGATCCGGACTATTGTCTGGATCAGCACCACACTATGCACACTCATTGATATCACTGTAAATATATGGTCCAGGTATTCCTACCATCCTCCTGTGTTGTAAACGGGTTGTTGTTGTTTTTTTAAACTCTTCTGTTTTAATGGATTATTCCCTGAGAAAATGTCTTAAATGCCATTTCTTGTATTTCTTAGGAAAGTTGTTATAAAAAACCCTGGCTCAGCCTCTATCTGCATCCACACTAACGTTTAATGGCTTCCTGTCTGATTCAGGGCCCATCCCTCCTCAAGTTTTGGAAATCACTTCAGTGGTTTTTGTTTAATTAGAAAATTAATTAATTAAAAATGTAAAAAAGAAAGAAAGAAAAAAAGTCCTATGCCACAGTGTTGAAGAAAAAAAAAATCCTGGATCCTAATACAAATCTACACCAAATTATAATGGGTTTGTCCCTGGTCCCAGCCTAAGCCCTCACATACATTTAATGATTGTGGTGGTTTATAGCTTTTCATGTAATCCTGCTGACAAACAAACCATTGGGCAATCTTTTTTTTTTTTTTTAAACACTTGGCAGAGGTAAATATCTGGGCCATATCATCTAGAAAGTTTTCTATCACATTTTATAGCTGGTATGAACATCAAACATTTAAGTTCTAAACTGAGCCTCTGTGGACACCGTCCCTGTTCCTCTATAAAGATCTAATCCTACTTTGTCAACCTCCTTCCTTCTAGCCCTCATGATGTCTTGGCCACTCTACTCAATAACCTGAAGGTGCAGGAGCGTCAGAACAGAGTCTGCACCACTGTGGCCATCGCCATCGTCGCTGAGACCTGTTCACCGTTCACAGTGCTGCCGGCGCTCATGAATGAGTACCGCGTACCTGAGCTCAATGTGCAGAACGGCGTACTCAAGTCTCTCTCCTTCCTGTTTGAGTACATTGGAGAAATGGGCAAAGACTACATCTACGCCGTCACGCCTCTGCTAGAGGATGCACTCATGGACAGGTGAGTAGAAAGACGAGGGTCTCTGTCCTCAGCTCCTCTCGGTCTTCCACCGTTTAACAACCTTAATAAAGGGACATTGTAAAAATTCCTAACCTTTGCACTTAATTTTAGATGTAATTTTTAGTGATGAAGTGTTCGTTTGGTAAACATGTAGCTGCTGTTTTGAGTCCCCGTTGTTGACTCTTTACTCGTGTCATCCTGCAGAGACCTGGTCCACAGACAGACAGCCAGTGCCGTGGTCCAGCACATGTCTCTGGGCGTCTACGGGTTTGGCTGTGAAGACGCCCTCAACCACTTGCTGAACTACGTGTGGCCCAATGTGTTTGAGACGTCGCCTCATGTAATCCAGGCTGTTATGGGTGCCCTGGAAGGCCTGAGGGTTGCCATCGGTCCCTGTCGCATGCTGCAGTACTGCTTACAGGTAACCTCATGATAATACTGTCCAATACTACTCAATGATCAATCAATTGATTATCATTGTAATGATAATGATTAGAATGAGCTTTTATAGTATGCCTGTGCAAGATGACATAAATAAAATAATAGTGTATGGAGTATAAACTAGAAAGTGTTTAAGTGGTAAAAGAGGTTAGAGGTGTTTAAGTCTGTTCAGTGTTTCCCACAGAATGACAGTGAATCTGTGATGAGGACAAACCACTGTAATCTGCAGCGCACACACACACACACACCTACCTACCTACCTACCTCTGCTGCACACACACACACACACCTACCTACCTACCTACCTCTGCTGCACACACACACACACACCTACCTACCTACCTACCTCTGCTGCACACACACACACACACACCTACCTACCTACCTACCTCTGCTGCACACACACACACACACACACACCTACCTACCTACCTACCTCTGCTGCACACACACACACACACACACACCTACCTACCTACCTACCTACCTCTGCTGCACACACACACACACACACACCTACCTACCTACCTACCTACCTCTGCTGCACACACACACACACACACACACACCTACCTACCTACCTACCTCTGCTGCACACACACACACACCTACCTACCTACCTACCTCTGCTGCACACACACACACACACACACACACACACACACCTACCTACCTCTGCTGACACACACACACACACACACACACACACACACCCCTACCTACCTACCTCTGCTGCACACACACACACACACCTACCTACCTACCTACCTCTGCTGACACACACACACACACACACACCCCTACCTACCTACCTACCTCTGCTGCACACACACACACACACCTACCTACCTACCTACCTACCTCTGCTGCACACACACACACACACACACACACACCCCTACCTACCTACCTACCTACCTCTGCTGACACACACACACACACACACACACACCTACCTACCTCTGCTGACACACACACACACACCCCTACCTACCTACCTCTGCTGCACACACACACACACACCTACCTACCTACCTACCTACCTACCTACCTCTGCTGACACACACACACACCCCTACCTACCTACCTACCTCTGCTGCGCGCGCGCACACACACACACACACACACACACCCCTACCTACCTACCTACCTCTGCTGCGCGCGCACACACACACACACACCCACACACACAGACACACCCCTACCTACCTACCTACCTACCTACCTCTGCTGCGCACACACACACACACACCTACCTACCTACCTCTGCTGCACACACACACACACACACCAGTTTACCCGCCTCGCTCTCTCGCTCTCTCTCTCTCTCTCTCTCTCTCTCTCTCTCTCTCTCTCTCTCTCTCTCTCTCTCTCTCTGTTGACTTTCATTAAAAAAAAAAAGTAATAATATCAAAACAATCAAAACCAACTTGGTACCAAATGTCATCCAGCAACCAGGAGCATTTAGGCGCTTTTATAAAACATCAACGGGCCTACAATAAGCTAGAGCATCAAACAATAAGTGTTTGTTTGATTTTATCTTGATGTCATTAAAGGGTTGACGCCACTAAGAACTACTTCCTGTCTCTCAGTTCCTGCTGCTTGACACAAAATTGGTCCAAAGAGTGATTTGTGGCACAACACAATAAATGAACCTAATATAAAACAATATAATACCACATAGCCTTATTTATTATTAAATCAACCCACACCATAGTTAACCATCTTTTTTTTTAACCATTCCTGCCCTGATAACATTTCATAACCACCTTACTCCACCTGCAACACAAAGCCCACTACCTCTGAACAAAAATGTCCAGAGTTTATCCAAATAAATGAAAAATCAAACAATGAATTGACAAATATTTATTTTATTTGAATAAAATGGAAAGAAAAATATTGCCGTGGTAACCAGAACATCAACTCCTCAGAGAGGCTCTCTCCATCTGCTCCCCTGCTGGTGCTGTCAGCTGGCACCAAGCAACGGAATAGAAACTCAGACCCAGTTACAACAGTAGTGTTAACCAGCTGGTCTGATGGCTGGGTTTGCACCACAGGGCAGCTGTGTGGGTATTTTTTTTATTGAGACCCTACTTTTTGGTCTGAATACATGACTGGTTATGGAACATTGTTAATTATCAGGGTCCAAGATGTAACTGCAAAGGGATGTACTTAAAAATTAGGGCTGAAACAGTTCCTTGAATTACTCTAGTAACTAACTAACCCTAACCCTGACGTTATGTCTGAGACTGAAACCTTTACTTCTGTAAGTTTAGTTGCACAACTTACAGGTTGTGTTTATTATTATGTCTTGGCTTTAAGTTGTATGTAAACCTTTATTGAAAAGGTCATTTGAAATTATTTTTTATTTAAAAAAAAAAAATTGTGCACTTCAGAAAATGTTATCATCTTTAAAACCAAGAACAGTGTAATGGAGCACTTAAATACACTAAATGGGTTTTATTTACATAGATATTATGCTTTTTGAATATCAAAAAATATTGTATCTCTTTAAAACCCAGAATATAATATGCACTTAAAAAATGTTTTTTTCTTTAAAGAACCAGTTACCAGTGCAATGAAAACAGTTCAGTCAGATAAAGCTGAGCTTGTGGAATATTAATGTTAGGACTGTGTGTTTTTTTCAGCTTCAGATGAATCATTTGATTTGTTAGAAGTCTCACTGCAGACAGATATTATTGCAATTTAAGCAATAAACATGTTTTTCAAAAAGGGAAACAAGAAGTTGTTCATTTAAGAGACTTGTACTATTTTGTATATTACTATTACTCTTGAATGAAGCAAAAGTGATTTAATGAAAATAATTCCAGAGCACACAATATTTCTTATTCGATTGAGAAATGGATGGAATACTCCACGACTAAAAGAATGTATTACTGTAGCCCTGTTAAAGATGCAACTGTTCAGCTTAAAGGATCTCTGCTGTAACCCTGTGTTACTTTGTGCTCCTGTGTTCAGGGTCTGTTCCACCCGGCCAGGAAGGTGAGAGACGTCTACTGGAAGATCTACAACTCCATCTACATTGGTTCACAGGACGCCCTCATCGCCCACTACCCACAAGTCTACAACGACGAGAAAAACATTTACGTCCGCCACGAGCTGGAGTATGTCCTGTAAATAGAAATGTATGTCCGCTCAGCTTTTCCTCTCCCTCTATTATCGCTCTCCATCGTCGTCCCCATCTCGGTCTAGGACTGAGTTGGGTTTTATTTACCAAAACCATCCCAACACCGGCACATCCAGCCTGTGATTGATACAACCTGTTGAGCCTGAATTTAGAATGAGCATGAAAGTAGGAGAGAAAAGAAAGGAACAATGTAGAGTCTGTCTGTATGTTAATTTGACTTTGGTTGAGTGTCCCCTGTAAGGAATGGCCATGTTCAGATGAGCCTAGACTTCAGTAAGCAGAGCAGTCATCACAATGTTTTAAATATTCAGATCTGTTTTTTTGTGTGTATTGATAGGCCTCTGTAGCGGCTGCTCCCTCTACACACCCTCTCCTTGTTTCATACCTCTGTTCTTACTAGATTGTTGCTTTATTTAACCAAATAAAATGTTTGTGTAAAAAATGACACTTCTGTCTATCACCAACCGTTTCTTTTCTCATTGGAACTGTGGGTTGACAATGGACATCTACACAGATGTATAGTTATAGCACTATCTTTAACCCTCTGTACCTTTGTACAGATGGGAATTGGAAATCTAAACACGCATTTTGAACGTAAAGGCCAACATTTAAAGAGACAAAAAGATCAGTTAACAGCTGAAACCATTAGTAATGTTAACCATTAATGGTTTTTAAAGCTAATTTCATACAATATTTACTGGCTTTTATTTCCAAATCAAAAGGCATATAAAACCTAACTTTCAGATTATAATATTCATACTGTGTGAAAATAAATTGAAAGTAGAAAGCAGAAAAACATTTTAAGCATTAAAAACGGTCACTGTCAAAAGTGGAAATATTTAATGTCTAGAGACTGGCAGCACCTCGCTGGAACAAAAATACTCCATTACAAATACAAGAATTATGAAGGCAGAGTTTGGCTGGTCAGTGTTAAGAACAGAGTTTTTTCACTCAAGTAAAATTCATGTGAAGCTTTTATACTCCATCCTACTCAGAGTCGCCTCTGGCTCATCTATGAATATGAACTAGTCGGCACCTGAAAGTCAAACGAGAAGCGCTGTGGTTTGACTGGGAGGACGCCAAACAGTAGTTCACATAGTGAAGTGTTTTAACTCTGATTTTGAACATACCATGTCTATTCTCAACATTTATCAGAGGAAAAACATTTAGCCTCACAGGATCTTTAATACTGCTGTAGTTTTAAGAAGCTAAATCTGTTCAGAGTGTTCTCTATATGCGGTTGGATACTGATACTTATCACATTGAACCTATAAACCATGCAGCCTCAATGAAACACAAATGTAATGTCCCTGATTCCACTGTTATTGTACAAAATCATCTGGTGAAAAATAAAACGTTCATTTATTTCCTCCACCTGTTTTCTCTAATAAAAACGAATGCTTCCTCTGTTGAAGGCTGTCCCATACATCTGTGAAGGCCGCCGTCAGACTAAGGATCAACATCTCAATGATGGAGTCTAGTCTACAGTTTGATGGAAAACAAATAGTGATTCAACATTTTAGTAGATCTTAAAACATTCACCAGTCCAATTGAATGAAAGTTCTTTGTTTCATTACAGCAACAATATCCAGTGAACAGGGGAAGCCTACTGTCATTAATCCTAAACATACCACTGAATAGAATGAGCCATGGGCTGTTAACACTTGGAGCAGGGAACTCCCCACCCTAACCTTAATGGTTCACTCCACCGATGAGGAACTGGTTTTGCTGCTGTTAGTTTCTGTCTTTTACAGGGAGGAGCTTGTTCATTTTTGGAGTGGCTCTGGATAAAGTCGGGGATCCAGATATTTTGTTTCACTTCCTTTAACATTGCGAGATTTATTACATCTATTACACATAAACTACCCGACGGACGCCATAATAAAACCACTATTAGTGAAATTAAGCTCTATTCTTTGCATACTTATGCCATGTTTTTTTTTCTCTTACCATCCTGTCATTGTCTCCTCACATAGGCTCAGTCTTAATTTCCTGCTATTGCGGTAAGGGGCTGTCAATTCAGATGTCAGCTGTTCTCATCTATCCAATAGCACAGCAACACACCATCGTCAGCCATCAAGTTGCTGTTGTCTTTTTAAATATGACTCTGTACCTCTAGTTCATTGAGACGACTGTTATGTGCCCTCCACCTCACCATCTCCACCCAGTATTCACAGATTCACCAACTTCATTTCATCAGTCTCAGCAGAGTCATCGGCCACCACCACCACCAGTGTCTGACTCCATGGGGGGTTATCTTACTACTGCTCAGGACACACGCCCTTCGATCACAGTCGCTCAGAACTCAGAAGAGTCAAAAACTTTCTGACAGACTAATTATCACATCATCTGCTGAATAAAGAATCATCTTTACTTCATTCACTCGTCTCTACTGACTGAAATATCATTATTCTTGAACACTAATAACTACTAATGACACCAGTGTGACTCCAGATTCTAGGGGCAGGTTTTCATGGCCCAGGAGTCACATGATGAGGGTCAACCTATCATGAGACAGTTGGTTTTAGGTGTAATGACATGGAGAAACTGAGCTGCCTTGGCGGAGGTCTGTGCTCTTAGTGCTGTCTGGTTTGTTGACACATTTTTATTCCAGTTAAAGAATTTCCACTCACTCCACTAACATACTGTTGTGAAGTAGATCTATTGTCTTTTCATGGTTTGGCTCATTATCATTTTTGTAAGAATGCACTGTTGAAAATATAAATTATTTTGTATTGATCTAATTCTCATTGGACTGGGTCACAATCGAGGTCTGTACTGCTGAGGAAGGATCACGAAGGATCATAACCCCCTGGATGTGTCAGCCTGTATCGCCCTACTGCATACAAGCCATACCAGCTTTCAGTTAATCCTTCCTCAATGATCATCGTCATCAGTATCCATTCAATGTCAGTTAATAACAAGAAGATCAATCTCATGAACTAACTAGATATCATATCTGCTTTCATATCTGCAATGAGACCCGTATAACCTCCTATGAGAATGGTGTCCATCTGTCCAGCTGTCCATCCAAAATGAGATTGAGAAAGTATTTGGGATAGACACACCTCTAAATCCATATCAATTTGTACTGGGGTTCGGTTCTAATGATGAAAAAACAGGTATATTCTAAAATTGGCTTTGCAAGTTCGTCCTCAGCTTCCTTCTCATGGCCACAGGCTTCTAAAGCATGAATGTATGAGTGGTAGAGAAGCACTTTTGGGCTGTATCCTCTCACTGGACCAAGTAAAAACGTTCTTGTCATAAAATGTATTTTTTAATTGCATTTTATAGGCTAAATCATGCTCAATAAGGGGCTGTGTCCACCTAAGTGTTTTCCCAGCTTCCGTAGGTGCTCTTCTGAAAGCGCCCAGCTGGGAGCACTAGAGAGGCGCAGCGTTTTTCAGCTGAGGCGCTTTGGTTGCTATGATACGGAATGTCTGTGGAAGTCATTTGTGTCGTAAGTACCTAATTTTGCAGATAGTTTCTTTTATTGACAAATACTGAGTGTAAAAATGGCAGCACAAGGTAGAGGACTTGCTCTGGTCCTGGATCTGGATGAAGGAAGGGCTGAAGGAAGTAGGGAGAGAGGACGGACCGAAGCACCGGAGACTTCCTTTTCAGGACCGCAGCTGCAGACCTGGGAGAACAAGTACCTTCTTTTAGAAACACGTTTCTGAATGAGACAAGAGTGAGAACGTAAGTTAACTTAAATGTTAAAAACAATCCTGGTGTCTTAAAGGGCGGAATTCCCGGGGGCTTCCATAAAGTGTCCCCAAAATGTCCCCCCCCCCATAATATAATTGTAACAGATAACTATATAATATAGTATAATTTTAATAATATAATAATTTGTATTGAAAGCACTTAATAATAATAAGTGATGCAAACAAAAGACAAAAGATTGTTTATTCTGCAGGCCTGCACAATGTGTTACTGTTTGATTCTGTCATGTAGTATAAGCACCTATGAAGTGATTTCATGGGAACAGATTCATCTCAATCCAGGACAGTATATTCAAAATGCCTTTAGTCCAGTACTTGGCTTAGGCCTAATTTATGTCTTTTAAAAAAATATAAAATGCCCTAAAAAATGTTCAGTCTGACCAATTAGACCATCTCTTTTTCAAGATGCATATAAAGGAGATCCCTCCCTGGAGGAGTTTGGCAGAGAAATTGAAAGCAATTGAGGAAAGAAGGGAGACCGCTCAAATGGTAGGTAGTGCTGTTATCTTCACACGCTGGGCTTTGAATATTGAAGGCTCAGGAAAAGTACAATATATATAATCCCTCTAGCGAGTTCTGGGTCTACCCTGGTGTCTCCTCCCAGTTGGACGTGCCTGGAAAACCTCCAAAGAGCCGTCCTGGTTCCTCATCAGATGCCTGAACCACCTCAACTGGCTCCTTTTGATGCCAAGGAGCAGCATGTCATGTTCACTTTGGTCAATTCTAGTTGTTTTTAAATGTGCTATATGAATAAAGTTTGACTTGACTTGACTTGATTTCATCATTTATTTGTAAAATAATATTCTTGTTAATCAAATTATTTTCATAGTGCTTGATAAAAATTTGAAATAAAACCCCCCACTGAAGTCAGTTATTGTTCTTACATTAATAGAAATGATCACAGACAACAAAAAAAGAAATTTACAAAGACAGTACATAGAGAATTGAAATTCAAAACGTACATATTTTTAATTATAGCGTATTTGAAGAAATATAACCTAGTTTTGCACTGAACACTGATCCTACTGAGATTACCATCACTTAACCCTGAGGCTGACAGAGTGAAAGAAGCTGGATTTTCTGAGATGCAGCCTCACAAGGTGGTTAATGAATTTGTTCAGTGATTTATTTTTTTTGAGATACTGTAGGGGGGGGACTTCTTTCTCTGCCTTTGAATCTATTAGTAGGGAGAAATAAAGTAGGTTTTGGGTGGAATAAACCTTGAAATCTGTTGGTAGTTAAAAATAAAGTATTTGGGGGGAATAAAGTTCAAGAACTGGGACATCGGTCCTGAAACGTCAGCAGGTGGCGCTGTTGTGAAAGACTAAGGGTCCTGAGACTGCAGTTCTGAAACTAAGGTCTCCGGGGCTGCAGCCTACCTTTAAACCCTTTATACTATTGGGACCTGCGGGTCTATGTGGGTCCCGTCCCTCCTCCGCTGTGATTGGACGGCTGGGTAAAAAGTGACAGTGTTGGGCGCAGCGTTTCACTCGAAGTTAAACATTTTACAACGCTCAGCGACCAGAAAACCCCCCCCAAACGTGCAGCGCTCAGCGCAGAAAAGACGCTCTCAGGGCAGAAAAGACGCTCAGAGCGGAAAAGACGCTCATAGGGCAGAAAAACGCTCAGAGCGGAAAAGACGCTCAGAGCAGAAAAGACGCTCAGAGCGGAAAAGACGCTCAGAGCAGAAAAGACGCTCAGGTCAGAAACGACGCTCAGCGCGGAAAAGACGCTCAGAGCGGAAAAGACGCTCAGAGCAGAAAAGACGCTCAGAGCGGAAAAGACGCTCAGAGCAGAAAAGACGCTCAGGTCAGAAACGACGCTCAGCGCGGAAAAGACGCTCAGGGCAGAAAAGACGCTCAGGGCAGCAAAGAGCTCAGCGCCGTGTCTCGCTGCTGCCGTTTGTAGCGTAGTGTAAATATACTGGCCTCAGGATAAAACGCTTTGATGGACACAGGCCCGAAGTCTTTTCCTGCCTTGATATGCAGGCGCTCATATTCAAGTAGTTCAGGTTCCCATCCACTGGAGAACAGCCATGGTCAATGTAAAATAAGCTCTCGTGATACTCTGACATTAACAATGACGTGTGTGTGTGTGTGTGTGTGTGTGTGTGTGTGTGTGTGTGTGTGTGCATATTTGTGAGAAATCAGTTATATAACAGAGTTTTAGGACTGGGGTCTCACCATGGTAATTGGCATTGTGCAAACACAGCGTGTTGGCCAAATAGTGTGAAGATTGGTGCTGTTCCTTTTATGATGGCCCACATTTACCAGCATTCACAGCCAGAACAGAGTGATTCTGTCTCAGACTGGAGTTAATGGAGGCTCTGAGTGTCTGAAGATTCAAAGCTGAAACCACATTAGGCCTGAGCTGCTCTCACTAGTTTCTGGATCAATACATTACTCAGACGCAGCCAGTGGTCATGTGGTATAATGTATGTTGAAGGACTGCTCATCATCATCATCAAGCATGTGTTAAGCACTCTGTAATAGCATATGTATTGATGGAGTGTGATGTTTACGATGCCTGATGCAGCCTGGTTTGTCTCTCCATACCTTAGTGGGTCAACTAGTGGTGAGGAGGAGGCATTCTGTATTGGTGATGGAGCGTTTCCAAGGCGACGGGACATTTCCAAAGCCACAACTGCTAAATGGATTGGGATCATCAGGATCATGTCACTATCCTGACTGGTGATAGCAGGTTTCTGGTGGGGAAAGCAAAACCTGGACTAAGAGAAAGAAGATATTTTGGGCCATCCCGTTGGTCCAGACTGAAATACCTCAAAAACTACAGGAGAGCATTTCATGGCCCCCAGAGCATGAGGCCCACTGACTTCCCTCTGCACCATGAAGCTGACGTTTTTGGTTTTAACAATCAAATTAGGCAATTAGTTCAATTATGTAGATAATTAATACAGATTGCCATAACTAGAATCTATGACTGAATATCAAAATTAATCACCTTCCTTTATTTGATAGAGCAAAAATCAACTTGAATATTCACAGATATAGTAAAATGGGATATTTATATTTCCATAAAATGTTCACCACAGTCCTGTCGTCAGAAAATACAATATAAATCTACTTTAATGATTTGAAAGGCTGCATGATAACTGGATAACGCTGCTCTGACTCAGTTTTGGTTGTTTCCACAGACAGATTTCTGTATCTGTGTCTCTGTATGAAGTGTTTTAAAGTGGACAGTGTTAAAGGGAAAACTTATCAAATGGACAGCAGATCACCAGTAACCGTTGTAGCTGCAGCCTCTGTTAGCTCAGTTAGCTGTAGAGCTAGTGACCCTATAGCTGGCTGGACTGTGTCTGCACCTGGACCTGGACCTTGGATCATAGGGAGTCAAGAGTCACTGTAGGGAAACGACCACCCACAGAATGAGCCTAAATTCAACTTGTAACCATGGAAACAGACAAAATAAAAAGATTAAAGTCCCTAAATAGTAAAAGACACCACTAAACTTGATGGACAGATGATGGATAGAGCCCATAACCATGACAAAAGACCAGAATCAGGCCACTCCCACCCATTATGAAAAAGTTGCATGTGAATGCTCAACTGTCATGTTTCTGAATTTAACTTATTTCCTGTTTTATTTTGAAGTTTCTTTCCTCCATGTGAGTGTTTTTGTTTTTTTCTTCCTGCCTTTAATGATTGTTGATTATTCTGTTGTTCCACAGCTACCTGTGTGTTTAACTCCCTAATAAGTTTTCTCTGTGTTTGGATATTGGATTGGTTGCTTTGGACATTCAGGTTTTCTGTTTGTGTTTTTCCTGCTTTTTGGACCGTGGTTCAGTCGTCCCCTTATGGACACTGTTTGCTCGTTAAGTTTGGATTTTTTGTTATTGAATCATTGAGTTGTAGTGTCCTGTGTCCATGAACATGTGAAGAGTTCACAACAAGCCCTTTCACTTAAAATGTAACTCCAGCTGTTTACTTTATAGCTCTGTCCTTTATATCTGTGTATTATATATTCAACTGAATATTATCAGTTGAATAGCCCTAGAAATTATTAACAATAATCACACACAACCATCCCACATGTTTAATGGACTGTCCCTCCACTACGCATGTGGAACTTTGAGGACCAACATAGAGATTTGAACATATGATGAAAGTTTGTGATATTAAATATAGTTTCTTCAGAGAAAGGAGGACATTTTTAATTTCAAATAAAACAAGTTTCTGTCAAGTTCAAGAAATCAATTAGAATCTAAAAAAGAAAAAATCTAAAAGATGATTTCCACAGTGTTTCTAGGTGTGGTCAGTGTGTAAAACTTCAACTTACTGAAATGACAAGTGTCCTCCTCCCTCTGTAAAACTATGAGTTTGTCTTGAAATATGTGAAATTCATATTTATGAACCATTAGCTGCCGGTAGATAAGAGTTACCATTAGCATTCAACCACATCTTACATGAACATTTGTCAGTGCTACACAGTGTTTGGGCTCTATGTTCCTGGTGCTGTTGGTCCCGTCCCCTCCTTCCTCTCTAGCTCCTCCAGGTGTTCTTCATACTGATTGGTCATTAGGTGCACCTGAAGCTCCTGTTCCTGCATCAGAGGGTGGAGACATCTGGACTGTTGGTCATGATGCCTCTCAGATTGGTTTTTAAACTGTTGAATTAATAATTAATTGTTTAGTGTCATTTTCATAATCGTTATTTAAAGTGTCATTCATGTACCTTTGTTAATAAATCCATGGATTTGGTCTTTTTGAAGGTTTTTTCTGTGGTTAGTTTGGGTCAGTGCTGGTGAAATGGGCGTAGCATGCAGTTTGATAAGAAAGATGCACATTGTGGACATTTATTCAACCTGGAATTAAAACACAATGGACTAAAACCAGTCACGTTAGCATGGAAGTGGTTGAATGCTAACATTAGTGTGAAAAATGAAAAATGTCCCAATGTCCTTCCCAATTTTCACAATGTATTTTTGTATTCCTGTTGCTGATTGCTCAGGGAAAAGTGAAATGATAAATATTCCAATCAGGAGAGACAACAAAGAGGAACAATAGAATGAGATAATTCAAGTAATATAACATTTATTGTGAACAGAAGTTTAGTCTTTGGCGCTGAGACCCTGGCAGGAAGTGGATCACCAAGGGAAGCCGTCCAATGAATCAGGTGCTTCCGGTATGAAGGAGACCTCCCCAGAGCCTACACACTGGTGGTGGTGAGGAGAGGAGCTCGATGTTAGGATGACTGCATTAAAGGAACTCCTGATGGGAGGATTTGGTTGGAGGAGGCCAGGTGTCCTGGGTTGAGGTGGTGAAGGGGTGGAGATGGGTTGCGGATCTTGCCGTATTGAAATGAAGGCAGAGAGAGAGAGATCATATTTAAAGTTTGACAGATTGCAAAGGTTGGCTAATGGGACAATGGAATGAAATGGACTTTTCTAGATTTGTCATGTTCCAGGCCAACATATGGCTCAACCAAGAGCTTTCAAAGAAGGTAACTAGGAGCAAAGTTTATAAAAAAACTCATAAAAAAACTATCACACATACACATCAGGGCTGAGCGCCTCCCTCCAGCACACTGACACATCTCCCAGCATTCAAAGGCGCTCTGCTCTCCATCAATGGAGAGCTGCCTGCCAGGCTGTGTTACTGGAGGCTTTTCCTCTGTGTGGTTTAATCAGGCCTGAGTCAACACCAGCTTCAGCTTCAGTTTGATCACAGATCAGATGCCATCATGCTACGTATTTCAGTTCAAGACAGATAAAACCACAGTATTTTTATGAGCTGGACACGATGAAAGACGACATGTGTCTCAGAGATACTAACATGAAGCAGACCTAACACACAACCAGGACAGCATGACGATCACTCAGCCATTGAACTTACAGGTTAGAGGGTCGTGTGCTTCTTTTTGATGCTGCTGTACTCCATCACATGTCAGAGGGAAACACTACATTCTACTCCACCACATTTAGTGGACAGCTCCAGGTGTTACTTTAAGATTAACATTTATTATCAGGTCATAAAATCTGATGCATCATTAGTGATACAGAAAAGTATATGAAGCTTTTCAAATACACACCTTGACAAACCACACAATTAAAGTACCATCAGTAACATGGACCCAGTAGTCCAGAAGGTAACACTAATGGGTTATCACTGTATGTTTATATTACAAAACCTGTTTCAACTGAAGTTAAAGTTTGAATGCAGGACTGTTACATGTAATGGAGTATTAGTGGACAGGTGTAGTATTACTGCTGAGCTTAAAGGAACAGTTCACCCAAAAGGGAACATTGAGTTATTATCATTATCATTACAATCATTATCTCCTCATCACCATGCAGATGGAAAGTCAGATTAAGTTTCTTAGTTCACACACATTTCTGGAGCTTCACAGCAAAACAGCGTTCTACTAAACAACTGAAGAAGATGGGAACTAGTTTTAAAACGTTTAAACAGAACAGAAAACAAATATGAACTGACTCCATATGTTTTTTTTTATTGATTTGAATGTGATGTCATTTGAAAAGATGTTATTTTACACCATTTTTAAGCTGAAATCTTCACTGTTGCCACTAATTTTTAAGTGTTAGCACTCACACCCTGTCTTTCTGTTGAGGTTCCAAAAAAGCTGAGCAGGCACTAAAAGGTGATGTGAAACACTGCAGACCACTGATTGGTCAGAGAGAATCCTCATTGTGTCATCAATGCACAGCACGCACGGAATATCCTGCACTGCAACAAACCCATACCCACTATTTTTAAACAGCCAGGCTACTTTAGCTGCAGTAACCTTTTTATTGTGGTCGGTATATTGAGGAGGTGCACTCCAATTGCACTCCATTGGTTGTGAATGGTTCCTGCTCATAATCAGCAGGTGGAGCCTTGCATGGTACGAATGCCACCACTGTATGATTGTTGGTGTGAATGCTGGTGTGAATGGGTGAATGCTGGCTTGTGTTGTAAAGCGCTTTGAGTGGTCAGTCAGACTAGAAAGGTTCTATATAAGTACAGTCCATTTACCATTATCCTCTAATGAACAAGTACCTGATACCAAAGGTGGTTCCAGTCGAGTAGAGCCGGTACGACGTAATGGTGCATTTTTCAACAGAAGACAGTTTTATTGAACCTTTATTTAACTAGGAGAATAAAACCCATTGAGATCAAAGATCTCTAAAAAACGTCACCTGACTTTCCATCAGCAAACGGCTGAATAGATAATGAATCTTCATTTCTGGGTGAACTGTAAATTAAGTAAATGATCTAAACACTTCTTCAAGCAACGTTTACATCAGTGGTTCTAAAAGTAGGGCCTAAAAGGGGAATCATTCATTTTCATTATAATTCCATGTATAAGTAACACAATGACAGAATGTAAGACTGTTTTGTTTCTTTCTGTAATTAAATATCTTAAAGCAGAACTGATACTAACTGGTACCCTGGGATAAAATCTTTTTAAATAGGTTCATGTTCTCGTGTGTCAGTCAAGTCCTGCATACATACCTACAGATTTACACATAAATGTATAGGGTGAATAGAACGTAAAAATATCAGCATGTACATACTGTGCTACCTTTGGACTATATATTACATCAAATATAAACATGTGTAATCCAGAAATAGTTTTCATCTGTTTGGTTTTTCCATTAAAATGTTGCTGCAGCAGGAAACGTGAGACAGAACATTGTTTAATGCAACAATCAGATGTTATGTCCTCTCACTTACGCTGCTGTTTAACCTGTCATTGTATTAATATTAGTAGTTACTCAGTGCTCCGTCAGCTCATTAATGATTCTTCACACTCAAATGAGCAGAAAATGTCTTCCTGTGCAATATGCTCTGGAGTTTTGTTTTTGGTCTGTTAATTACTTACTAATAAACACTCCACTGTGAGAACATACAAATCCAACTAATCCATAAACATAATCCATAAACATGGAGATGACCACTATATCCCTGCTGCTAACCTGGAGCTTCACTTACTGATGACTGGCTCCAGGTTTAAGAGATCATTTACCATGAAATCTATCAGGAAGAATCAGAAGCATGTGACTCAGACATCAGCCAGGTCAAACACAGTGACTGCTGGACCACAGCAGCCAGTCAGCTGACTGCCTGCAGAGGGAGGGGTGTGTGTGTGTGTGTGTGTGTGTATGGGGGGGTTATGAAACACACCAGGACTGCAGGCAGTGAAGCATAAAGGACTGTTTATTGTACCCAGTACAGATTATAATAAAGTCAGCAGTGTAAGAAACACATTGTGAGGGGGACTGAAGCCTATACAAGTGCAGACTATCCCCTATGTCTATCCCATAATATAATGTGAGCACACACACACGTATACACACACACACGTATACACACACACACGTATACACACACACACGTATACACACACACACACGTATACACACACACACACGTACACACACACACACGTACACACACACACACACGTACACGTATACACACACGTACACGTATACACACACACACGTATACACACACACACGTATACACACACACACGTATACACACACACACACGTATACACACACACACGTATACACACACACACACGTATACACACACACA
This sequence comes from Chaunax sp. Z400, assembly GCA_037577475.1. Classification (NCBI taxonomy): domain Eukaryota; kingdom Metazoa; phylum Chordata; class Actinopteri; order Lophiiformes; family Chaunacidae; genus Chaunax; species Chaunax sp. Z400. The sequence continues at coordinate 25,721,142 of CM075196.1, read as the reverse complement.
CGTATACACACACACACACGTACACGTATACACACACACACACGTATACACACACACACACGTATACACACACACACGTATACACACACACACACGTACACACACACACGTACACGTACACACACACACACACGTACACACACACACACACACGTATACACACACACACACGTACACACACACACGCACGCGAGTACACGCACACACACGTGTACACGCACACACACGTGTACACGCACACACACGTGTACACGCACACACACGTGTACACGCACACACACGCACACATATACACACGTATACACACATATACACACGTATACACACGCACACACGCACGCGAGTACACGCACACACACGTGTACACGCACACACACGTGTACACGCACACACACGTATACACGCACACACACATACACGCACACACACGCACACACACGTGTACACGCACACACACGCACACACACACACACACGTGTACACGCACACACACGTATACACGCACACACACGTGTACACGCACACGTATACACACGTGTACACGCACACGTATACACACGTGTACACGCACACGTATACACACGTGTACACGCACACGTATACACACGTGTACACGCACACGTATACACACGTGTACACGCACACGTATACACACGTGTACACGCACACGTATACACACGTGTACACGCACACGTATACACACGTGTACACACACGCACACGTGTACACGCACGTGTACACACACACACACGTATACACACGTGTACACACACACACACGTGTACACGCACGTGTACACGCACACACACGTGTACACACACATAAGAATCAACATGGTTTTTAGGTACGTGTCTATCAGAGCAGGAACTATACAGCTTATACATTAAAAACAAAACAAATGCAGCTTTATAGCAAAAATATATACTTTATATACGTTTGTCTTTGCCCCCATTCAGAAATGTAGATAATGAACACACAAGAAAATGCAGAGAATATCACAAATGTGTTCTTTGTCCAGAGACTAAAGCGACATGTTAGTGGGCAGTCTGGACTGGTCACACCATGCAAAGAGAAGCACAAGTCTCTTTCGACAACGTGGGGCAGAAAGAGAGGTGCCCAAAAGAGGGGGTCAAAATGTCACCCTTCTGCTTTTGCATGCAACTTGCTGATGCTCCTGCCATACTGGTGCATCAGAATACAAGTACACCACCAAGGAAATGCATCCAGACAGACAGAAAACATGACCATTTATCATACATAATAAGTATGAATTATCAGCGCCAGGGATTATATGTACGTGGTATCCCTTTTGAAATGGAGGAGATGGGGTACGAATAATCTCTAAACTGGACCCAGCAGAGATGAACAGGAGTGTACTGTATAAAGTGTGGGCTCCTACCACAGGGTGCAGTCTCTAAAGGGAAGAGGAGCCATCTCGTAGGAGAGCAGAACAATTAAAGAACGTGACATTTACACCAGAGCAGCCCAACCAACGAGCCTGAAATACAGCCACGCCCCTGAAATACAGCCACGCCCCAGAGACCTGAGACTTCTGGGTCTAACGAAACTGAACAGCTGACGGATTAAAATATCGTCCTACCTACAGGAAACAAACTGATTTGTGGGTGTTGTGTTTTTTTTGGTCAATCCATCTTTGCAAACTAAAGCCCTTTCATGGATTGAGTGGTTCAGATGGTGATGTGAAGATGTGTGTGTTGGGGGGGATTTAGACTTTTTAATGGGTTACTCTTAGTCATTTGATTGTTTTTAAGAAAAGCAGATTGTCACAAACACAAATAACACCTCTTTCAGTCTTGCACAAAGGGGGCCAGTCTGTTCCGTTCTAAAGCTGGTGGTGTATGGCCTCGCTTTGTTTGGTTTCCATAGCAACAGCAGTCCCTTGTCTTACTTGAGGAAGCTTGTAAGGTGGACAAATCTACAGAGTCCAGTTCACCCTCCTTGGTTTCTCTCTCGTTGAGACGGTGGTGCTGTAGAAGAACCCTCCCCCCTCATCCGTTCCCAGCTTTGGGAGCTCACACAGGTTCATGGGGGTCTTCCAGGGAGTAGGAGAGGGAACCACAAAGGAGCAGAGTAAGAGTTTCTCAGTCCAAGCAGCTCAGTAGTTCCAGCTCTGAATTTTAAGAGTGGGCGTCGAGAGATTTTGTGTTTGAGTGTACATGTGTGTTGTGTGTCAGGACCCATGTGCCTTATTAGTAGCTGTAGCCGTCTGGGAAGGGCAGGCCTGCCACACACTGCTCCCCGGCATCCAGCAGGTAGGGGGTGGTTTCGTCGTAGTGTGTGAGGGGCACAGTGTCATCGTCCAGCCCCGGCAGGCTGTCCGGGTCGACCTTCAGGTTGGGCCTCTGGTTGTCAGGGAAGGCCATGGAGAAGAGGGCCTCAGGGTCGCACACAAACTTGTACACATACCTCTCACCAGCCACCTGAGGAACAGGACAAGACACATTAAACTCACATGCTCATGTGTTTTGAATGTGACTTCATGTTGAACATACATATAGATATATTAGCATGTTTAGGAAAGAAGCAGCTCAGTGGGTCATGACTGAAGCCACGAGCAGCAGTGAGCCGCTGTGATAGGCCCTGCTGACTAGCACCAATCAACACGACACTAACATCTTTGCTTAATACAGTACTTGCCTCCAGAACATGAGCAGCATATGTGGTGAATGTATCTACTGATTTCTGAGGTAGTCCAGGAGGCTTCCTGTAGAGCACACTGAGCTGGACAGTGAGAGGGGGATACCCTTTAAAGATGTTTGGGGGGGGGGGCGGCATCAACTATTTATTACAGTGCCACCGTCAAGCGGGCTTTTTTTCTCTTGGAAAGCATTTGTACATCATTTCCAGTTAGTGTCATGTTTCTATTTCATTCCAGCTCACGACAATTTGAGCTACGTATAAAACAAAATAATAATAATAATAATAAAAACCCAACACAGAACGGTTCTGCACCTTTAGGGCTTTAACGCTAAATAGAACAAAATATTTAGTAGAACAAGAAATGTGGCCAGCAGGTTATATTCACTACAACTATCTAGAGACCACGATCAGACTATTCAGCTACCACACAGCTGCTGAAGCAAGAGGGTGGAAGGAGAGAAAAGAAAAGGGTGAACGTGCCTTTACCTTCTGCATGATGCCCTTCTCGTAGTAGTAACGGAGTGAGCGGCTCAGCTTGTCGTAGTTCATGGCCGGTCTGTTCTTCTGGATGCCCCAGCGACGAGCCACCTGAGATGAAACAGAGTTATTACTACAGAACCGATACGCAGCTCATTAAACCAGCATGAATCATCTGATTATTGTAAAAGTAGCATTGTTAGTAGAACCGGACAGAAGTCTTCAGTCCAGTTTGTGACGATGGCAGCTCACCTCCTCCGGCTCAATTAGCTTGAACTCCATGCCACGACCAGTCCAGGCTATGAAGTGGCCATTGGCTGGGTCGTCCAGTAATGTGACCAGGAACTGCCAGAGCTGCAGGGAGCCCCGGCGCTGGTAGGGAGGCCCGTCCCGATAGACAGAGGGCTCCTGTTTGACTTTACCTGCGAGTGGAAGAAACGGCAGCAGGAGAGGAGCGAGAAGAGAAAGAGGCAGAGAAATAAAGGCATCAGTCATGTCCACAGTGTGGTGAGACATTCCTGCCAGATGGTCACTGTGAAATGGACTTGCTGTTCATCATGCACCATGAGCAAAGAGAGGAATGGATGCTCTTCTTACCTTCTAGTCTTTCAGGGACCACACAGGTATCATCAAAGTACAGCTGAGCATCTCTGTCAAAGGAGAAGTCTGGAAGTGAAAAAGAAAGAAGTGTAAAAGCAGATAAGAGCCCAGGGGCCACATCCTACCCTGAGCTCAAAGTGCATGCAAAGCAGTTTAGTCAGGCAGCTCTTGTAGTGCTGAGCTGACATGAGAAATGTGGAGCCGTTTCACAGGATTCATTGATAGATTAACTTCCTTAGTCATATTCATGCTGCTGATCACTACTCCTATCAGCTTTCAGCAGCTCAATAAGTGGCAGGTTCAGGGTCACAAACACTGGACTTGATGAAATGATCCACTGATGAAATGATCCAATCATGTGAGACATAAACAGACAAAAAGCAGAAAATAATCCAAACTTACTTTCAGGGTTATTTTGGTAGAAGCTCCCTGCTCTCCCAAACGATGACTGACAGTTAGGCACTTCTGCAAACAAAGAAGACGGTGGATATAATTAGACCAGAGACATCCTCACTGTCATATCAGATGTGCAATACATCAAAATCCACCTCACAGCTGGCTGATATATTTGGATCACTGCCACTGTGTGCAAACATACATGGCTTTGGTGCTTCACTGCAGTCTGCATGGTCCAAGATATGTATTAGTAAGCTAATCAGATAGATACATATGGGACAAGGTTGTCACAATACGAGAAACTAACTCTGATGCAATACTAGGATAAAAAACAGATCATTGATATCTAGTTCAATAGATATCAAAAGGACAAAAAACGTAAAGTGCATACCACACAAAATCTGTGCAAACGTTCAACACCACATACCAGATATTGTACCATTTTAAACATGTGGTATTGAAAAAGTTTAGATTCTTCATAACTTTTAACAACCTTAGAATTGGAATAAACTGTCAAAACACATGGTGGCTGCTTTTCTGGCCAAACAATGGCCATGTTTGTCTGCAGCCCCAACAACTGGGCTGAAAATGCCCAATGTCAGACACACACACACACAGACACAGACACAGACACAGACACAGAGACACACACACACACACACACACACACACACACACACACACACACACACACAGACAGACACACAGACACACACACATCACACACACACACAGACACACACACATCACACAGACAGACACACATCACACACACACACAGACACACACACATCACACACACACACAGACACACACACATCACACAGACAGACACACATCACACACACACACAGACACAGACACACACACACACACACACAGACAGACACACACACACACACACAGACAGACACACACACAGACACACATCACACACACAGACACAGACACACACATCACACACACAGACACAGACACACACACACACACACACAGACAGACACACACACACACACACAGACACACATCACACACAGACACACATCACACACACACACACACAGACAGACACACAGACAGACACACAGACAGACACACACACAGACAGACACACAGACAGACACACATCACACACACAGACACACACACACAGACACACACACACAGACAGACACACATCACACACACAGACACACACACACAGACAGACACACACACAGACAGACAGACACACACACACAGACAGACACACATCACACACACAGACACACACACACAGACAGACACACACACAGACCTGGGTTTTTGTAGGCTAAAGCTCAGATCAGAGCAGACTGCACAGCACACAACATCCCTCGCATGTCAACCAGGCCTGTAAATAAGATTAGCACCACGGCCGCTGCTTTAAATCTCAATGACAATCATGTTACCCCCCCGCCCCCCTCCAAGGAGACCAGGCCCCCCCTCCCAATGGCAGCATCTTTGCAGTGTGAACCAAGCATACCGCCCCCAGCCATTATTCTGTTTCCTGTCCACTGATAAGACAACCAGAGCTCAATCCTCAACAAGTGCTTCCTTAAGTTCTGTCTTCTCATGTCTGAACTAAAGGAATAGAGTCTGTAGGAAGTTAACTGTTGACTTATGCATGGAGAGCCAGCAGAAAAGACTCAAAGACTCTCCTGTCAAACGCTAATACAGTAATGTATGAATTCAAATTGTCCCAGGCTGTAGACCCGCCGTCCTCTGCACCCAGGGATTAATGCCAAAAAATATTCTGATGTTGCCGACATCAAAGAATTAATTAAAATGCCAAAAAACACTTATAATGAAAATTCAGATCATTACCTACGTCTGACATGCTCCTTTCTCCATGTCACAACCTTAACGTATGACTCAGACCATGACTGGCCAGCATATGGTCAGTCCCTACCACTACTTTCATTTATGCCTGATGCATACACATCAGCAAAAGGCTCCAGCATTAGAAAACTGAATGTGATCCATCAACCTCATCATCTGGAGGCAGCTCAGCAGCGAGCAGTAGAGGCCAGCAGCAAGACAAAGAAAAGATGACGGCTTCTTGTCGTATGGTTTCATCTCTATTGTGGATCCATCATGTGTCTGATATGTGGTATGAATATGAATATGTGTGTGTGAGTGTGATGTATGTGTGATGTGTGTGATGAGTGTGATGTGTGAGATGTGTGTGATGTGTGAGATGTGTGTGATGTGTGTGAGTGTGATGTGTGTGATGTGTGTGATGTGTGTGATGTGTGTGATGTGTGTGATGTGTGTGATGTGTGTGATGTGTGATGTGTGTGATGAGTGTGATGTGTGTGATGTGTGTGTGATGTGTGTGTGATGTGTGTGTGATGTGTGATGTGTGTGATGTGTGTGATGTGTGTGATGTGTGTGATGTGTGTGATGTGTGTGATGTGTGTGATGTGAGTGTGATGTGTGTGATGTGAGTGTGATGTGTGTGATGTGTGATGTGAGTGTGATGTGTGTGATGTGTGATGTGAGTGTGATGTGTGTGTGATGTGTGATGAGTGTGATGTGTGTGATGTGTGTGATGTGTGTGATGTGTGATGTGTGTGATGTGTGATGTGTGTGATGTGTGTGATGTGTGATGTGTGTGATGTGTGATGTGTGTGATGTGAGTGTGATGTGTGTGTGATGTGATGTGTGTGATGTGTGTGTGAGATGTGATGTGTGTGTGTGTGTGTGTGTGTGATGTGTGTGATGTGTGTGTGTGATGTGTGTGTGAGATGTGATGTGTGTGTGTGTGTTGTGTGTGTGATGTGTGTGTGTGTGATGTGTGTGTGTGTGATGTGTGTGTGATGTGTGTGTGATGTGTGTGTGATGTGTGTGTGTGTGATGTGTGTGTGTGTGTGTGATGTGTGTGTGTGTGTGTGTGTGATGTGTGTGTGTGTGTGTGTGATGTGTGTGTGATGTGTGTGTGATGTGTGTGTGTGTGTGTGTGATGTGTGTGTGTGTGTGATGTGTGTGTGATGTGTGTGTGATGTGTGTGTGATGTGTGTGTGTGTGTGATGTGTGTGTGTGTGTGATGTGTGTGTGATGTGTGTGTGATGTGTGTGTGATGTGTGTGTGTGTGTGTGTGATGTGTGTGTGTGTGTGATGTGTGTGTGTGTGTGTGTGATGTGTGTGTGATGTGTGTGTGATGTGTGTGTGATGTGTGTGTGTGTGTGTGTGATGTGTGTGTGTGTGTGTGTGATGTGTGTGTGATGTGTGTGTGATGTGTGTGTGATGTGTGTGTGTGTGATGTGTGTGTGATGTGTGTGTGATGTGTGTGTGATGTGTGTGTGTGTGATGTGTGTGTGATGTGTGTGTGATGTGTGTGTGTGATGTGTGTGTGATGTGTGTGTGATGTAGAGCACTGTTTTAAACACAGTTTAAACTGGGGTGACTTGAGGTTTTCAAATGTTTAAAGGTTGCTGTGACTGAAAGAAGGTGGAGAAACGCTCCTGTAGACCATCAACACTGCTGTAACAGGTTCTGTGTGGGTACACCCAACATGCCCTCCCTCCCTCCCTCCACAGATCCCAGGCCTCTGTGACGTATGTATTTAAAGGTTTTAAGAAGCTAAGAGGATTTGTCATTACATCACTGCCCGGCCAGCCGGTCAGCAGCAGGCAGATAAGGAATGAGAGAGTGAGTGAGAAAAAGAAGAAAAAGTTTCAGGGAAAGAGGACATTAATGCAACAGAGATGGGCCAACAGCTGGTTGTGTGAGCGTTAGGATCACATAATGCACCTCGTCTGATTTCTACCACACCAGTAAGCAGCACCCCTGCCACGCTCGGACTGATGTGGCTTTTTCTGCCACCACTTGGCCTCTTGTGTGTTCTTTAAAAACTAATCAAGAGGTAGCAGGTTCTTACAATCAACTTACTGTGTTGCAGACCACTAAGTCCTCCAAGGGTGCTGGCCTAGATCTATTCCAGGTAGGCTCAGTCAAGAGACGCACGGCACTTGGCAAGATGACCCATTTACTTTTTGCCCTTGGAGGCTTAGGCTGAACTAAAAGACCCACTTTTACTTTCCTGGCATGACTCTAGAGGAATGCTGCAGATTAAGATCTGTGAGTGTGTGTCTGTGAGATGAGCACCTGTGCACTCAGGCCTCTGCAGCGTGCTATAACTCACAGGCGTGTGTTAGCGCACAGAGCAAACATGGACGGCCACATTCCTCACCCTCTGTCCGCTCTGCTTTCACACAGCTAGCAGTCAACCCTCTGGCTGAGCTGAGATAACGGACTCTTCCTCTCTCTTCACCCTCCTACTCACCAGAATCGAAGCAGAAGTCACGAGGCTCCTGCTTGATGGCCATGGGGTGGAAAGCAGCCTGACAGGGGGGGCCCATGATAGGGACGCCCTGCTCGGTGTATCGTGGGTCGATGAGCTCTTGCTTGAAACCCTGGGGAGGCACAGCTACCAACGGCTCTGACATCTGCCGGTGGTACGGCGGGCGACTGCTGCTGCTGCTGCCGGCGGGCTGGGGCAGGAACTGGGGCCGGCTTTGACTCTCTGATGGGGGAAAAGGTAGACATGGCTCTGACATCTGCCTCTGGAACCTACAGACGGAGGGCAAAGTGGAAAAGGAAAGTTGATAAAGTCTCTTCCCTGAAACGCTGCTAACAGACACTAAATGAACCTGAGTGCTCACCTGTGTTCAGGTGTGAAGCTGTTGGCATCCTGGCCAATGGGTGCACAAGGTACGGCGAAGGGGGGGCTGTGGCTGTGGACTGGGAGAGCTTGCTGGTTGGGGGATCCTGCGCTTGCCGTTATAGGCTGTTGCACATGCACTGGACGTGGCCCTGGGGTCTGATTGGATACATGGGGGTGAGGACGGGGCGTGTTCTCACTCAGTGGGTGTGTTCCTGCTGTGCTGGTAGGGCCGCAAGGAGAGACCGGTGTTGATGGTGGAGTTAATGGCTTGAACCCGGATGTGGGCTTCCTGTCACAGGCACTGTGGACGATGAGATGAGACAGTCAGATAAACCTTTCATCACAGAGGGATGATAATTATGTTCTGACTGAATGAGCCGTTACATACCTGTAGCTGTAAAGGCACTTCTCTCCGTAGGGCATAGGACTCCTGTTCTGGCGGCAGGGAGACAGCTCCTCGGAGGGAGTCAGCTCTCGTTTGATCTTGGCTGGTGGCGGGCCATGAAACATCACTAGATATGAGGAGGCAGGAGAAACGCAGCAGAGAGCATTAGATAAACTCCAGATATCACATAATTGAAGCCATAAACAGAAGTGCAGCGCTTATCTAAACCACATTAGGACCTAATGGATAAATGGATGTATGGACAATGTCTTCCCTCCACTGACAGAGGCACTTTGCAGCAGTTTATTGTTGGTATAATGATGCTCGTCTCTGGCTCTGAAAACAACCACCAGGCCTCCACTGCTAAGGCAGCGTCATCCTAACTGCACCAAACACACAAAAGCTATCAAACTTCTTGTTTGATTCCCATTAAGGAAGGCCAGTACCAATACCATGAATCAGTGCTGCTGTAATCTAATGGTGCTGAATGATTTTCTTCTCCTGTGCTGTAACCATTAGACACTCGCTGCAGCTTTCTACTTATTGGCTGCAGTTTGTGGGGCGCCATATAATAGCAAGGCAGAAACTAGATCCCAGGGCACAGAGGAGCTGCCCTGGGATCTAGTTTAGTTCTGCCCTGAACTGCCCTGTGTGAGCTGTGGAATAAAGACTCAGTATGATGCATCTTTGGTGGATGGATAAACAACACTATCACCATCTCCATTAAAAACTCAGAGTGCTCCTCCAACACAGCACAATGGCTCTCAGCTCAGGCCTGGGACAGTGAACTGGTGGTTCACTGCATGGGACGTCCTACTGACTGGAGCTCATATCACAAAGTCTGGCTCTGTTCTGTGGGCAACTTGTGAGGAAAAATGCCCTGCAGCCTAGAAGCTGCAGAACTAAGCATCCTGTAAACCAACATGTGGACAGAAGCCCTCTACAGAAATACATACATGTCAATGCATCGACCTCAATGCTATGTTACAGCACTATGGGCCGTCTGCAGCTCACTGTGTCACATTAACCAGGCTGCAGCCACACCTCGTCTCCACCTCCTACGCATCAGACAAAAACAAACCAGAGCGACTGAGGGGAGGGGGTGGCAGATCATGAAACGCCCCACTGGGCATACAAACATATCCCTCAGCAGCAGCCTAAAGCTGTGTGTGCAGACAAACAGGAGGCTGCATGGAGCAGGCTGGGAAACGCAGAGTACACAGTTCTGGGAGCAAGATTGAAACAGGCAGCTCTGAACCTGCCCCATCCACTGGAATCCAGCCCACTTCTGCAGCAGGGCTGGAGTGCAGGGAAGTGTGAAATCAGATTAGGAGCCTGGCTCATGTGATGCCCCATGCCAATCGGCTGATTACACTCAAAAAGGAGGGAGGGGGAGAGCGGTGAGAATGGAGTTTGTCCTTGGTGGGATGGAGACGTTTTAATAAAAGAGGCTGACCAGGATGTGTTCAGGGACAGGAGCTCTTTCCTTCAAGTGAAAATGAATCAAAGCTGAATTATCAGGCAGAATTTCCATTGCTAATCAATTCTCTGCCACAAACAGTTCAGAAGCAGGCCGAGCTAAAAGATCCCAACCATGAGTGGATGTGACTGTATCAGCAACACAGAGGGCACACGGACAGACACACAAACAGCAGATATGAACAGGAAAGCTCAGGTACTCACAGCTGTCCGACTGGAAATCTGGGACAAACTGCTCGTCATCAGGGACCTGGGCTGTGAAGAATGACGCACATGTGAGAGAAATCAAACTCATACCCCTCCTGACCTCTCAGCCGAACACAGACATCTTTATGTGCCAAAGAAATGTGGGCAAACAAGACAAACTGAAAAACAATCTGCTGGAAAAGGTTTTTCTTGGGAATAAAAGAACGTGAGTTGCTGAAAAGGTTCCATCATAGCAGTTTCTCATCGCTCTACATGCACTTAGTATTTCACATTTTCACCAAGTTAATGTTTCATCTGAAAACTACTTTGATCCTGTCTAGAATAAAAGGACTATAACTAAAGAAACATCTCCTCTATATTATAAAACTCCTCAGATGCTGCTTTGTTTCAGGGGAGTGAAGAGGAACCACTTTCACAAAACCAACACAATTAGACTGAATTTATTCTGTGGTGTTTAATAGAAGAGAATTGAAATAAAACTATAACCTTAACACAAAACTCACCTTCTGCAATCCAGATCTCTTGCAGCTGACTGAGGTCTTGGAAGAGTTCTGGAAACACATTGGTTACAGGTTTCAACCAATCCTACTGCTTGTTAAAACACTACAGAGACTCTGACATGCGTTTGAGGCTCATTCACACCAGCAGTGTTACCTTCCGTGTCCAGGGCGAGCTCCGTGTCCACAAACTTCCTCTTCCTGTCGCTCAGAGGCCTGCAGTGAGAAGGTTCCACACGAGACTGTTGGGAAAGAAAGAGATGCAGGAACATCAACAGAGGTCCCTCCCCTCTGATTGGACGATACAGATGACACGCAGGTGTTGTATAAATGCACAGTGAAGTACGGTCACCACCAGGACGTCCATCCATGACGTGAGTGTGAGTGTGAGTGTGTGATGTTTGAGCCTGGTGTGTGTCCACTTACACTGGGTGGGACCATAAATGGGACCTGCTGGTCATAGAATCCGTCCATGTTATCTGGATGAATTGAGGGAGGGGGGGGCGCTTCAATATTGGGGGAGGGGAGGTGTTCGCTTTAAAGCGACAGCGTCTGGGTCACTTTGTGGCTCACTGGGAAAAACAAGGTAGACAGTGGAGAAATTCAGGCGAGGTCACAAACTAATAAAGCATCATAAGAAATGTGGTCTTTTAGTCACAGTAAGGCCTCATTTAAAGGGTAACGTTCAGGTTTTCATGTAAACGAATGTTATGAGCTGCAAACACAACTTTATTTAACAACAGCTCTTCAGACAGCTGAGCGACTGATAGCAGCTCTACGTAAACACAAAGTCACACACATGCAGTTCAACAAAACACAGTTACATAAGACACACACACACACACACACACACACACACACACACACACACACACACACACACACACACACACACACACACACACACACACACACACACACAGCTGTGGGCAGGACTTTCCACCATGCCCAGCCTGAACTCTGGGAGTGACAGACTCAGACTCCTGTGTCTCTGATCGCTGCCATGCATGATGCAAAGGATGTGTTGTGATGATAGAAAACATCTGTTGTTTCATATGTAGCATCACCAGGTTGTGACATGTTGTTCATATTGTACAGCTTTAGGTGAACATACTGTGTGTGAGTTAGTCAATTACTGACTCACACACCAGCAGCCTCTTTACCTCCGACAAGAATCCTTATTATTAATAATCTAGACTTTATTAAGCTTAACCTGTACATTTTACTTCAAAATGTTATGTTTGATGTGGTCATTTTATATCTATTACATATGCAGAAAATGTTCTAACATGTTATAATTGACAGAACACAAACTCTGCTCCTCTATGTAAAATATTATAATGTTATAAACACTATAAACAAAGATGATGACACACAGACACACACTGAGTGACTCACTGCTGTTAATGGATGACAGTACAGGATACCTGCTGGTCAATAATTACAGACTGATATTAACTCATAGTCCACAGCTTGATGTGAAGCATATGTTCACATGTTATTCACACAGTAACCTAAATAAAACAAGGTGATGAGTGAAAAGTGGACCTATTATTTATTTAAATTGTAGAATACAAATGACTTTATTATAAAAACAAAAGTAATGTACTGATAAAGGACAGAGACAACAATTATATGAGTTAAATCTCAGAAAGAATGTAAATATTAGGTGCAACATGTTCCCTAAACTTTCCATAAAAAGTTCAGCTGTGCAGTGAAGCCGTAGTTTTCCTTCAGAGACACGGAGGAGCTGCTGAACAACTTCCTGAGAGACTCACAACTTTTAACAACAACAAACGACAACAAACAGCTCGTCTACATTCTGGTCAACACTTCGGCCGAGGCTGAGGGGCCACTGCTGGGGTACGAAGATCACTCGACACCCCCTGCCGCCTCCCCCTCTACTCCTCCTCCTCCCCGCCCTTCCCCCCATCCTCCCTTGTTTTTCTCAATGAAGTGAAACTCGATCCGTGTGGAAACAGAGGGGAGAAGAAAAAAAGGTCCGTCCATTCATAAAAATCACAAACAGTGGCCTGACCGGCTGATAAGCTAAAGCTAACATCCACGCAGATAAACCGGAGACCGAAAACGTCACAAACTGGCCTTAAGTGCGACAGACGGCGTCTATTTAACAGAGAAAGGAGCCGATAGAAAATGGTTGCCAAAGTAAATATCTCCAAATAAGATGGCGTTGCGCTTGTTTGTAGTTTATAAGAGCGACAGAGAAATATTGACCCGTACTGCGACTTAATAGAAATCAATTCTCACCAAATAACCCCTGCAGCTTACCTTCTGTGCGTATCTGCCTCCTCTATTTAAAAAGAATGTGGCAGCAGTGTCCTCACGTAAAAAAACAACGTGTCGGTGGTCGTGAGTTCGTCTGCGCACCGACAGGGTGATGCTCCAGCTCCGAGTAACAAAACTTGACTGAGCTTTTCTTTAATGGCCCGGTCGGTTTTCCCCTGAGCTCGAGCGGTATATAGAGACACACGCTGATTGGTTAATCAGCCCTGTCTTTTAAGTGAGTAGCCAATGGCTTCTCCGAGCTTATGAATTATGCATGAAGCACAGTTTGGCCAATCACAGCGCTGCAACGGACTCTTTTTAAAAAAAAATTTTTTTTTATGAATGGCTGGATTTCATTCATATTTTCGTAACCATTACTGCTAAGACGCGCTTCTTAAAGGGCCAGCTGCAGTGGAAAGATACTCAGATAAGCCGTAGAGGCTTAGTGTCAGGCTGACTTTCACTACATTCTACTGATAGTTACTACACAAAGAACAAATCGGCTTATAATTGGCTTTGAGACACTGTACCGCAATGAACATATTATGATCTAGATGTAAAGCTGATTTTAATGGAGTGCTAATGGAACAGAAGGATGGGAATGACTGAGCATTAATATGGATAAAAAAGAAGAAAATGTGCTTCAAGTTAATGATGACGATGTCAATGGATTAAATACCTTAAAATATAAATATTACATGGTTCCTGCATCTAAAAGTTTTAATACCTTTGTTTAGATATTTACGGTTGTTTATTTACTGCTTTTTAAAGCCATCATTATATATATATATATATATATATATATATATATATATATATATATATATATATATATATATATATATATTAATCCATAACAAATACAAATAACTTACATCAGCAACTATGTTTGCACCTTATCTAATTAGTTTTATTGAAGAGCAGTCATAGAAAGTGGACTGTGAAAAGGTGACGTCAACCTGTTCATCACTGTGTTTGCAGACCAAGATGCCCAGACAAGTGCAGATTAGCATAAAGTGGTATAGCAATTTACAACTGTACCAAAACATATGAAATCTAATGTAGACATTTTTCATGAAATAGCAGCCCATAAAATAAACATTTTCCATTTCTAAAATTCCTCATCCAACAACTGCAGTATCAAAATGTCAACTTTGTGCACAACATAGTTGATAACCTCAGAAGTCTGAAACTTACTGAACACATATATGCTTTCCAAAGACATTTTCTCCAGCTTCGCCACATTTTAAGCACCATTATTGGTATATGTCAAAGTAAAGCAACATATTCAGTATGTTGTTCATAATATAATATTCTACTACTACTACTAATAATATCACACAAAACACTCTCCCACTATATTAGTTTGTCACACCACATGTTAGTTTCAGTTGCAGCCAACCACACCCCAAACAAATAACATTGCATATCTTCTTGGATTTAGTGTTTATTTCTTTTAACCTTACATTGTTCATATGGAGTGCACACATATTAACACTGCTGGGTCATTATTTGTTATATTAATATTTTCTTTCTTTGTCTTTGAGTTA
Organism: Chaunax sp. Z400; assembly: GCA_037577475.1. Lineage (NCBI taxonomy): Eukaryota > Metazoa > Chordata > Actinopteri > Lophiiformes > Chaunacidae > Chaunax > Chaunax sp. Z400. The sequence goes on along the minus strand of CM075196.1, from coordinate 25,705,917 downwards.
CGGGGCGTGGTTGGTGGGAGGTTCCTTCCTGGTCCAGCAAAGGGTGTGGCTGAGGGCTGAGGACTGCTAAATGGAGCCAGCCCATCAAGCTGAACCACGAGATGGGATGTAATGGGGGGGATTTGAGTTTAGTTAGTTTTATTTTGTATTGGGTTGTAGCTGACGTCCATCCCTTGTGTGTGATTTGGTTTGGCCAGGCCTCTATATATGTTCTCTCTGATGTCAGTATGTGAGGTCAGTTTGTTCTGTTAACTTCTTGTTTGATGGCTGTTATCTTTAGTACAGTTATCTTTTGTTGACCCATTTTATAGGCCTAGTTATTATATTTTTTGGCTTATATTGTTTGTTATATCTTTTGGGTAAATAAAAAAGAGCCACATTTTTCAACTTTAAATCCTGTCTCCTTGTTGCCTCACTGCTTGGTCCCTAACAGTCATTCATATATTTGAATTAGGGTTCCAAAGTGCTTTGCAAAGAACAAAAGTTAATTAATTAATTTAATGTAATTAATTAGTTAATTAAATTCAAAATGTACCATGTAAATAAGATAAAATAATTTATACCAGTATAACAAGTATCTCCAGTAAAGAAAAAGCATCTGTCTGTCTGTCTGTCTTCCCTGCCTGCCACATGCCCAACCCTCCTACCAAGTTTCATGAAAATGTGTTGAGCAGTTTTTGTGTAATTCTGCTAAACAAACAAACAAACAAACTGAACTATCACTTAGCTCGTGGTTTATGACCGTTTGTCTTGAGAGAAAATCAGATGTCTGATGTTTGCTGAGTGTATACCTGCAAATACTGTACAGTATGTCTGGGAAGGAACAGCTGTTTAGACCCAGAGGTCAAAGGTCATGAAAAAACAAACTTTGTCACAATCACTTCAGACGCTCCGTCATATAAACTCTAACCGTCACTCAGTTTGAAACAAATCCAGCAGCTGGTATAAAAACTGTAATCCCTCCAAATCCCTGTATCCACTATGCAGAGATTATGAGCCTGTTGCAGAGGCAGTAATGGTAAGAACACACTTGTAGTTATCACATAGAATACTTGTCTAAGGGCTCAGGCCAAAGGCAAACAGCTGGTCTGTCAGGGTTTGGACTCCACTTTGAGATGTAGCGCTGAAACATGTGGAGGTGAGCGCGCTTAAAAATACCCACTGACATGTCTCACAGAGGCTGCTGGGAGAGCAGCGCGCTGTACGGTGCACCTCTTTGCTGGTGCGGATGTGGTGGGTGGTCACTTGGAGGCGTGAGGAGAGCGAGCACATTGTGTTGCTGTTCTTACACTTTCCTTAAATAAATGTGCCATATGCAAAGGGTGACATGCTGCTTGTGTACATGCCTCTCTCTCTCTCGTTGACTGCGAGGGTAAAAGTGGGCGTTGTGTGGAGGTGGGACAAGATTTAAAGCACCGACTTCCTGTTCCCTGAAAGGCTGTAGGTTAGTGTGATAGTGAGAATACGCTAAGTCAGCAGTGCTGGAGTGAAATGTGGCCTAATCCTGATTCTAAGAACCCTTTACTGAGCCAGGTGAGAAGGCCAAAGCATTACGAAACCTCTGACCCGTGATCCCACAGCTACCTTACTGCACAGAAGGTCGACACAGTGTTGAAGTTAAAAGGTCTCCATCGTCTGTGGAAACAGCAGAGGAGAAAAGTCCCTTTAGTGGCTGTAAAGCTTTCTACCATATCCCATCGTCATCATCAGCTGATCGAGTTTACCCTGCTGGAATCGTTCAGAGTTACAAAAGTACTCCACTACTCCTGCAACCAGGTCAGACTCATGAAGGACAGTTAAAATGACTGATTAGATGTCGTCTTTTTTATTCCACCCCTGTCCAGACCGGTACCAACCCACACTGTGATCCGGGACACGGACACTGATCCCATTCCTCCATTTGGGAACCTGCTCTTCCGACTTTCCTGTTCGTGAGCTTTGAGTTGTGAGAAGAGCAAAGATGAGCTGTATTTCATCACTCAGGGCGTTTAAACACGTTGATGGCTGTTTGAAGTTTGAAGCTTTATATTACATATTATTATATTATTATATATATTATATTATTTTATTTGTCCCAGCCTTGTTGCTGCATCAGCATGTTCCCTAAAACCAATAAAGCATTGCTTCACCTGACCTGTCATCAGAGGTGAGGCTAATAAATACATTAAGTAACTAATCTAGGTCTAATCTCTACATGCACAGCATCCAATGGTTATGACCTCATATCATACAGCAAATCACATGTAGGCTGCACAAAAAAGTATATTCCACATGTGAGTTCCTTCAAAATGTCTAACCATGGATCAAACTTGTCTGTCCACCTTGTTTCTGTCATTGCTGAGATTCAGCAACAAAGAGCTGTGAGTCTGTCTGCGGCTGATTTTCTCCCTCTTTGAGTTAGCTGCTAACTGCTACTAGCTGCTCTTTAAATCTCCCTGCTGTGAGTCACACATAAAACATGTTGTTAAAACCCTATCCTGTCCTATCACTTTGTTTTACACAGAACTTTATTCAGTGCTGTTACTGCATTCAATAAATTCTTGCACTCATTTATTGTAATTATTCATTTATATATTGTTCATTCCATTTATTTCTATTTTGTTCATTTATATATTCCAACTTTCTATTTAGCTTTCCATTCTAACATTTTTCAAGGAGAATCTGCAGTAAATCAATTTCCCACTCTAATACAGAACGGAGAGGAGCATTAAAGGTGGAGCAGTCCTGCCCTGATACCACAGGAGGGTCTCTGCATTCTCTACAGAGTCTCTGGACTCTGTAGAGAACAGGAACAGGACTCAGAGACCTGAAGCTCACGTCTTTCTAACTCTAACTTCTAACTTCTGACCCAACCGACTCAAGTGACAACACAGATTTTGCACTATTCCCTCCTAATTCACAAATTTGTATCCAACTTTTTTGTAACCTTCACCAAATCTGTATGTTTTGTCTGCTTGTGGTTTGTTTGTTCGCAGGATTATGCAAAAACTAATAAAGTGATTTCAAGGAGACTTTATGGAGGGAAAAACCCATTAAATTATGGTGCAGATCTGGATCCAGAAACTTTCATTGCAAGATTTTTTGATACATTGCCTAATGTCTTAAGTAATAATCCATAAAGTGGGATGTTTCAACTCATCACTCTATTCCCCTTTTATTTACTATTCTAAGTTCTAGATAGATTATTTGGTCTTGGTGGAGGTACTGTATACATCACATCCTATAGTTTCCATACATCCATCCATTCCACATACAAACAGACTTTGAAATGTCACATTTCTCAGAAAAGCCAACGTTGATTGTTGATATGACTGAAAGCTCCAGAACCAGGACTACAGGGGCCTTGTTGTTTCTCAGCCACTACTGTTAATCAATAATACATAAAGGATACATATAAATATGGACATGAATTCATATTTTTCAGTCCTTAGCCCATCAGTGAATCTGATCACAGCTAAAGTCACTGTGATGAAGGTGAAACAAGTGGGTGAGAACATTATAACTGAGAGTCTGAGCAGTCTGTCCTAGCTTGCAAATGTCAGTCAAAATGCACATTTGAAAAAGAGTTAAATGGGAAAGTGGTGCCTTTGGGCGCAGGATGCTCTCTCACTGAGGGACAAGATGTGACTTGTCTGCTATTAATAGCACTTTGGGAGATAATTCCTGCCTTGTTATCTTAGCAGCCGTACTCTACAAGCCTTGCCAAAGGCAGGCTCTTCTGAGGCTCTGAGTTGTATAACCACGTTTTCTTTTATTATCTCTCTCTTGTCTCGCTCCCATTCTTAATTCAATGCCTCTCTTTTTTTTGTCGATTTCTCTTTTTGTCCAGATTCTGCTGGCTCTGTAGGAAGCTACTGCAGCATAGTTCAGAGCAAAAGGGAAAGAATATGTAAACACTGCAGGGAACAATGCTGCAAAACTGTCTTTTTAGCATTAATGTTTTTATTATTGTTTGCTTTCTGGATTAACTCAATGAGACAAAGCAGATTTAAATTTGAACATTTCACTTTCATCAGGACAACTAATCTAAAGCCATGCAGAATCTCTGGTAGACGGTAGCAGTGCTTCATGTCTGATATGCTAACGTTAGCATGCCATAATACTAATAATAATGGTAATGCTAATGATTACTATCTGTAAAATGTTATGTAATCCTATCCATCCATCCATCCATCCATCTATTCATCCATCTATCATCCATCCATCCATCCATCCATCCATCCATCCATCCATCTATTCATCCATCTATCATCCATCTATCCATCCATCCATCCATCTATTCATCCATCTATCATCCATCTATCCATCCATCCATCCATCCATCCATCCATCCATCCATCCATCCATCTATTCATCCATCCATCCATCCATCCATCCATCTATTCATCCATCCATCATCCATCCATCTATCCATCCATCCATCCATCCATCCATCTATTCATCCATCCATCATCCATCCATCTATTCATCCATCTATCATCCATCCATCATCCATCCATCTGTCATCCATCCATCTATCATCCATCCATCCATCCATCCATCCATCCATCCATCTATTCATCCATCCATCATCCATCCATCTATTCATCCATCCATCCATCCATCCATCCATCCATCCATCTATTCATCCATCCATCATCCATCCATCTATCCATCTATCATCGATCCATCCATCCATCCATCTATCATCCATCCATCTATCATCCATCCATCTATCATCCATCCATCTATCATCCATCCATCCATCTATTCATCCATCCATCATCCATCCATCCATCCATCCATCCATCCATCCATCCATCCATCTATCCATCCATCCATCCATCCATCCATCCATCCATCCATCCATCTATCATCCATCCATCTATCCATCTATCATCCATCCATCTATCCATCTATTCATCCATCCATCATCCATCCATCTATCATCCATCATCCATCCATCCATCCATCCATCTATTCATCCATCCATCATCCATCCATCCATCCATCATCCATCCATCATCCATCCATCCATCCATCTATTCATCCATCCATCATCCATCCATCTATTCATCCATCCATCCATCATCCATCCATCCATCTATCATCCATCCATCTATCATCCATCCATCCATCTATTCATCCATCCATCATCCATCCATCTATCCATCCATCCATCCATCCATCCATCCATCTATTCATCCATCTATCCATCTATCATCCATCCATCTATCCATCTATCATCCATCCATCTATCCATCTATTCATCCATCCATCATCCATCCATCTATCATCCATCATCCATCCATCCATCCATCCATCTATTCATCCATCCATCATCCATCCATCCATCCATCATCCATCCATCCATCCATCTATTCATCCATCCATCATCCATCCATCTATTCATCCATCCATCCATCATCCATCCATCCATCTATCATCCATCCATCCATCCATCCATCCATCATCCATCTATTCATCCATCCATCATCCATCCATCCATCATCCATCCATCTATTCATCCATCTATTCATCCATACATCCATCCATCCATACATCCATCCATACATCCATCCATCCATCCATTCCCTGGGCAGATGAGTTATGTAATCCCTCCACTGAGTTCTGGGTCTACCCCGTAGTCTCCTTCCAGTTGGAGGAAAACCTCCAAAGGGAGGTGCTCAGTAGGCCTCCTAACCAGATGCCAGAACCCCCTCAGCTGGCTCCTTTCGATGTGAAGGAGCAGCGGCTCTACTCTGACCTCCCTCTGGATGTCCGAGCTCCTCACCTCAGCCACCACTGGGAGGAAGATCATTTCATCCTACTGTATCCAGAAACCCATTCTCCTGTCTCCAACAGGTGAGGGTTGGAACGTAGCTCGATTGGTAAATGGAGAGCTTTGTCTTCCGACTCAGCTCCCTCTTCACCACGATGGTCCGATACAACATTACTGCTGATACTGCACCAAACCGACCATGTTAGGTTCTTCTTCAGGGCCATCCAAATAGTTATGTTAAAAGCATGAAACACCTTTAAATTATTCTACATTACCTTCAACTTTCACTTCTCTCTTCTTAAGCTAATTCCTCTGGCTAGCTAATTAAAAATAAATATAGTCTGGGAGACGAAAGAGCTACTTTAAACAGCACAGTTATAAATAACACATTTGTCAATGGTGGAATGTAACTAAGTAGTAAACTTGTTCTTTATTTTTGTTTTATTTATTATATACTTTATTTTCTTTAGTATTTTTGTTTCATGTTACTTTATGCCTCACATCCACTACAATTCTGAGGAAAATGTTTTACTCTTTATTTTTACTCTTTATTTACTTTTTAAATGCTATCTTTACACGAGAAACACAAAGTTTATAATTTATGATACATTGTAATATATTAAAAATAGTAGTATTTGTTTTAAAATTGTTAAGTAATAATTCACAATAATAATGCATTACTGGGCCATTCTTCTCCACCATTATGAGTGTTTTTGATACCTTAAGTGCATTTATTTAATAATAGTTAGAGGCTAAAAAATAAAAAAGTCACCCAAAAATAAAAATTCAGTCATTTACTCAACAGAATGCTGATGGGAGATCAGGTGAAGTTTCTTAGTCCACAAAACATTTCTTGAGCTTCACAGTAAAACAGTGCAGCTGACGAGGATGGAGACTTCTTCAAAAACAAACTAACAAACAAACAAACAAACAAGAAAAGACATTATTTACCCCCCTTTAAGCTGAAATCCTTGCACTTAGCCTAAACTTAAAGCATTAGCAGGCCCCTCGTACCCCCGAGCAACCATCTCAGACAGGGTGTGTCCAATGCTGTTAGCTTAGAGCCCATACTTAAAAAGACAGCTTAAAAAGGATGTAAACGACATCTTTTTGAATCCTTTTGGGATCTCTGGGCCTCTGGAGTCGTGGATTCCACCATAAGAGATGTAAGAAGTCATTTAATGTTTTTCATCCTCTGCAGGTGTTTAGGAGAATGATGCTTCACTGTTTTGTAGTGAAGCTCCAGAAATGTTTTGTGGCCGAGAAACTCCACCTGACTTTCTTTCAACGTGGGCTGGGTGAGTAGAGAATGACTGGATTTTCATTTTTGAGTCAACTGTTCCTTTAGATAGACGACTTTTGCAGCACTGCTTCCTTTAATGAAGTAAAGGCTGTGAATGCTTCTTCCAACACTGACCTTTCATAAAATTAAAAACGTTATATTTTTGTTAACAGGATGGGATCAGCTTCTGTTGTATGGGTTGCTATATCTAATATCTAATACTACACACACTGAGCTGCAGTGTCTCCAAACCATTGTCTCATCCTCTGTTCATTCACCTCTGCTAGAGACAGACTTCCTCTTAGTCTGACTCTGTTTAATGTCATCAGACTCACAGCTGCTCTTAAAGTATTTGTCTTCAAACGATGTGTGAAGATTAAACAACCCAGGTTTGTGTCGTTATCACAGATCTGATCAGATCACTAGTGAGCAAATATGTTCCATTATCCAATCCAAGCATCTGATTACAAATCCAGTCCTGATAGTACCTGAATGGACCAAACACATTTTGTTTATTTGTTGTTTACTCCATCCAAATGGCAACAGCTGACACACCGCGAGGTGACATGTAGAGACAAAAGGCAGACTGCAGAGGTTGGACTTATTGATTTATCAGCCTTTCATCCAATCAGGTCCTGGACTACATGGGGGGCAATCTGTCCTTGACCTTTTGTGGGCTGAGAGACCCCTATACTGAGCCTGAGGGGGAGGTTCATGTCACACATGTGGAGTTTCTATTATTTGATGTGTACATGTTGAGTTGCCACAACTTTGCTGGATCTGTGTCTCTGATGTCACCCAGTGCTGCTAATCTGTCCCAGATCTGGATCACACTAGTCAGGACTGTAGGGTCACCTCTGCCTCAGAGGGGGCAGGGCGGCAGAGTGGAGGAGGGGCTGGAGAGGGTCCTCATAGGGGGAGCAGATGAATGGTGTCATAAACGTCCTGGTAATTAAAAACACAGAGTTGTTTGTTGGTCGTAATGAATCCAGACCCCAGATATTAAATACTGCATTTAAACATTTATGTTTTATTATCACTCAGGTCCATTTGTTTGTTTGTTGGTTTCTTCATATCGTTAGATCCAGTTTTAACAAACCTTGGGGGAGGGACGCCACATTTTGTTGTGGATATAAACAAAGGTTCGAATCTGGGAATTTTTTCAATAACTTTCTTGAATATTTTCTTTAATTATGTAAAAATTATGTAAACATTATGTAAACGTACAAGTTGGGATGTAGTAATTTGAATAATTAGTTGTGACGTGAATGCTGCATTCGAGGAAATGATAACCACCAATTTCACATCACTATGATAAATATCCAGTAGGTTATTAGCTTAAGGTAGCATAGCATAATGATGGAACAAGGTAAACAGCTAACCTGCCTCAGAACCAAAGTTCAAACATTGACTAACCAACACCTGAATAAAGCATATAGTATCTTATTTGTTCAATGAGAACATGAAGTAAGATCTGTATCTGTTCCTTGGTGAAAAGATTGTGATTCTATTCAACAGAAAAAGCTTTGGTAGTTTTCATGCATTATTCACTGTTTTTGAAGTTTTACCACATAAATAATCCCAACTAAAGTTTTTGAGTTGTGTTACATAACTTAGTTACTTGCTAACAGGTGACCACAGTCACAAACTGTTTTAGCTCCCCTGAAGCTAGAAGCATTGGTTATATTAATGGGAATGCTGGATTTTATACATATTCACCAGTGATGGTGGCTTTGGAGCCATGTTGCCATGTTGGTTGACATTTTCTATATCAATTAGCAAAATATTGCAATTCACTATATTTCAAACTCAGGATTACAAGTTTACTAATCTCAAATGTCTCCACAGTGCAAAGTTTTCCAAATTTAAATTTTGACATTGACGTTTTGTCTCACCAGCATGAGGAGAACTTCTGTATTGTGTCAAGAAGTAGTTCCTCTCCATAAAATCACAACTGGTTGTTATTTTTCTGATGTGCACAGACTGAACAAACATTCAGGTTAATAAGTGAGATTTGAAGCTGTTAAAGTGTTATTTTTAACCCTTAACCCTATCAGAGCGAGACCAGCTGCTCCAGACTTTATGATAAGCTAAGCTATAAATCACCTCTCGTTCCAGCCTTTTACCAAATACAGAGATATTTTAATGTAGCTCTCTGAAAGAGAAAATGAAAAATGTCAAACTCCTCCTTCAAAGAAAAAGACATTGTTTTCTTTTATTAAAGTAGCTTATCTGCATTTCTGGTTTCCTTTAATTTGATTCTCTTAATAAGACTGATACGATCAGAGAGAAACCATCACTGTGAGGTCGGTTTGTGATTGGTTTAAGGACTTCCCTGCCTCATAAATTTGATTAGCAGCTTTTCTTGCGTAGACCAGAGAGTCATACTTTTATTAGCATGTGTTCTGTAGAAGGGCTGAGACTCTCTCTCTCTCTTCACAACTGGGAACCAGTCTGGTAACCAGACGTAGAGTCGGCTGAAGGAAACAAGCTCACTGAGAGTTGTCAGACCTCATTCTCAAAATCCCAAGAAACAGAAAACATGCTGGTTGAAGTAATAAAAAAACAGACTGGAATGAACGTCACAGTTTGATATGTGTGTCCAAGGCTGATTGGTCCTCTGATCTTAGTGAACCAAGTGTACTACACCATCTAAACATCTGATTCTCTTTATTCTTATTGTTAAAAAGTAAAGACCAAAGACAACAATTAATTTATCTTAATAAATAAGAATTGTATGCATTGTTAAAACCTTGTATGATTCATAATCTGTAACACATATACTGACCTTTGTCCAAAAACCAAAACACTTTAAGAATTGGCCAAAACTTTGAATTTAAGTCTTAATTATACAAAAATTTCATTACATAAGTTTGATGTAAAAAGTCACATTAAGCTTTTCTGCTGAGTAAATTAATAAATTAAATAAGTTGTCTGAATAAGTCTGAATAAAGTAAATTAAAGGAAAGTATACATAAACATAATGTATTCATGTGTTTATTATTCAAGTATTATACATACAGAATTGATATCATGTCTCTATGAATTACATTCAGTTTATTGACTTACATTTACTAAACAAGATAAAAAAGCATTGCATTAAATGTGACTCTTTACATTGAAATGATGTCATAACATTAAAACTTTATAATTAAAATACTCAAATTCAATGTTTAGGCATAATAACTTATCTTGAGTGTAGAGCAATAATGTAATTAATCAGTATCTGAAAACAGTCCCCAAAAATGTTCCATTTCCATTTGATGTTTTCTAAAAACTACAGCTCCCAGCAGCTTTAGGAAATGACTAAAACACCCAACTAAGAACAAATGGATGACAAATAGTGCTGCAGGGTAGACAGTTAGAATAGTACTCATGACTGTTTTCATGGGATTTGCTGCTGTGTTTGTTTCCACATACTTCAGTAACCCTGACATGTAATCAGATCTCACCTCCCCTTGTTTGCTAAAAGGCCAGCTCAGTGCTGGCAGGTTACATCAGTCCATTAACGTCATAGTGGACAACCTCTGCTGCTAACTGAAGGTTGGGACATGATGAGAAAGTCATATATTAACTGCTGACAGTCAGGGTTAAAATAATCCTTCATTAGGACAATGTGTCTTTATATCTTTTTAAAATATTAAATAAAAATAAAAAATAAAAATAATGTATCTTGATAAAATGTTTCTGAAATTATTATTGTCTCTTAAAGATATGTAGTCATTTCTTTAAATGTGAAGATTTCCACTTTCCTCTGTCTTGTGAGCGCAGAGCGACTTCATTTATCTGTTAAAGCTAATATTTACCTGAAAGGACAGGATTAGATACGACTTGTGACACACATGATGAATCCACACAGGAAGGTTCTGCAGGGATTTTTGTGTTGCTGCTCTTTGACAATAAACGTGTTGTGATGGTAAAAACTTCATCTGGGAAAGCTGATTTCTGTTCTTTTAATGTTACATTACATTTCTTTCCTGCATTTGTTGCACACAATCATTAACATGCTGCCAAAAAAATGAAAACCACAACAAATAAATAAGAAGAAATCAGTTTGAATAGTGTGATCCACACTCTCCTGTTTGTTCACTGTCCTTTTGCTTCAGCAGGCATGCGGTGATGTCATTTAACTTCTGATAAAATATCATAAACAAATATATATACACTTGATAAAACAGCTGTCTAAAACCATTCTTTCAATAAATCTAAAGTAACTGTAAACATGCACACGTTTCCCACTGAGTTGTCTCAGCGCCCAGGCTCCATTCAGGGACAGCTGTTCGTTAAAAACATTGATATTTCTCACCTTGCTATAATATGTTACATGGCTTTGTTGGTGTATATTTAAACATAAACCGCTGAGACTCCGTCCCAGTTTCATTGATGCTGTTTAAAGTGAGGATGGGCCTGGGTGTAAGACAACCACTCAGTTAGTTTTAAAGGGATCAACCTGACCCAACCTGACCCTCTCACCTGTCTCCCACTGCCCCACACTTATACATCAGCAGGGTGCAAGGCAGCTTTCCACAAGCATCTACCTCACAGATCCTATTGGTGTTTTTTTAACATTCATTTGAGGTTTACATGTTTGAAGATATCAGTGTGCATTAGCTCGGATTGATTTATGTCATTTTTTTAACCTGAAATTCTAGAAGATAAAAGTGTGTGACGAAATAATCCTAATCAAGGTCAGTGTATAACTTTTACCCACAACCGACATCAAAGTTACAGAAATATGATGATAAACATTTCTTCATTTTTAGACATTTGTGTAAACATTGCAAAACGGAACTTTCTGAAAACTATGATGTCACAGCCCAGCTTTGCACGTCTATAGCGGCTCCAGTCTTTTTCGTGTACGCAGACAGAACAACAATAACAATGTTGGACTGTCTGGTTCTGTTTGTGTTGCAGACTCTGTTGAGTTTATTAACGCGGCTGTGATCTTGTTCTGTGGTGTTGATTTTGACAGGTTACACCACCAACTACTGCCCTGGCGTGAAGACTACAATGTTTTCAGCTGATTTAGCGGATCTGTGTTTACAGGGATCGTTGCTGTGTGAATGCAGAACTTTTTAAAACCAAAACAAAACTTTGTTTTTAGTACGGGGCCTCAGTTTATTGGCTCAACAACTATTGGATGCACTGTCATAGTTTTATACATTCATTCATGATCCCCAAAGGATAGATCCTACTGACTTCGGTGACCCTTTCCTCTGGTGCCACTGTGACTTTAAAATGTCTCAACAACTATTCATCTAGATCTGCTCGCCCCCCCTGCTGATGGAAAGTTGGGTGAAGTTTCTTGGCCTCAAAACATTTCTGGAGCTTCACAGCAAAGCAGCGTTGCTACGTTCTCCTAAACAGCTGATGAAGATGAGGACTTGTCCACTCAAACTGTAACACGTGTAGCGGTAGACAAAATCAATGAGATTTGTGAATGATTGAATCAATGAATGATTGTGAGTTCTCGTTGATTTTGTCTTGTGGTGCAAATACACACGTTCAACCTCGTGCACTGACCTCAGATGAGGTGTGAGCTAGTGCTTTTAGCTTAGAGGCTATAGTGAAGATTTGTTTTGGAGACTTGGGTTATGTTGTATCAGCTGACATTTGGTCCTGTCTTTTTTTCTTTTTACTTCACTTGTCTTTCCATCAGCATGTAGATAATGAGTGAATCTTCATTTTTGGATGAACTGTTCCTTTAAATGGGTCACAATGAAATTTCGTTGTGATATTTCCATCAGGATAAAATGTGATACTTCATAATACTATAATATACATTATTAGCCATTACAGTCTGCAGACTGGGATAAGAGGGGCAGTGACCTGGCCACCGCTGCCGGCCTGCCAACCAGAGAGCGTTGAGGATAAAGGCCGAAACACTCAGTGAAGGTTAGACACCTCCTGAAGACCTCAACGCATCCAGAGGAAATAACCAACTACAACCAGGCCCTCATCCTCACCCATTCCCATCAGCCTCAGCTGCACTCTGTGTTTAATGCTAATTAGCAAACATTAGCATGCCAACATGCTATGATGAAAAACATGGTAAGCATTACCTGCCTAGCATAAACATTTTAACATTGTCATTGACCCTTTCTGCTGATGTCACATTTCCCATGATTCCCACTTGGGCTGCCATTGCTGAGGTCAACAGCACGTAAACAAAAATGAGTGCCAGCGGTAAGAACAATGACTACTAAGAGCAATAACATACCTCAGTCAACTAAACAGGAAATACACTATGTGGCCACCAGTGTGGTCAAACAGTGAGATGTCATGAGAAGATAAGGTTAGTCCATAATACTGATCCCTATGAGGTGGAGAGGAGACAGTGGTCTTATGGCCTGAATAACACATATGATGACATCACTATTAGATGGTTATCAAGCAAAGTGCTTACACACATGAGAAGATGTTCAGTTTGTGTCTGACTGGGTGAAGGATGCTGTATCCAGAAAACCAATGTCTGTGTGGGGAAGTAGACTGGAGTCTAAACTTAGTCCACATTTGTTTTTAGGACAGTGATTGAATAGTGATACCAGAAACATGTATGTCTGCATATACTGTAGAAGTCGAATCTGCCCAGTCTTCTATATTTCAGTAGATAAAAGTAGTGGTAGTATGTTTGGACTGTTTAAGATTAGTAATCCACTTATATTGTTTTTCCTACTGCACCTTTGCTGTGTCTCCTTAGTCCATGATCACTGAAGGTAAAATATGATCAGATATAATAAGACTTCTTGTCCCTAGTTGACCGGTTTGTACAACCAAACACAGAACATGAATTACTCATTGCTAACTGCTAGCGATAATCACTAATGTATTCTTTTGTAAACGTTTGTATTTAAAATCATGCTGCCTTCGCCATCAGCATCGCTTTGTTTACCCTCGTAGTTACCTCTAAGATGGCGCCTGTTGCACACGCCCCTCATTAGTGACATCATGCTAAAAGGGTCTGTTGTGAGCATGTTAGCTGTATCTTATTACATCCTCATAGAACTGCTAGCATGACTTTAGATTTCTGTTAAATTACCTCAAAAGCACAGTTTTCTGTTGATTTCTGTCCTGCAGTCTTTTCAGCTGACATATAGCTACTAAAACACATGTAATGTGCTGAACTGTGGGTCTGACTCTACTTCTAACAGCTTTACTGATGAGAACCATGTACAAAGCTCTGAAAAAGTACATGAACTATGAGATTATTTTGTCACACACTGTCGTTTTGATGCTTTTCCTTTTTTCAGGTTGAGAAGAGAAGACGATTCACCACTGAATTCAAATCTGAAGAATTAGACAAAGTGGAAAAGTGCCTTCAGAGAGTCGGAGTATGAGCTCTGTTCAGAATACTGATGAACCCTCTAAGCTAAGATTTCTACATGAATAATAATGATATATTAAAAACTACATATGTGAGCTACACCTACATCCCAGCAATATACATACACTCTGTCTGCACATGTCATATATATAATTTGTCATATAGTGGGTACAGTGATATGGATACATTCTTTATAAGCACTGGACTAAGCTCCCATCTGTCATTGTCTGTTTCCTCCATTATCATCACATCTTTATTTGGTGGAGTCAAACTGAATGAGTGCATTAAAGCCACCCAGCATGTTGCACCAGGGGGATTTGCACTTTGACAACACACTTGACATTGTGACTTGATGTTTGACATGGTAATAAGGCGTAGGGTTTCAGAGGAGGAGAGACAGACCCTCCCTGAAAGAGAGGGATAAATTTAGTTCCTGTCAATGCTCCGGTAAATATAAACCCTGAGAGCTGTTACGGGGATTTATTTCATCTTCGACACACTAGAAGTGTCCTGTGGCATGTGGTGGACAGGAGCTGCTGCTGATTCCATTTGGATCATAGTGTTTGAGTTCACCGAGCACAAATTTGTTTCTTAAAGGAACAGTTCACCCAAAAAATAAAAATTCTGTCATTTCCTACCCCGCGCTGATGGAAAGTCAAGTAAAGTTTCTTAGTCCACAAAACATTTCTGGAGCTTCACAGTGAAATAGTGTTGCAGAATTCTGCTAAACAACTGAAGGAGATGGGGGCTTGTTTTAAAATGTAAACATAAAATAACTAAAAAGACTCCATACAGATGCTATGGTGTCGTTCAATTTTCCAGAAGCCCAGAGATCCCAAACTGATTTGAAAAGATGTTATTTACACCTGTTTTAAGCAGAAATCTTCTGAGGAAGGTGCATGAGCTACAACACACATGCATTCAGGATGGAGAACTTTCTGCAGACCCCAGCACAAACACAACAGACAAAGATGTAGGTTCACATCTGAAAGAGGTGCTTGTTGCTGCTCTCTCTGTTGTGTGTGACACAACTTGTTGTTAGCAGGTAAACTTTGAGGTTTGCATCATGAGCTATGGTTGATTCTGTCCAGAGGTGCATGCATACACATTCAGGCCCGTTCACCTTCTTCTAATGGAGAGCATGCTAACGCTTTAGCTTTGAGGCTACCGTGAAGGAGCTTAAAAGGGTGCATAGCAGATATTTTCTAATCTGTTTGGGCTTCTACAGACTTGGATTACTGTGAGCTGTAAGGAGTGGTTTTATGTACTTATGTTTTTGGTTGTTTTTTACATTTTAAAACTGGTCCTCATCTTCCTCAGTTGCTTAGGAGAATGTTTTGTGGACCAGAATCTTCACCTGACTTTTCGTCGGCATGGGAATGACTGAATTTCCATCTTTGGGTGAACTGCTCTTTAAAGAAAGATGAGGTGCAGTGAGTCCAGCCTGTGATGTTTGATTTAGAGATAACTGTGGACTGGTGCTTCCTCTGCCTGAAGTGTGCAGCCAGATCAGCTGTACAGTGTGTCAACATGGTTTCAAGGAGCTTTTATTTGTAGGCCAGTTATGCTGAGAGGTTAAAATCACTGCATGTTTCCACTCATTCCAGGCCACTGTTACACCCAAGCAGACCCAGTCAATAATGGATGAGGCTTTTCCACTGCTCTCCTCAGCTGTTCCTCCTGTCGGTCTGTGGGGAGGTCCTGGGAGGAACCACTGTTTCATTATTGATACGTGTGTTTTAAAGAAGATCTCACTCTATTTACTGTCTGAACTTGTAAACAACCACGATTACTGCCACACCACTCGAACCCTAACCTTATTCTCTTTCACATAGCGGTTGGAGCTCTGTCTTCCTCATCCTGTTCCTTTAACCCTCCATCCCCTCAGTGTCACGTCCTTTATTTCATTTAAGGGATGTGAGGAAATCCCTGCAGCCACACTCATGTTGAGCCGGCAGTGCTGTACAGGGATGGGGCAGAGTTTTCTGTGCAGGGAGAGACTTGGTGGCTATAGAGACGAGATCCAGAGGTTTGGAGACAAGACTAGAGGATGATGGCCACACAGGAGTGGGTCGGTGCCGTGTATAGGGAATACCATCACTGCAGCTCCTGTTGGGAATTAATAGTCTTTAGGAAAGTTCCACTTGCTAATGTGGAATCCTGTTAATGAACCTCCCACTTTCAAACTGGCCCAGTAAGCCAGTTATCTGATGGAGCTGCCTGTACTGTGGGTGGCGTGTGTGTGTGTATATATATGTACTGTATATGTGTGTGTTTTTGCGGTCATGTGTGTCCTAGTCATGGCTCTGGTTGCGTTTCTTGAAGAAGAAGAATGGTGTCTTCTGAGGCGGGCCAAGTAGAATAGGGACCTGGTTCTTGTGTGTGATCCTGACCTGTAAGAATCAGTGAAGAGACGGACATGATAAATATGTCATCTGTTATCAATATGTCAGCTTCATCAGGAGTCATGTTTGTGCAGTCTAACTAAAACAACAATGACCAACAATGTAAATCTATCCAGTAAGAACATCTCCAGTTCTCACATGATGCCACAGGGGATCAGGGCAGCATCATAGTGAACCCTCCACTAGCAACACACTTCTACCTGGATCTACCTGGATCCAGATCAGAGTCTGATCTGGATCCAGGTTATATTCTGGATCTGGTGATCCACAATGTTTACATTTATAGGAAAAGGACGAATGAGCAGGCTGTGGTTTGAAGGTTGAACCGTATAGTGTGAGCACATAAATCAAGAGCTTTGGCTTCATATCACAGACACTGTACTTGTGCAGTTTGAGTTGGAATTAAGCAACATTTGCTTTACTATTGGTCTGAAACAGATTCTTAATAAGAAAATAAATGTGACATGTTCTCCCCATCTAATAATGATGGGAGCAGTGATTCTGGTTCAGCTCTCACCGTGCAAGGTGGCTGCATCCAAGGCTCGCCATCGATCTGCATGGGCAGTCGTCGGGACGTCCTGTAGAGACACCAGAAGGATGAGGAAGAGAGGTGGGGGGAGGCCAGAGAGAGAGAGAGAGAGAGAGAACAGGGTGGGGTTGGAGGTTGTGAAGGTCAGCTCACACACACCTCTGAGGCCTGTTCACACTGTCCCAGGACAGGTCAAACACTGCACCCTTTGTTCCCATGAGACCCATTCCCAGACAGGCCCCCACTCTTTAAATTCACAGAGCCACTGTACACACACACACACACACACACACACACACACACACACACACACACACACACACACACACACACACACACACACACACACACACACACACACACACACAGTTGATTTAACACTTCATGCATGGCTCTGTGACTAGAGAAACACAGTATGGGAGAATGACTGTGATGAATGCTGTTTTAATTCTGGTCTAGGAAAATATCAGAGGCAGTTTGTTGGAGAACATCCTGTAAATGTTCTTCATGTTCTTCTACAGTTCAACACCTTTGAATAACAACCATGTAAAACCTACAGATGACCACAGCACACTTTGACTTTTAATGAATCTGAATCCAGTGTCATATCTATTCCACAGATATGTCTTACATTTCTTCCTGTTACAGGACAGACTTTGATGTTGTATGAGACATGAACACCAGAGGGTGGCTGCTAAAAGATGTCACAGCAGAAAAGGTGAAAAACTATGACCTACCATGCCATGAACAAAGTGCAGCTCATTAACATAAGTAAATACCGTACACTGAAACACATGAAGGTTACAGTGAGTCCACCACATCCCTAACACTGGCTAATTAAGGCTCCGTTTACATGACAACAGTTCTACCCTAAAACGGTAAACTTTTGTTGTGTTTTGGTCATTTGTTTACACGAGAAAACGGCGTTTTAGGGGCCTGAAAAGTCAAACATCTGAAAGCGGGCTCCAGAGTGTGTCTTTTGAAAATGCCACCGTACTATCACCATGTAAACAAAAACAATGATGTCACAGGCCAGCTTCACACATGCCTATTACGGTTCCAGCCATGTTTGTGTATGTGGACAGACCAACAACAAAAAAACAACATCGGACTGTTTGGTTGTGTTTGTGCTGCAGACTCTGTTGAGTTTATTAACGCTCCTCTAATGTGGATTTGCTGAACCATTGTGATCTTACTCTGATCTTACAACCACTGCTCTGGCATGTATACTACAGCCTTATCAACAGCTTTTTCAGATCCGTGTGTTTGGAATCCTACAGAAAATGTTGCCTTGTGAAGGCAGAACTTTTTTTAAAGGAAAAACTTTTCCATTTTTAGCAAAACTGATGTTGTGTAAACAGACCTCAGATTAAATATCTGTCTTTCTATTTTTGTTCTACTGATAGTCAGATAGATACAGATAGATGGATTGTTAGTCCACTGGTTTGAGGTTGGTAAGCATCATTTTGTTTATTTGGCATATTATGTTCTAATGGGATTGGCTGAAAAATCAATGCTGATTGGTCCAAGGGTGGGCATTTATTCTCCTTTAAGGGACACCTCCTCAAACACAATAACATTACACTGTCAAAAAAAAGAAGAAGAACTCAGGATTCATCAGGAGGACGGCTGCTTTACTCCGAAGACAGTTCTGTGCATAAATGTGCACAGCGTCTCTTTCAATGGTAGAAGCTACCCTCTGCCAATGATGAGTCAGAGGCGTTAGGTAATAGAGTCAGTGAAGCTAACAGTTAGGACAATTCTGTAAAAGATCAATTCCTTTCCCTAAATCCACGCAGGAAACACATTTATGGAAAACCAAAACTCTTAAATCTCATGCTAAGAAAGGATTCCAGACGTGACGTTTCTGTAATGAGGCTCCTGGAATGAAGGCCATAACTCAACACCTCAGACAGGTCGTTTGTCATCATGTGATTGCGAGTCAGTCCTCGCCTCCAGCGCTCACTTAGCAGAGCATAGAAGTAGAAATATATAATTTATTAGGTACAGGCATGTTGTTGTTTGGATACTGCAGGGATTTCATCCTTCAAATGCACAAAAACACTCTAAAGGAATACATTTTTGATCATACGTGTACAGAGTGGATTCATTTTGTGCAGAAACATCTTTCAGGTGGCTGACCAGAGGAACGATAAAGAGAGGGAAGGGTAGCAACACAAGGCAAATGGAGGGAAAGATGGAGAGAGGAGATCAGAAGGTGACACAAGGGATGACGATGATTAAATGAGGTCAAAGAAGTGACTAAGATGGGAGGTTTGGACCTGATGGTGACGTTGGCACACTGAGCCAGTCTGCGTCCTGCACTCTTCAGTCCAGTGTAGATCTGTCCCATCTCTATGGCTCCTTCTAGACCCACGACCTCCAACAGCTGGTCACTGAAATCTGGACCGAGACGATTACAGAGAGATGTTAGGAGGTATATGGGCAGAGGTACAAGAGGAGGTACATCTTTTATTTAAAAGTATATTTTCACAGATTTCTTTGTCCCTAATCCCAAACTCTGGAAGTTTTCAGGCCCTGAAAACTGCCATCATCAAACCAGTCCTAAAAAAGAACAATCTAGACACATCGCTAATGAACAATTATAGACCTACATACAATTTACCATTTTTAAGTAAAATTATTGAAAAAACAATTTCTCAACAGCTGTACAACATCTTGGCCTTGAAGAACTGTTTTGATCCCTTCAAGTCAGGATTTCACCCACACCACAGCACTGACACTGCTCTTGTTAAGGTCTTTAATGAAATCCACTTAAAAACAGACAATGGCAGAATTTCAATCTTAGTATTACTGGATCTCAGTGCTGCATTTGACACAGTTGACCACAACATATCACTAGACAGGATGGAAAACTGGACAGGGACTACTTTGTGTCTAGAGGTAACTACAAAAATTAGGTGTGGTGTTCCCCAAGGCTCAATTCTGAGGCCCCTTCTGTTCAATATCTACATTCTCAATCTGGATACTTGACCTCTGCTCAAAAGAAATCACAGTACTTTACCTACTCGTAGCCCTAACTATCGCCAGGAAAACAAGACTACTGAACTGGACAAATAGAAAAATGATCAACATCTCACAATGGTTGGATCTCTTGGCACAACATACTTCCATGGAACAACAATCAGCTAAAAAAAACAAAAAACAACTTGAACAATTCCACAAAATATACTCAACAATCGTCAGGTCTGTTCTGCTGGCGGTGAGTTAATGCCACAAACACAAATATAAACAAAAACATCAAACTGAGAGAGAGGAGAAATAACAAATGTATATGTAAGAATGTATATATATATATATATATATGTTGTTTAGATATATGATTCATTTGTTATCTTTGCTATCTTATTTTTATTTGTATGCACTATGGTGAATAAATCTCTACATGCTTCCACTAGCTCAGGTTATAGGAACAATCACATGTTACCATAGTTATGCAGATGACACACCACACTATCACCTTAAAAGCGTATTGAGGATTAAAGGACTGATGTCTCCGCTGGATTTGATATGCTATAAATGTCACCATGAGAGCAATGAGACTGAACCAAACACTGAAGTTTGAGCCAGATGTCTAAACAATGAGCTGATCTCACTAGAAGCTTCAGATTTAAAGTGATATCGACACATTCACTCATTTCATACAACATTTTCTACACTGGGAGGGAAACTGTGGCAGGCACAACTAAAACAGTGATTTATGGAATATGATACCTACACTTCGAAAAGCAAAGACACTCTCTCCTTTTCTTCCTTTCTTTTTGACTCTATCTAACATGTAACATTTCATAACAATGTCAATTAGACTTTCACCTGGTTAAAAAAAGAAAAGATCAGCTTTATTAAACTTTAACAGAACCGCCTACTCATTGTTGTCTCCCCTATGAATTTTCCTTTGTATTCTCTCTGTATTTGATGCTTTATAGTCAATATCTATAGACATTTTAAAGGCCAATAAAGTCATTTAACATTTCACTTTCAATACACTCAAACAGAACTATGAAAGAGAAATGATATGTTAGTATGCAGCATCTTCACAGACTTTACAAACGCTTTGTGAATCATTAGAGAGAAGTCTGAGAAATGTTTTGTCTTAACAGCCAGTGTGACAACTAGTGAGGCGTCACAGCACAAACAAATCTCACACCTCATACAACTGTGCTAGTGGCAAATCTTCCACAATGATGAACTGTGGTTGTGTTAATGTTGTCCAGACGTGGTTAAATACTAGATACCAACCTGTTACCTCTGTCTGTATGCTGGTTGGTTTGTTAGCAGGATTACAAAAAAACTACATGCCTTATTTTCATGAGTGTTGTTGGAAGGCAGCAGACTGGGCCAAATGGAAAGAACTGGGGTGAATTATTTTTCACTTTCAGTGGCTGAGATCTGGTTGTATGTTGGCTCCTCCTTGGCTCCACAGAGCTAAAGGGTGACTGAAGCGAGGGAGCAGTTATGTTCTTAAGCACAAATACACACACACACACACACACACACACACACAGACACACACACACACAGACACACACACACACACAGACACACACACACACACACACACACACACACACACACACACACACAGACACACACACACACAGACACACACACACACACACACACACACACACACACACAGACACACACACACACACACACACAAACACACACACACACAAACATGCACACACACACACACACACACAGACACACACAGACACACATACCTACACAAACATACACACACACATACACACACACACACACACACACACACACACACACACACACACACACACACACACACACACACACACACAGACACACACAGACACACATACCTACACAAACATACACACACACATACACACACACACATACACACACACACACACACACAAACATGCACACACACACACACACACACACAAACACACACACACAAACATGCACACATACACACACACACAGACACACACACACACACACACAAACACACACACACAAACATACACACACACACACACACACACACACAGACACACACACACACACACACACACACACACACACACACACACAGACACACACACACACACACACACAGACACACACACACACACACACACACACACACACACACACACACACACACACACACACACACACACACACACACACACACAAACATGCACATTAAGGTGAACAAGGTTCCACAGTTTTGGTTATAATATTGATGCTATTGTATATATATCACTGCTGTTATTGTTGTTTTTGTTGTTGTTTTGCTGTTATTGTGGTTGTCTCCCTTGTCTCCCCAACCCCTTGCTGTTTCTGTTTCTCCCTTTCTTTCCACTGTCTCCCCCCTAACCCCCCCCCCTTTCCGGTCCGGTCGCCTCATCTAATTAAATAATAAATAGATTGCAGATTATGATAGGTCCTCCTTTACAGAGCAGATTCTGTCTGGTTCTGTAAGACACTCAGATCTGCATGCAGAGGCTGCCGGACAGGAAAGGTAAAAAAAAAAAAAAGTCATGTATTTTGGCCCTAAACCATTCAAAGTAGTAGTGGTAGAAATAGTAAAAGCTCTAGTAGTGTTACTACTACTAATATTAGGCTGTCTATTTTTTCCACCACAAGTCCATTTTGGTTTTATTCTCTGTCCTCTCCTCACTCTAACTGACTGCTCTCACTCTAAGAATGGACGAAGTCCTGAAACTACATGAAGTTTGAGGAGTTTTTGAAAAGCTGAAACCTGTTTGAACGCCTGGAACTTTGAATTGTGTTTCTAGCTGAAAGTATGAAGGATTAATGAATCGTTGAAAAGTATGAAGATTTGGAAGTTTTGAGAAACTTTTCCCATAATGGGGAATGTTTCTGTGAAAAATGCTGAATATTTAAGAAAGTATGAGAGATATGAAAAATCTGAATAGATCCGATCATTTGTCCTAATTGAGCTGAATATTTTGAGTCTACGTTGAAGTATGCAGAAGAAGTTAAGTCCAAAACATGTACAAAAGAAGAGGAAAAAAACCAGGATAACAATAATGTGGCTGCCAAAGCATCTACACTAATAATAATGGTGTAAGTGATGATTGAGGGGTGATGCTGATGCTCCAGTTACAAACAACCATCTTTTGATATAATGCTAACATATATATCAACACACATGCTTGCAGGTTTGTACAGAGGAGTGGGCTATTGGCCTTGGACATGCACACTCTGAGAGCCCTTCTAGTTCTATAGCTCTTTATATTCTGATTATTGGGCAATGAGATACTGCACAAAAAAAAATGAAAAAGTCAAATGAAACTCTGCCATTGTAATCCATTTTCCATGTCTAATCATGCAGGTTAGTGAGGTGCTCTGAGAGTAGATCTTCTTTATTACATATTTTTTACTTATTTTGTACACTTTTTATTTACACTAATTATTTTACAGAGAAGAGAGATGACCCCTCTGGAAGCTCCCACCAGTCAAGTTCTCCAAATTGTGAATGCTTTCTTATGATTATACACTGAAAACCTTGATACTGGCTAAAAAAGCCAAAACAAATAAAAGTACAGAGGATCTAGAGACAATACTGGATTTAATGGCTGCAGCAGTTTGCAGTGTGAGAAAAGAAAGAGGGGATGTGGGAGGGAAGCAGGGAACCAGTCAAACCATTCCAGTCCTCCATCCAGGCCAGACAAGCTTCGACTAGCAGGGCTGCTTGTTGTGACTGCAGGCCTGTCTGTCTGTCTGTTACACTGTAAGCGATGTTAATAAAGTTGTGAGACCCTGCTCACCTCGCTGGCTTAGTTTCAAACCACAAACAGGAACCTGCTGAGTATTTCTGCTTTTCTCTGGGGGGGAAATATGTTCTGCAAAAGCCTGATGCAACACGGGCCTCAGGACAGGTCCAGTTCCTGACTGTTCACATTAGGAAGAATTTAAGGGAAAGGTACAATATGCCAGCACTGTGACATGCAGAGACCATTTACAAATGTTTTACCCTTTATCCTTGTGCACAGTAACTGCAGGCAAAACATGTGGGTGATCTAAAGAGCATGGTGCAAGTGTTTTTAGGTTAGGCTAGTTAAATGGAGCACAATCTGGGCACAAAGTAAGGAGCAAGACGTAAAGACTCTACGGGCTGTTTACACAACAGTTCTACCATAAAACGGTAAACTTGTGTTTCCTTTTGGCCGTTCGTTTACACGACAACAGAGTTTTGAAAACGGGCTCCAGAGTGTAATCTTTTAAAACGCCACCATACCATCAAAACACAACTCCTCTGAAAACGATGACACAGCTCCTCTTCATCCAGGCCGGTTATGGTTCCAGCCTTATTCACGCACACAGACAGAAAAACAACAATAAAACAACGTCAGACTGTCCGGTTGTGTTTGTGCTGCAGACTCTGAGTCTGAGTTTATTAACGCTCCTCCAGTGTAGATTTGCTGAACCTACTGTGATCTTACTCTGTGGTATTGATTTTTAAAGGTTACACTGCCAACTACTGGCCTATCATGCATATTACAGCATTCTCAACCATTTTTGGGTAAGTTTCCAAAACGTTGTTGTGTGAATGCAGGACCATTTTAAAACACAAAGGAAACATTTTTCCCTTTTAAGCAAAGTCGCTGTTGTGTTGATGATGCAGAAAGATAGCAGCAGCAGGACAACAATGGCTACAGAGGGGATGGTGTTGTACAATACAGACATGGCAAATTTGGACAAAGTTTTCTCAGTTAGAGACACCGACTCAGAGTTTACCTGTTGATTTAAGAGAGAGCACTGATTACATATCCGTTAAACACAAACTAAAGATATGGCTTCAAGCAAACCAGACTTACAGTCACTGCCTTTACACACTCTTTAGTTTTTATACATCTGTTATTTCTATAATGTATTTATGAACTGTGTTGAATTGTATTGTATTGTTGTATTTGTTGAAACAGTGTTTTGATGACACTAGGTCACCATTTCTAACAGCCTGCCCAGGGACTACGGATGAAAATGAGCTAATTAGCTAATTCCTGCACATTTACAATGATGTGGAAACTGAAATGTTGATTAATGATCAGTGTCCCTGGTAAATAAATGAATAAATAAAATGAATAAATAGGGCCTCAGTTAATGATACATTTGTTTTGGTTGTAACATGAATTAAACCAATCGAAGGTGTGTCTGTATTACTATTTAAACAGAGGCACTCCTCTTGATGACGGATGGGTATGTGATCTTGGCCAGAGGACCTTTTGCCTCCGCCATCTCCAAGTCCTCCAACTCCATCATACTGCATGTAAGCAAGTGCAGTGACATGTATGAGGAGGAGGAGGAGGAGGAAGAGAGCTGAACTGGCACGGAAGGGAAGAGGCACACAGACTAAATACTGAGGGAGGAGGGACACACCAGGGCAGGAGGTCTGAAAGGAGAGGTTAGGAGAGGAAACAAGGAGCATAAAATGATGAGTCGGACCAATAGGTGAAGCGATGCAGATGGCCAGGACATAAAGATCATCCTTCTGATCAACAGCGGATTGGATGGAGGTGGGTCTAATAGTACAACATTAATGAGGAAAAGATTAATGACATCACCTGCAGCAGAAAGATGGTCAGTATCGTCTGTGCCATTTACACACAAGACACAGCAGGTTCACCAGGATTTGGACAATCATTTGGAAAGTACTGTAATTTCTAGCTCTGCTTCAAACATGATGAAGACGTTTACAGGGATACGTCTGCAGCTGCTGAATCACTGGAACTTAATATTTCAGATGACAATTCCAAAGAGCAAAGCAAATGTCAGAGCAAAGCAGACGTCTTCAGAATCAAATGCTTGGGGCACATGAATTAGAACAGGAGTGTGTGTGAGGACAGGAAGCTCCAACCAGCCATGGTACATGAACATGAGCACAACTATATAAAATAAAAGGTTATAAATATAACCTGTTATTAATGTTCTATGTTATTTGACGATGTTAGAGAGAACTGGATAAATGGATTTAAAGTATTTTCAGTTGTGGTGCATGAAAAATCCTCCAAAGGCATCACTGCTTTTTCTACACTGTCAGAGACACAGGAGATGTTTTCTGGGTCAGAAAATATCCTCTTTTTATAAACTGCACTCAACAGATAATGGAATCTGGGATCATCCTTTTTTAATGTTGACATTATGACGTCTCACTAAACTTCTGTCACTGGTCTCCTCTGTGGTGACAGCGACCAGCCGTCAGGGATGGAGCTCATCTTCCTCTCTCTCTGCCTCATATGAATTCAGCAGCTCTCCTCTTCACCCTGCTGAACCCTCCCTAGTGTTTCCACCAGGTCCTCATGGACCCTCTTGGGTGAGAAGCCCGTGAGACAGAAACTGCTGCCAGACAGACATTGTGCAACATTGGCAAAAGGAATCCCCTTCTGTGACCCCTTCAGTGTGTTCAGACAGGACCAGCCAAGGCGTCACAACACCACCTCATTTCACTATCTCCTCAGTTTAGTGTCATTTTCTGTGCTTGTTCTTCAATTAACAGACTTCCTGTTGCTACCAAATCGTTAAATCTCCCTGGGAAGGTCGCACAACTGAGCATAGTACTACAACGTCACACACGTTCCACAACGCCAGGCACTTCATTCATAGGCACCTGTTTCAGTGCTGTTACTACCTCCTCCAGAGGACGAACAAACTGACACCCATCACGCCTTCATTGTGTTCAGACAGACGTCGGGGCAGAATAAAGGTGCATCAGACCTGGAATGAAAACGTCTGAACAGGTCTAGAGGTAGCAGACGACTGAACGAAGGCTGATGTTGTCTGTCATGAAAACACACAAAACACAAATACCACAAAAGTGACCAATACCACTTTTTCACCTTAGACCACAAATTCATCACACTAATTACGACACTCTCTTCATCTGCCATTCATTCATTTGTTCATTTAGTGCTGAGAGGGACCATAAGAGCTGGTTGAAACCAGACTGAACACCTGGCTGATGAGATTTGGTACCAGTGGATGGAAACAGTACGAACGATGGCCTTAAACCACCAACATGCTCCTTAGAGCTGAGGAGAGCTGCAGAGCGGGGTGATAATAATAATAATAATAATAATAATAATAATAATAATAATAATAATAATAAATGTTTCAAATATTTCTCCACCTTGTCAATGATTAAATTTGATGCTGAATAATTTCTTCAAACACATACAAAGAAATTAAAAACCTTCCTAAAACCCCTAAATTCCCAGAAAATATACGTAGGACATGATCTCTGCTACAGTCCTGATCACATTTCCATGCTTCATCTTAGGCTTCATGCTAGACAGACACAGATCAACATGCATCTCTGTCTCTGCAGAGCTTTCCAAGAAATAACTATAATAGGATCGGACATCCATTAGAAAAGACTGGACAGTTGGACACTGAGGGATCAAGAAGGGGGACTAGTAACAGAATGGATTCACATGACAGATGGGAATTAAAGGGAGGGCCGGGTGTAAAGTCTGACTGCAGCTGAAGAACAGTGAGTGTGATGTGGATATTATATTTAGTTAGTGTTGACATGTCCTCTTTTAGGATGAAACAGTCCTATTCTTATACCAATATATAAATGCCTCTCATTTGCTCTCCCACCTGCACCTACTTCCTCCAAACACCAAACATGGCCACGCCATCCTGCCGTGTCCCAGTGTGAGAGCCTGATGGCAGAACTGTGCTGATTCTCATCTCAGTGATGATTCGTCCTCATCAGATCTCTGTGCTTTTGACTCTCAGGCAACCAGCACTGTTACTTCTCAGTGAGGTAGAGCTAATAATAGACTAGAACAGCCTCTTACATAATGCAGCCACAATGCATTCTGGGATGGGATGGCATCGCTTTGCCAAGCAGCGGACAGCAGGGATCATCATGGTTGTGCTGCACCATTTTCTGTGCTGTGCAACGAATCTGAAGTCATTTGAAAATCATTCATTATTTTATGTATAGAGTGACTCATCAGAATATTTCTAAATGTATTATTCCAGAATATCTTTTCACTGCTAACCTGATATTTAAATGTCCATGACTGTTGAATGAAATCAAAATAGAATATAATTTATTCATAAATCAGACCTAACATCTAAATATCCATCCAGCAGCCATCTGTCTGACTCCCAGTCCTTTCTCTGGATGAAACTGGCAAACTGAAATTGAATTTCTCGTCAGCTACAGCTTTCAGTTCTGCTCACATCACTCATCCAGAATCCAAAAGGGAGAAATAAGTTTTATATATTTTATATTGTCTGGTTTCATGATGGCTTAATTTGGAAAACTGTTTCGCACCATTTGTTACATAGATGGGAACCTTCTTTAGATACAAGTTCAACCTTGCATGAAGTCACACATATTCAGCCTTAGCTGACCTCCACTCATTGTGAACGAGGGGCAAATAAAACATTCTCTTCTTCTTATTAGTTCATCTTTGGTGAACTTTGACCAGAGGAGTTGTGGCCTCAACTCACGGCAAAGACCTTTAAAATGGATACAAACGTGTGTCACATCCGGCAGCAGTAGGTGATGGTGATTCACATCAGCCTCTCTGTGATGGTGCCATGAAGCAGTAACTTCAGTGCTCTATGTCTCTTCATAACTTATAAAACGCGTCGTTGTAGCTTTTTGCAACCAAACAAAGACTGACGGAGGAACGTCAGATAATCGGCATCACTTCATTCATAACATGCAGTGTTGGGGAAGCTACTTTGGAAGGATTGCTATATAAGCTATCGATTTGATCATCCTAAAGCTACCTAGAAAACGTACTTTAAACAACACTGTCAAAAATATCAAATTGATAACGTCCATGTGAGACAAAATTATAACTAAAAACACAGAAAGTCACATGGCAGCACAAATTATTCACAGGGCATCGATAAACGAAAAAAGTTCAAATACTCCTCTGTTAACTGGAATGTTACCTTGTTGTTGTTTTTTCAATCAAATAATATCTTTTTTATTTTTATGGCTGAAAATACTAGTGTTGATATTTAATCACACAAAAATGACAAAGATGTAAAGACTTAAACTACTATACAAATATGAACACAGTTAAACTACTAACATGCTACTGCATAATGTTTAATTACATGTAGCTGACCTCACTGACAGTATGTCTGCTCAGTAACAGACATGAGCCTCTGATGGTGTTCTGACACCACGGTGGATATGATTCAAAAGAGAACAAGCTGAAACGGTCTCATGATGTTTTTACTGCAGAAATGAACCGTGGACAAAATCAAAAAGTTTCACCAAATGTCTCATGAGGAGATCAAAAAAGCAAAAAGACACGGCAAAAAATGTTAACAGCCAAAGAAAATTGCTTCAGCAGCCTGACATGGGAAACACTGCAGTAACCACTGCATTTGTTGGGGACTATTTTCTATCAGATGAATAAACTTGTGGTGTTCTGCTCAGTGTTTTCTCCACCATGATGGTTGTAATAAAGGAAACATGACACTAAACAGCGATGCTCCTCTAGAGCCGGAGGAACAAGCTATATTAAGCTTTGGCTGCACACAGGACTCATTAGCAGGATCCATTTATGGCAGGTTTTGGTCTTTAATGAGTTTTTTTATGTTAAGAAAAATACAGAATATCAGCAGAAAAGCTTTAAATTTAGAGACAAGTTATTTTTAACAACCCTTCAATTAGAAAGTGAAATTATATGTCTCCCTGTGGGATCGCTGCAGCTTTCATTGTGACAGCTTGAGGTGTTGGGCTTTAACTATAAGCAGGCATATTTTGTGTATCCTTCCTCCGCCCACTCACCCTCCCTCCCCCAACCAGCCTGTTATTGTCTCTGTGGCCGGAGTCGTGGCAGATGGTCGAGAGGAACTACAGCTCACCTCAGCCCAACGGAGGTAAAGGTATGGGGGAGAGCACTGGGCCATCAGACAGAGAACACTATGTTACCATGATACAGTACATAAACACACCACACACACACACACACACACACACACACACACACACACACACACACACACAGTGATGGGAAAGAGGACGTTACAGTCCCGTTCTGTTTTTAAAGACGCTTTAGGAAACGCCTCTTGTCATCTTTTCCATTCCCATCACCTTTAACACTGATTGGCCTCTTTAAGGATCATTTGTCAGTCATTAACTTTGAGTAAATGTATGACTGGAAGGTCATCTACTCTCCCACCATCCACTGGGAACAACTCAGCAGCATTGTGCACGAACTATTTCTAGCTCCACAGCCTGATGGAGGTAATTCAAAGTAATTATAGTCTGCTGTTTCTGTTGTGTGAGAAGAAAGCAATATGCAGTCTCTGGATGTGATTGGCCTAAAATAGCCTCCTTCATTGTGTGTCACAGCTTTGGCTGTTGGTGGGGAGGAGGGGTGGACACGCAGGGAGGGAGGAGTAAGAGAAGGCAAGGTGAGGGGAGGGAATGTTCTCGGAGGAGTGATGGGTGGAAGAAGAGAGGGAGGAGAGACTCGGACAAGCAGGAAAAGAAAACAGATGAGTCATGGGCCCTTTTTACACTGACTGTGTAACAGGTGATGTTTCTGCCGGCACTGGTTTTACTGGTGATCCATATCATCAGCTGGATGTAGGTTTATTTAACATTCCAGGATGGGGCAAATACAAGATCCCTGCTTCTAATTTATGAATGATACCTAAAATGATTGCACAAAATGACACGATGACATCACCAGAAGATCTGGCACACATCAGTCTGAGCTGGATCCAAGTGATATTCTGGATCTGGTGATACAGATTCTAGGGGCAGGTTTTGATGGTCCAGGAGTCACATTATGAGGGTTAAACTATGGGACTATTGATTTTGAGATGCAATGACATAATGTGGAAAGTGAGTTGACATGGTGGAGGTTTGTGCTCTCGACTGGTTTGATAGAAAAGGGGATGAAACCTCATGGTTGACTCTTCAGGCCTGTGATTGAATCAGGAGGGTGAAAAGACGTGAACTGCCTCCTATCACTACTGTGAAGACTCCAGATGGAGTATCTATCTGTGAAGATATCCAAATGGACTGGATTTATATAGAACCAATCAAAGCTTTACAAAACAAACCAGCATTCACCCATTCACACCAGCATTCACCCATTCACACCAACATTCATACAGTGGTGGCATTTGTACCATGCAAGGCTCCACCTGCTCATTAGGAGCAGTAACCATTCACACAAACACTCACAACCAATGGAACAAACACTCACAACCAATGGAACAAACACTCACAACCAATGGAACTGATACACAGCACATGAAGATGGCTGTTCTCATATTTGGGATATTTTGACTTAAATTTTGTATATAGGAGGAAGTAAAGACATGTCGTCTTATTTTATACATGTCAATGCTCCTATTGGTGCATCAACGTCTGTCCACTGAACACACCAATAATAACCATCTCGGAGGTGGAAGGACCATTTAGTTTTATATTTTACCACCATTCATCATTATCATTTGATATAGTTGGTATAGTCTCAATAAAAAATAGGTTTTCTGTGTAGAATTTAATCTGGAAAGTAGCTAAAGCTTCAGAAAAATACAAGAAGTACAATATTTGGCTGTAAGATGTAGTTTAGAACTTAAATCCTCAAATGAAAAGTACATTACTTCAGTAAATGTATTTTTGCACCACAGCCAATAAGACGTTGCACACATGATCACTGCTGGGCTTAGGAACTCAAATTTCATGACTCATTATTTCACATTCTAAGTCCTTGCACTGCTCATTACCACAGAGTTCTGCAGAGCGCTGCATACAGCACACCTACATGTTTCACTCTCTGCAGCTTCTGCATGCTGCATCCACTTCAATAATGTGCATCCTCTCCAGCTCAGTCCACAGCAGGAAGCTGAGGAAATCTGATCCAGGAGCAGGCAGGAAATAAACAGGGGAGGGGAGAGATGGGGCATAGATAAAATGAGGAGGAGCATGGTGATGTGAATCCTGCCCCTGCCAGCAGTTCTGCTGTTTTTATCTGTCCTCACTCAGTAGACTTTAGACCCAACTTAACTTACATATTCAGAAAGCTTGACTTTTTCTCACTAATTGTTTGGAAATCTAAACGTTTACCCTGAGCTTTTCTTTGTCTTATTTATTGAGTAAATTACACGTTGACATCAGATTATTAGGCTCACTGGGAGATGAGAGAACAGGAACAGCTTTACATGATGCTTCCTGGTGTCTGGTATTAGGGTGGAGACGAGGCCCTGCAGAGTATCTATTCTGACCTCTGTGACCTGAGCCCATCTGATCCTGACTCTGTATCTGAATCTATATGTTTACCTGAGCTGTGTTATTTAAAAACACCTTTATGGGCTGTATTCACACTGCTAAAGGGCTTAGAACACATTCTGTTGGATGTGATCTGTATAGAAATGTCGTCTATAATGAGCATCACAGGACATTACCAGTATAGTATAGCAGTTAAGGTTACACTGCAAGCTTGATAACAACCAGGTTTGTTTTTATGTCCAGGTAGTGTTCATTATTTTTTAAATTAGAATTAGTGTGCTTTCACACCTCCTCGTTTTCTGACTGTTCAGTTTGATCTGGACCAAAGTTGCAGGTGTGAAACCTCCCCCAGACCAATGTCCCGATCAAACAGCCGGTCTTTGGTCCGACAAAAAGAGGTGGTCTCGGTCCAGAAACGGAACCATGGTTTGTATCATTTACAGTGTTAAAGTAATTTCTGAATGGTTTGGACTTTTAAACCAAATACAGGAAGTTACAGCAGACTACCATCACCAATAAACAAAAGAAGAAGAAAAACAAACAGAAGAAGTTAAAAATAAGCCACAGACGTATTTAATAGTGATATGGTCCAATAAAGAAATCAAAAGTCAACAGGAAAAAACACATCAAACCCTGAAACTTTTGATTTATTTCCTGTGAGGATGAGAGAGAGAGAGGATATGGGAGACACCTGAATGTAAATAAACTGCAGCAGCAGTATGTAAAGGTGATGTCATCAATAAAAGTGGTGTGTTTACAAATGAGAAGGATGACCTGGATTGTGGATTGTGGACAGCAGGAGACACAGCCCACATAGATGATGACGACAGGATGAAGATATGTAAGGAAAAGGTCTTTGTTATGTTTGGAAAATCACAATGTGAAACCAGAACTAACCGGATCAAACACCTACAATGTAACAAAAACCAGAACCTTTTTTGGGGCTTTCAGGTGTGAAAGCATCTTTAGTCCTGTGTCAAATGTCTTAGTTTTAGTCACTACGAGTCTGGAAATTTTAGTCTAAATTTAGTTAAAGAAAACCATCTAGTTTAGTCTAGTTTTAATGAAGTGTTGACATTTTAGTCTCTTCTAAGACATCAGGTTATTATTAACATTTCAAACAAGCTAAAACCAACATACTTGAGTCATTTCCCTCTGATTTCACTGATTCCACATCAGATTTATCTGATCATTATCTGATAAAAACAGGTTGAATGATTAAGTCTGGTCTGATGAAAATCATCCAGGCATGGAACCCAGCTCCAAGCCAGCCGGGCTTCTTACCCATTTAAAGTTTGACAATAGGTTGAGATGGTTTCAGCCCCAAAACCTCTAATCATTGGTTTACCAGATAAAACTGAGGGAAACTTTGGTCTCGTCTTTTTTGATATGATGATTTAGTCACAGTTAGTGTTTGATGATGTCGGTGTCGTCTCTTCATCGTCTTGTCTTCATCATGGAAAAAAAGGCTAACATTTTTTGTCATAATTTTCGTTAATGAATTTAACTTTACATCCAGGATTAAATAAATGTGTCTTACATGTGAGTTGATAAACAACACTACCAAATGGTAAGGAGAAAACAGCTGATTACTAGCTGTTTTCTCCTTACCGTTTAACAATGTCCCTCCACATTGTCACTATACATGATCTTGATGATTACTTATATTTATATGCAATCTGGAATACAGCGATATGACACTGCCATTTTGATAACAACATTTGAACGCCCCACCCTGAGTGTGATGTCAGAGGAACATGGCTGCCATTATTACGGTCTATTGATGGTGACAGTAAAGAGATGACAGGAAAGCATGGGAGAGAGATCAGATATGAAAAGGCGTGAATTTTCATTAAACAGTGTAAAACGAGGCAAAGACGTGTGGAAATATGTCATCTTGATCAAAGTATTATGTCAAACATTTATAACGTTGACTCATAAACATTCAAAAGGGGAATGAGAGCGCTCGGAGAGTGCTAACATCCACCCAGGCCTTTAAAAAAATTCCTGGATCCAGATCCTGATCCAGATCATCACCAAAAGTTAATCACGTCTAGGATACGCTAGGTTCCATCTTTAGTGAAAATGTCATGCAAATCTGTCCATTAGTTTTTGTGTAATCCTGCAAACGAACAAACAAACAAATCGAACCAATCACATAAGCTCCTTGGTTAGGAGGAGGCACAATGTACACACACACTCACACCCACACACACACACACTGTAATATATTTTAAAATGTATACATTGCTGTGTGTCTATCTGTCTCAGCTGTCCTTTAAGTCCATGCTGAACAAAAACCAGAGCAGCAACACAATGACTCAGATGACTGAAGTTTCATCACTGAGGCCAGATGTGCCCTGGGCATCTTCCACTCACTCTGGGTTACCCTGGCTGATTGCATTAGCTGCAGCAAATGGATTTAAAAGCTTTTGTTTATTGTGCCAGAGAAATGTCATAAACAATTAGTTATATGATAAATATCCAGGCACGCATATAAATGGCAGAAGCACGCTTGCACATATTTACTCAAAGGCATGCAGAAACTGTGGCACATACCTGGCATGGAGACATTATCTCTCTGAAACTAGAGCACTCGTCTCTCAACCTTGTTTCCAAATAGTATCAGCAGGAGAAGCTAATTTAAAAGGATAAATACTGAGTGACAACTCTATTGCACATAGATTCCAACACACCTGTACATGAATTCACATATCTTCACCTATTTTGCTAGAACGGTCTCTAAATACTGTAGGTGAAGTGTGTGGGCCATACTTTATACTACACAATCACATAAAAACACATGCATCCATGTATATATGCGTGCAGAGTAAAAAACACTAACGTTTACTTTCAGAGATTCATGGAAAATATGGGAAAATCTGATAATATCGAATGGTATATTAAATTATGTAACAATATCTGACTGATATTTGGACAGTATAAAGCATGAGTCTGTGCTCATTGTAATGCAGTCCAATAGAAATGCAATGCTGTACATTGTTCTAAAACCTAGAAAACTTTATGTTTGTTGCCACTGTGTCAGTGAAGTGATAATTCAACCCTTTGCTCGTTTTGGGGTTGTAGTTGTAGAATGCCAGTTTCAAACCAATGCAGCTGGGATCTTCACGCCCAGCACCCACATTATGTAGGTAGCAAATGTTCTTGCGCCCATCTATGTGCCCATTGGTGTGTTGGTTTGGTGTGATCAAGAGCTTTGTTGGCACATTTCTATCTGGATGCAGCAGAAAGCGGTTGAACCACAATGACCAACCAAAACCTGTTCTAAAGTCAA
>CM075196.1:25502553-25662553 GCA_037577475.1 Chaunax sp. Z400 | reverse complement strand
ACTAACTATACACTATCTCTACGCTATCTCTACACTAACTCTACACTAACTATACACTAACTCTACACTAACTATACACTATCTCTACACTAACTCTACACTATCTCTACACTAACTGTACACTATCTCTACACTAACTATACACTATCTCTACACTATCTCTACACTAACTCTACACTAACTCTACACTATCTCTACACTAACTCTACACTAACTATACAATATCTCTACACTAACTCTACACTAACTATACAATATCTCTACACTAACTACACTAACTATACAATATCTCTACACTAACTCTACACTATCTCTACACTATCTCTACACTAACTATACACTATCTCTACACTAACTCTACACTAACTATACAATATCTCTACACTAACTCTACACTAACTCTACACTAACTATACAATATCTCTACACTATCTCTACACTAACTATACACTAACTATACAATATCTCTACACTAACTCTACACTAACTCTACACTATCTCTACACTAACTCTACACTATCTCTACACTAACTCTACACTATCTCTACACTATCTCTACACTAACTCTACACTAACTATACACTATCTCTACACTATCTCTACACTAACTCTACACTATCTCTACACTAACTCTACACTATCTCTACACTAACTCTACACTATCTCTACACTAACTATACACTATCTCTACACTATCTCTACACTAACTCTACACTAACTATACACTAACTCTACACTATCTCTACACTAACTCTACACTATCTCTACACTAACTGTACACTATCTCTACACTAACTATACACTATCTCTACACTATCTCTACACTAACTCTACACTAACTATACACTATCTCTACACTAACTATACACTATCTCTACACTATCTCTACACTAACTCTACACTATCTCTACACTAACTGTACACTATCTCTACACTAACTCTACACTATCTCTACACTAACTGTACACTATCTCTACACTAACTATACACTATCTCTACACTATCTCTACACTAACTCTACACTAACTCTACACTATCTCTACACTATCTCTACACTATCTCTACACTAACTCTACACTATCTCTACACTAACTCTACACTAACTATACACTATCTCTACACTATCTCTACACTATCTCTACACTAACTATACACTATCTCTACACCATCTCTACACTAACTCTACACTATCTCTACACTAACTCTACACTAACTCTACACTATCTCTACACTAACTCTACACTATCTCTACACTAACTATACACTATCTCTACACTAACTCTACACTATCTCTACACTAACTATACACTATCTCTACACTAACTGTACACTAACTATACACTATCTCTACACTATCTCTACACTAAATCTACACTAACTCTACACTATCTCTACACTAACTCTACACTAACTATACAATATCTCTACACTAACTCTACACTAACTATACAATATCTCTACACTAACTCTACACTAACTCTACACTAACTATACAATATCTCTACACTATCTCTACACTAACTCTACACTAACTATACAATATCTCTACACTAACTCTACACTATCTCTGTTTTTGAAAACGGCAGTCACAAAGATTTGGTTGGTTATGATAATCATAGTCATAACATAAGTGGTAAATCAGTAACAGATGGGGAGATGATGACTGTATGTCACATTTGTCAGATACTGAATTGGTGACACGCGTCTATAAACTGTGCTGATTGTGTTGATCCTCTGAGCTGTAAGTTGAAGATGTGTGAGAACTTTTGTTTTTACTTCTTCATGTTCT
Organism: Chaunax sp. Z400; assembly: GCA_037577475.1. Classification (NCBI taxonomy): domain Eukaryota; kingdom Metazoa; phylum Chordata; class Actinopteri; order Lophiiformes; family Chaunacidae; genus Chaunax; species Chaunax sp. Z400. The sequence continues at coordinate 25,660,764 of CM075196.1, read as the reverse complement.
GACAGAATCAACCTGCTGGGGTCCTGCTCTCTGTGGGCTCAGAACATGATTCCACCTGTCGAGTACGACAGCTTGATTCAGGGTGTTGTGGTGGAGACGGGTCTCTGTAAAGATGTGGGCACAACAGTCTGCTGTGTGTTATTCAAACAGAGGCTGGCTGCTCAGGAGCAGGTCACACAAACACGTCACCAGCAAAACAATTGTTGTGTCACATTTTTGTAGTGGTTTTTAGAGACAGATAAAGCTTTAAACAGTTTCAAGGTGAGGGAGTTGCTTCACTCTTTCCATTAATTACATTTGATTGCCCACTTCACACTCAGCCCTGCTCTACAGAGGCACCACACTGTTTTGCTGCAGCCCTACATCTCTATGGCATTTGTGACCGGGCTGTGCCCGTAGAGAGGATTCTATGCATCTATAAATCTGAACACATCCACGAAAGAACGGTTGGACATGTGCAGTATCACTTGAATAACTGTCTTTTTGTATATTTACTCATTATTCTGCTGTGTTCTTTCTGATGCAAAGTTAAAGCTGATTTCATGGCAGCCATTTCAGATGTTTGGGAGCTGTCACTGTCCATAAGTAAGAGCAGGGACAGGGACAAGAGGATGGCAGGGGATGCTAATTGTTTGAGGCTACAGGATATCATTTCTGATAACCTGCACAGCTCTGTTTACCTGGTGACATCACGTCGTGTCATCGTCTCATGACTCTGCCATCTCTCTGTACTCGACCCACATACAGACACCTGGTGGAAATCTGCACTCTACAGAGTGTAGTCTTTACACAATGCTTCATACTCAGACCAAGAGTGTCACTCTAAGGAAAAATTGCTGCCTCTCCATCATTTGAATGGAGCTAGTCGGTGCAGCAGAGGTGCCAAAACTGGGCCATCCAGCAAAAACATTGAATGTAAATCTGCAATGCCTGAATATTATAAACCACGGTGCAGCGTTTTTGATGAGCCTTTAAAGCATGATTTAGAGCATCATACCTACAGACCCCTGTGCATTTCAATACCCGACTGTTTTTGGTCTGAATCCTGGCTTAGGTTGAACCTCTCATAACTCATGTCCAGACTAAGGCCATAGCCTGTGATTAGGGGTCAAAAAACAGACTGTGCCTCAGGGTAACAAGCAAAGAATGCTGGGAGACAATGACATAGCTTTTCATATGCAACAGCAGCCTAGTTGTCTGCAGGGTTTTGAAAGGGTCATTACCTATGAGCTTAGAGGAGGAAGCCCACATCTAGTATACTGTTGGAAACCTGCGTCTTCTTGTGTATCACACTTAATATGTCTCTGATTGAAATACAAAAATCTTGTATTATGCAACGTTTTTTTGTAGCCTACCTGCAACCTGTAACCAGGTAACTTGTAGCTCTAATTTTATTTCCAACATAGTCCTTGGGAGACGTGTCCTCCTCACATCCTCTGACTCACCTTGCATGCAAAATTTGAGCTCTTTAGCATCTGTGACGGTGCTGACAGGCATCCGGTCAGGAACCTTCTTGCTCATACGGTTGTAGTTCCTCCTCTTCTTCGACTCACCCCACAAATTAGAGCCGCCGTGCATGCTGGGAATGTTGAGCACTGCGATTCCTTCTAAGGAGGTGTTGCTGAGGTCCAGGATGATCCCGTCGCACTGAGAGGAAATGAAGAGAGGTGATGAAAGGACAGACGGAGGAGGACAAATAGAAAGAACACTTTTGAAATAACATTTAGTCAACATTTTGTCCACTTTGTTGGGATCACCCAGGATGGATGTTAATACCAGGTCTGAATGGGCTCATTATGCTTCTGTGATGACAGCTTTGATAAGACTGGGACTCACCTCCACCTCTATGCATTCATTGAGCTTTTTGCAGGTGGCAGATATGGTCTCTGTGGTGCCAAACTCAAAGTACCAGAGCTTGTTCTTCATTCTGGAGAGTGAGAGGGGAAATAGAGGACAGACATGTTTTGTGACACATTAAAAAATACTCCCAGTCCTAACTTCAGTTTGCACATGGGTCCATTTGCTGTGAGCCTCCAGCATGATTTGTTTTGTGTGCAATGAATGCATATTGAAACTGTCCGGTGCCTGGAGTCTCCTCACATTATTAATCTGACAGTTTGTGGCAGCTCGTAGCCGAGGGACCACAGAGGCCAAAGCTCCATCAATCCACCCTAAAGCGGAGAGACTGGCAATGGCAGCATAGACGCTGAACCAGAGAGAGTAAACCCTTCCATCTGTCAAACAGGCGTTGTTGTTGTCTGCTGTTTCTGTGAAACAACGCACACAGTCGGCTCGCTGCCCTTAGAGTTGAGCTGAATCCAACTGTGGAAATTCACAGTCAGCAGTCACTGGTTTGTCTGTTCATTTTTTATTCTAACCTTTAGTGAGTGATAAAACAATCTGTTGAACCCTGCCTGAAGCAATCATTTGTTTCATAGTTAGCACGCCCACCATCTTCCCACCACACCTCACAGCAAATGAATATCATTTAGTCCTAATGTTTGCTTTAACCTGTCCACAAAAGGAGATAAGACAATGGGTCCCATTGAAACTATCTCAAGCTCACAGTGCACGTTTATTTAGTTTGTGAGGAAAATATTAATTACATCACTTGCAGTGATCTCCCAGCAGGTGAAACGATAAGTATGTCTCTGTCATCTGCGCCATTTACGCACGAGGCACAGCAGATTAACTTCATTAATTATTTAAATTATTTTTGGGTGAAACGGTCGTCGTGTGAACGGCCCCTTAGAGACATGTCGATTGTACCTTTTCACACTAAAAACAAACGCCACATGTCAAGACTTGTTTATACGCCATTTACATATGAAAATAGACACGTCCATTTCAAATGGTGTGTCAATCAATGCCACAAAGTGTCTTTTACTTTGACATCGATACAGCCACAAGAGGGCAGTGAAGAGTTTAAAGTTGTGTTAACAACAAATATGGCGATGATTGGAGGAGGTTGTGATAATGTACCTAGTAAATACAAAGAGGGAAAAGTGGAGGTAATGATGTACTCAGTCGGTGCTCGGTGGTCTGTGAGGTCATCAGGTACATCCAGACATGAGAACAGAGAGATTTTTCACTTTTTCACTTCACTTTTTCACTGTTGTGTCCAGAGACACTTGTCGTGCCTTGCTTGAATTGCAGCTGCACTGCCCCAAAGCATTTCTGGTGGTATTGCTTCATTTAATCTGTAGGCTCTCCGAAAACGTGCACAAATGAATGCAGAGTGCTTTAACGGTGAGCATAAACGGCCCTTTAGTCTTTGGTCCAGTCTTTAGTCCAGAGTTAAAGGGGTAGAAGTGGACCTTGATTTCCCAAGAACAAGAAATCTCTACCTCCATGCTAGCAAACCTCAAAGTCTACAAAATGATGTCCTTCACCTTTTTCTAAAGGATGTGCGCATCAGAAAACAACAACAACAACAAAACAAACAAACTGACTATCAGCATAACTGATATGTCACCCTGCATTCCTCTACAAATGACACTTTGCGATATGACAAGTTCTCTGGCATGTGGACATGCTGCTGATAGTGACAACACAGCTATTGACAAAACAGCTCAGTACCATGCGGGCGCAACACTGCCAAGGTTATGGCACAAACAAGATGAGGACATTTAACATTTAATCGAAGCACTAGCCAAAGAAACTGTTTGGAGTGTGTTCTGTTATTCACATTAAACTCACGATATACTGTATGCAACATGAAAACCAACTACACCAAAGACTTCGGACATGAGCCTTATAACTGTTTAGATTGTATCTGAAATGTCTTAAGACGCTGTACTTGACCACGTTTTTCTCCCTGCTAATTGTCTTTATGTCCCTTGTTCATTCATTTTCACCTTAATGCCTCCCCAGAACCCTCAGCTGCTGTCAAATCAGGGGATTATGAGCATATTTGAGATCACAATTAGGAACAGTTTCGACTCTCAACGAGGCGAGCTGCCTAACCTCATTAAGCTGCTTTCACTTGAGACGGCCTGGAAGAAATGCAATTAACTCATGTTTTTCCTCTCTCTTATGGACAGAGTGCAACAGGGAGACACTCCAATAAGCCTTTCTGCCATTATTGCCATGTTTCTGCACCAAAACTGGTAAAATGCTGCTAGAAAAAGGATCTGAAATAATCTCATTAAAGTGGGTATTTTTCCAATTAGGACAAAAAGGACATTTATTTTCCCCATCTTTTGTCCCCAGTTCAGTCTGTAAGGCTGTGTGTGCTGAGTCCTTCTGCAGATACCCAATTATAAGATAATCTTTTAAGGTGCAACATTTCAAAAATAATTTTAATATCTAGTATAATCAGACTTATTCAGAGAGAGAAAAATAAATTTCCAGTCTAGTAAAATGGAACCATGTTGTTATGAAAAACTGGTTGAGGTGCTTCAGCAAAGCTTTGGGGGCTCCTTAACTCTGTAAAGTGTATTTAGGCATTCTCAGCCACCGTGACCCCCCTACCTTGCTACCCCTAACTGCAGATAAGCATCCGTTAATCCCCAATATGAACAGTGACCTCATGATCCCAAAACCTCCTCTCTGACCTTCTCCTCCCAAACGTCTTCTGACATCAGAAGGTCCTCTCTAGCTCTCTCAGTGCCATTAAATTAGAGAGGGTGACTTTGCATGTCATTTCTTTATGTGATGCAATCCACATCAGTGAATGAAAACACAAATCCTCTTTGGGTATTGGACAAAGTAATAGCACCAATTACACACAATGAGAAGGTTTGCATAGCTACAAGCGGCTGAGGATTAAGTGACACACGGTGCATGCAGGGCATCACTAAGTAGAGGGAAACACCAGTGAGGAAGACTACCCCTCCTCCCAAAAACAAGGTGCTGTGAATACCCACATCAGATGTAAAGGGAAATTATATGCAGTCAACCCATGGAAGGCTTTGGGGCTGCACATCCTGCTCAGAGGATGTGGAGACCACGGTGGATGTTCTCAATGATGTCCTCATCATGTGCCTGAGAAGTGCCATGTTCCGACCTGCTTCAAGGCCGTCACCATTGTCCCCATGCCCATGAATTCTTCCTCGATGGCTACCATCCTCCTGCACCCACACCTCATCATGAAGGGCATTAAGAGGCTTGCCAAGAGGTAATCAAGGCCCTGCTGCACCCTTAACTGAGAGTTAAAGTTTGAGCATCATCCCACCAGCTCCAAGGCGATGCCGTTGCCTCCAACCCACCACCTAGTACCTCACCCACCTGGACAAGAAGGACACGTATGTTTAAATGCTGTTTCTAGACTTTCAGTAGCATAGCTGTCTATGTTTTCCAATCAGCACCTCATTGGAAAGCTGAGCCTGTTAGGCCTGATCACCTCCCTCTGCACCTGGATTCTGGACTTCCTTACTGGGGGACCTACGTCCTTCTGTGGGATCCAGTAGTAGGTGGTAGGACAGGAAGCAGGTGTGGCGTTTTGACAGCGTGTTAGTTATGTGTGTAACCCACAACCTTAAGATTTAAAAGGCTGCTAGTAGCAGTTATCAGCTAACTCAAAGAAGAAGAACTGAAACAGGGAAAGAAAAGGATGCCATGTTGTTTCATTGTTTACAAAGCTCTGCTCGACACGTATGTCTAACGTCACATTAGACACTGATGCTGTTGTGTTATAGGCCACGTCTATTTTTCCTGCAGATCTCTGATATGCTATCTAAAAACACACTGGAGAGGCGTTATGGTGCTGTGGTGCTCAGGTTTCTGGAAATAACTTTACTGTGGGTTTGTTTCAGAAATCTGCCAGATTCTTTGGTCAAACCATTTTTGTGTAGCAGGTCTCAGTCACTCTAGTTGTGTTTACGATTTTTCCATATGAACACATGTTTAGCTGTTCTGTCTCCTCATGTGGATGTTCTGCCCATACCCTCTATATTCAGCTGACCTGAACTGAACTCATGTAGAGCAGTGAAGAGGGAGGTTCCTTTTTGTCTAGTGTTTGTACACAGAATGTTAGATCCCCGACAGATGGAGCACCAACCAGGGCTTGGATGGACAAAAGACACTCCCTGTTGTATTATAAGACCAAGAAATGAACAAATATTCTAGAAAATGTCTAATTCTCAGATAGAAATTCAAAGGTACAAGTCTTTGTCTGTATTTTATTTGCAGAGAGAAGTCGACATCAGGGGCATATACTACAAATCCCATCACTAAACCCAGGAGAATATTACAGGTGTTACTCTTGGCAGATTAGCCTACGCTCTGAAGAAATTCTTTCAACACTTTATCATTCAACATAGCATTCTTTATATTAGTCATTTCATTTCAGATTCGGGGACATTTTTGGATGATTAGGTAATTGTGGCACACTATTTTGTTCCCAATTGCAACAGAGAACACAGCTTATTATTTAATTGTCAACTGAACTTCATTTTTTATTTTCTGTTTGACTTACAGATTTATTGTTGCCTGAAAATAGAATTGCCTTGGAACAAAGCTGTTTTCATGGGAAAGATGCTTGGATGGAGTACTGCTTTTATTCATGTTTTTTCATTCATGTTCATGTAGCTTAGCTTGCTTTATCTCTCTGGTGTGTCGCTTAAGGGCCGTTTACTCGACAACCGTTTCACCTAAAAAGAAATCTCAGCTAATCCAGGTGTCCTGTTTTTTAGTTAAAAGTTAATGGTGAAAACATTTACAGACAATAGGCATGAAGAAAGTTTAAACAGTGAACTTAACATATATTATTCAGCTTTCCTTTTCTTCCTCCTTTAATACTACCAACATCATTACTCTCATTATAACCACTGCTATACTGAAACAGCAAAAACATTTCTGTACATGTAAAAGGTGCATAAAAAAGAGATTTCTGAAAGTCAGTATTAAAAAGTGTGTTTAACTAAGGCCATGGTTTTGCATGTCTCTTTCTTTCTCTCTCTCTCTCTGTGTGTGTGTGTGACCCTTTGTTTGTGTGTCCCTTTCTGTGGAACATGAAGTAGAGTGAGTTTTGAAAGAAATGTCTCTCCAGACACCAGAATAAATGGACCAGAGGAGAGTTTAACAATGTCAGCTCTGCCTCACATCACTTTCAGTATTCATGAGTCATTTTTGTTTACATGGTCTTGGTTGAAGTGTGCATGCTACAGTACATACATCTGCCTGAAATCAGTGTATCGCTTAGAAGATCACGTGTAAGTTACAGTTCTAAGTAACTATTTAGATATATGAAAAAGCATATGATAGGATGTTCAAAATACCTCAAACATATTTTTGTCTTTATGTACTGCAGTAACAGTTGATATGTATGCAGACACAGATGCGTGTCTTTGCTATAAGCTTGGATCAGGTAATATTCCTGCCTGTTCACTTTATTGGCTGGGCTGTCAAAATAAAACTGTTTTAAAAATGAAAGCAATTTAAATAGACTTCATCATAAGTTAAAGTTCCTTGTCCTTCCAAACATTAGTGGGTTTTTTCCTGCCCACTGGGGAGTAGAGTGTCCTCACAGTAAATGATTACTTTTTGCACTGTACACATAATCATATAGATTCTTGTTGGCATATTATGTTAAGACGGGGGTGCTTTTCAACAAAACACATAGTGTGTTAATATGTTGAAAAGTGGCTTGTGTCTCCATGGAGTTAAAAGGTTGGTTTAGCCAAATTCTGTGTCACCCATCGGTAACAAAATAGCAAATACTGGGGTATATTGTGTTACATGACCCCTGAACTGTGATGTACAGTTGCTGCACCAAGTATAGAAAAGCACAGACAACATAATGGCAGCTTCAGGGTCACTAACACCAGACTACAAAGAATATTTCTCACATTCTCTGACATCAGAGTGATGTACCAAGAGGTCCCGTCCCATTGGAGGGAGAGGTTAGTAGCCCCTTTTAAGACCCATTTATGCTCTACGTTAAGACGGATACGGAGATGGACGGAGCCTTCTCTACATCTTCTGCATTCATTCTGTACCAAATCACACACATTTTCAGAGAGCTGACGGATACGGACGTGACAGACCAAACAGAGCAACACCACCAGAAATAGCTGAGGGCAGTGTAGCTGCAGTTCAAGCAAGGCACGACAAATATTTACAGAAACAACGAAGAAGAAAAAAGTGAGGCGTTAAAATGTAAAAACTCTCCATCCTCATGTCTCGATGTATTTAATGACCTCACAGACCACCGTAGACTACATCGTTACATCACTTTTGTCACTTTGTATTTACCAGGTACATCATCACAACCTCCTCCGACCGTCACCATGTTTGTTTTTGTCGAAACCTTTGAAACTTCACGGCCCTCCTGCAGCTATATTGATGTTGATGTAGAGGATGTATGGAAGTATGAAGGCATTGATGGATAGACTATATACGGACAGATATCTCCAGATAGAGGGAGCATAAATGGGCCTTTACACAGCCTGTTCAACGAGAGACTGTTGTGCCTCTATTATGTATAAATACATTTCTCAACTTAAAAATATACAAGTTGCAAAAGTGTAATGGGGTTGATTGTTTTTCCACCACTGGGCCATCTGTATAAAAGGAGTGAGCTGGCGAGGTGACCCACTACCATGACATCTAAAGGCAGCCAGTAGCAGTTAGCAGCTAACTCAAAGAAGGAGAAAATTAAACAAAAATGTCTGCGGACTGGAGGCTCCTTTCCCTCGTGGATGTCAATACATGAATGGTAAATGATGGCCAAAACGCAACAACATTTTATAGTTTTTGGGTGACAGTTGTCGTGGCTATTGGCAAAAACACACACACACACACACACACAGCATTACCTCCACTGTGAGAAGTCATTCACACCTAGGCTTTGGGCCCCTGGAGGTCTGGCCATTGTGACCATTAGGAGCTGGTGTAGCTCCACAGGATGAGGTGTCAGGAGTCACACAACAGGCACCCAATGGAGGGTGACACTGGAGGGGTGGGGGCTGTCTGTGACGGTCGATAAGCGGGGGATGGTGTGTGGTACGAGTGTCTATAGCCCCATTCAGACAGCGTTTTCATTCCAGGCCTGGTGCACCTTTATTCCACCCCGACGTCTGTCTGAACACAATGAAGGTGTGATGAGGTGTCAGTTTGTTCCTCCTCTGTGACCCTCAGGAAGTAGTAACAGCACTGAAACAGGTGTCTGTCTGAATGAAGTGTCCGGTGTTGTGTAACGTGTTTGACGTTGTAGTAATATGTTCAGGTGTGTAACCTACCCCAGAGGATTTAATGAGATGGGAACAACAGGAAGTCTGTTATTTGAAGAACAAGCACAGAAACTGACACTAAACTGCAGAGATAGTGAAATATATCAGCTTCTATGCACCTCTTAACATTGCAGAACGCCGTCATACATCATGAACGCACACACCGAGGTGGTGTTGTGACGCCTTGTGCTGGTCCAGTCTGAACTCACTGAAGGGGTCACAGAGAAGGGGATTCGTTTCAGGACTGTTGCACAATGTCTGTCTGAAAGTGGCTTCTGAAGACAATGGTGGATTGTGAGGTCGGTGCTGCATGAGGCAGGGCCTCTGTCACCAGGTCAAAGAGGATCATCTGTTCTCTCATAGTGAAGAAGCAGCTCCTTCCTCAAAGGACTGTAAAAAGGAGGATATTTATGGTTCCAAAACATCAGTCAGACAACAGAAGAGTTCCATCTGTCCGTCAGCTGTCTGTTCCTCATTGTACTAAAGACAGAGGAACAATAACACCCAGTGTTCTGTACTGCAAATGGTACATTGGACTGTTGGTGTGTGTCAGTACAGGTCATGTTTTGTGAACACCCTCACTTGGAGCCACGACTGGCTCATACAGCAATGGAGCAACCTGTCAGAAGCAGGACAGAAAGAGTTCCGTCACAAACAGAACTATAATTTTATAGATGACTGCATTTAACCGCTGACTTCATGTGTGCTGAATATGTCCTGCTCTTCATGTAAATGCTTTACATCTTTTAACTGTGGCTGTTGTTGTTCCCTGGGGAACAGAGGGATCTCTCTATCTTTTATAACCCTGTCTTCCTCCTGCCTGTGATGCTGAAAACAGATACGGGACCAGTGATGGAAACTTAAGCATTAATTATTGAATTTCAAAGAGTGAGCAATCTACTACTCTCTATGCTCTTCTTTAATTTCCTTAAGTATGAAGATGAATCATTGTTGTTGTTGTCATCATGCAAACAACACGGGACACCAGCCAAGCATCCAGAGTTGCACAGAGACCCAGGACACAGGAGACTCAGTAACATACAAAACACGCCTTTATACTTAAGTGAAGAGTCCAACAGTCATTTTCAGCTACTATTATTTTTTTAATTGACTTGTGATGTCAAACCTTCAGAGCCACAGCCTCCGTGATTTGTACTCACGTACATATATAAGCACAAACACACACACAGCATTCTCCTAAACAACTGAGGAAGATGCTACTAAAAAAATGTGAAAAAGACAACCAAAAACAAACAAAAAATGACTCCATGCAGCTCGTACAGAGTAATCTAAGTCTCCAGAAGATGTTATACAATAAACCCTCAATAAGCCTGTTTACTTTGATGTCACATATCCATATCTTGAGCAGTAGCTGGTTGCTTCAACTTCAAAACAAGGGTGGAACATCCCCGCTGCAGTGTGGGAACTGTGACGTTTAACTCAGCAACGCCGGGTCTAGTGTGACGTCTAACATATGTGTGGAGCAGCGCTCTGTAAAGAATGGATTAACATGACATTCCTGTTACATGACCGTTGATCTTATCCTGCAACTGGATGATATTGAGCTCCAAAACGTTCTGCTGGCTCCACAATTTGAAGACATTTTCAGGTGATTTTCTTCTTCTGTGAGTTAGCTGCTAACCGCTACTGGCTGCTCTCTAAGTTTTCCGGTTTGGGCCATAATTCGTCGTCAAAACGTCGTCCCATCCTTTTCACCTCCGGCTCACACAGATGTGTGTTTCGGCGCTGTTACTACCACCACTGCTGCCACAGAGGTGGAACAAACAGACAACCCCGTTGCGCATTCATTCACAAGTCGCACCTCGAAAACACATGTGAATGGGGCGAGTGGATCACTAACCTGGGAATGTTTCACACCATCACAAAATACATACATGTGCATTTTGTCACATGTATTTGGTTAACAAACATTTCTACCACTTTGCATATACACATAATTTATTTGTAGGTAGTTTTACCTGGAAGACATGGGACACATTAAATGTTTGCTGACACTGAAGATCCATCTGACTGCTTATTATTGTTGCTTTACACTTCATCCACATACAAACTAATTGTATGCTGACAGACTTTGATAGAGTTGAAAACATCTCATGTATTCATACTTTGTTTAATTCACTCTGTTGTGATAAGTGATGTTGACTCTCATCCTGAATCAGATGTCAGTTTTCTTTGTTTGACAAGAATCAATAGACTAAGTTGATCAACCTATGATTACTAATAGGTAGTATGCTACTAAACAAAAAGCATCGGTGAAGAGATCAGTGAGACCTCATGATCTCTGCATACCTCAGTGTTTACCTGCTGCCTACCAAATCCATGCACCTTCTGAAGAAGAGGTGCAATGACTGGATTTTCTTTTTGTTTTTCTTTAAGAAATGATTCGTACAAGTCTGCATGCTTTGCATCGCTGACAGTGGACAAAGCTTTGTATAGAGGTTCACTTTGAGACACTTGAGAACATGAACATCTTCATAAACACACACACACACTCAGCAGCCCTATATACCTGTGAGCAGTGACTCACCTCTAGTCTACAGTAAGTGTGTGTGTGTGTGTGTGTGTGTGTGTGTGTGTGTGTGTGTGTGTGTGTGTGTGTGTGTGTGTGTGTGCACACTGCTGCTGTTTGTTGTCTACTGTCCATCAGAACGAGTGTGACCACAGCACAGACTGCTGGAAATGAGAGCAGGCCGATATGAAAGGCCGTGTTTGCCCTACACCTCCTGGTATTTGTGGATGGTATTTGTTTCTGCCTTTGGGGCTGAGAGTGGTTAGAATTTACATTTCAAAGATAAGACGGGGGATTGTTGCTGCTATCAACAAATCTCATGAGTTGTTGTTAAGCAATCTCCCAAATGACATACATTTCAGAAAGGTTCAGAATAACGTCTGAGAATAAACTACAGTGTTGATATAATGAAAATATCAGCCATGGAAACCGTATAGCACTGCTAGCAGCACTTCTCTCTCTATGGAAATGTCTGTCACATCATCACTCATCACATGTTGATGCTTGGACGTCTCTTTCAAATGCACAACATACCCTTTTGTGCCTTTCTGAGTTCCATGAAACAGCATTTTGGTTCAATTAGGCACAAAAACTGAGTGTCCACGGACTCGTAAAAACAATGACATGTCTTTGTGTTTCATGCTAATTAGCAAGAGAAGCTCAGATGGTGAACATAGTAAATACTTAAAACATCTTCATGTTAGCATTGTCACTGTGGCCACATTAGCATAGGGACGTTAGCGTTCAAAGCGCTACTATGCCTATCTACAGCCTTGGCAGATAAGACAAACCGAGTCAGATCTCCCGTCTTATAATGGGCCACATAATGATAAATGGACTGTCAGCTGTTTAATGACCGTCAGCTGCTCCACAATGTTTCTCTGGCTACTGTGGTCCGGATCTGAAAGTACTGATGACATTATTCTCATTTTAAATCCTAAGCAGATCAGGGGGTTTAAAAGTGGATCTGTAATAATGATAATCTGGGCTGAACATCGATACCCACCAACGTCCAGGACCAGACTTCTCTGAGCGAAACAGGATTAAGTTAGCCTGAAACATCTGTAGACATTACTCTATATATACAGTATATATAGTTAATTTAAATTTAACATGAAGATGTTGTTGTCCACATTTTTCCTTTTAGACTGACATGAACCTCCATTTATGTCCTAATATCTGCCTTCACTCTGATGTCCTGCAGTGTAAAAACATTGTTTCTAGACAATAAACAGTTTCATCTTATAATCATTTAAAAAGTTCACCTAAACAAACAATAAATAAATCAATGACAACTAATATTTGCCATTCCAGACATTTGCTGGACTATCAAAGCTACGGCTCCAGCCTAGTTGGACTTTGGCTTCATATGTAGCTCAGCTCAGTTTTAACACAAACGAGACAATGCCGATATATTGATTCCACTGTGCTGACAGGTTCTGTCCTGTTATTGATTGCTGATGATTGAGTGATATTGTGTTTCTAGATTAAAGTGCGAGGTCACCAGCTGGTTATGAGGCTAATCATGTTAAGGTGGTGAAACAGGGACGTAGTTTTAACTGACGAACCATGGAGTTACCACCGTCCCCTCATGGACTGCTCTGTCAGTGTGCTTTATTCTACCCTCTCACCTGCTGTTGAACTTCTCAGGGTGCTTTTCCCTCATCAGATGGAAGCGATGGGCGATGGAGGCATCCTGTAGAAGAGAACAGGTGAGACAACATTAACATAACTTACTAACAAAACTGCAGTTCCAAAAATGGTCACATGGTTGGCTCCAAACCAGTCTCCAAACACCTCCATATTAGAATGAACAACTGTATAGCAGAAATAAACATGCTTACAGCTCAATAAAAACAGTTTTGGCCTCTCATGTCCCCATTCATGACGACTGTATGGTGAGATTTTTTCACCTGTATAAATTACTGTATAATATGTCTTTAAGTGACAGCTAGCTGCTAACTGTCCGCCAGGCGTTACCGCAGCTAACTCGACATCCCGGCTGTATTTGTGTTGTTGGTGCCTTGTTGGAGATGTTTTCATTCAATTATGGACACATATCAAGGCTTGCTGTGCAGTTAGTTGTACTGTGTGCAGGATTGTTCGACCTTCTTCTTCTAGTTGCTCTTTGAAACAATACTATGCACCATATGCATGAACATAAAATCACTGTGGTTTTCAATTATTCAATTCAAAGCCAATGAAAACAATGACCAAAATACCAAAATAATACCCCAAAAGTGCATTTTTGTAACGGCCATAGTGGCTCCTGGTCTTGTACTGCAGTAATTCACTCTGTAGTTGGATTACAATGTAAAATACCAAGTAGAATAAAACTCCAAATACGTTGATCCAAGCAGGGTTTACGTTGGAACAGCCCTCCTCGTACCCCCATTTGTTTAACCCCTGTCCTGGGGCAGAGGTCACCCTAACCCTGATCAGTCATGAGATTGGCCTCAGTATGACCTCTCTCATAGACAAACACCAGCAGAGGATCAGGCTGTCACAACAGCATTATCAGTGTTCTACATCTTAAACCATGCAGGCGTTTTGTTATTATTATTTTATTCAGCACAGACATGTTTGGCACAAGAGCCATCCTGTTACATAAACGTGTTGTTAAATGTGTCTCTCACACCTCCAGTGCAGTTATATTAAATTAAATGCTTGAGCAGCAGAACAATAACATAAAAGTGTCTTAAAAACAGCATAGAGCAGCGTTCTGGATAAACACAGCAGCTGTAATGTGACTGCAGGTTGATCCTAACCAGTGCTTCGTCTTCTCCACCCAGGCCTGAGGATGTGATCTGCTGCCACATGTAAACAGCCACAGTAAGATGCCTGGACTGTATTGGTCATATCTCTCAGGAAATAATATAGCTAATGTAGATGTCATTCCTATTTGATGAGGATGGTACACAGCGTCAGAGGAGGATGGTAAGTGTCTCCGTGATGGTGGAGGCAGTAATGATGTTAACGAATGGAGGCAGACTTAAGTTACTTTATTATACTCTGTCAATGTGTAAGACCATCATCTGCTTCTGCTCAAAGCCCTCCACACACACACAAGCTGACTTACTTCCACCACTTAAACACAACAAAGACATGACGACGGTGTCAAACTGAATATATATGAAATACACAAATAAACTAACCGATCAACAACAAATATAACATTTTCAAAAGACAACATAATAAGAGCTGCAATTAGAACAAAAATATATTATTTTTGCTGTTCTAAATGTATATTTACTATATGTGGAGACAGAAAATATTAAGGAGGTATAAAAATATTTATATTAATCAAATATGCAGCAACCAAGTACTGTAATAAGATACAGGACATTAGGACATATTACTACTACTAATAACATTATTATTATTATTATTATTATTATTATTATTCTATAGCACCTTACAGACCAGGAATGCTGCTCAAAGTGATCTATAAACAAAGACACTACAGTAAGTGGACCAAGTGGATTCAGGGTTCAGGATTCAGACAACTTTATTTATCCCAAGTGGGCAAATCAACTTGACAATTATGGGTCACTAGTAAAAGACATCGAAAGGACCCAAAAACTGGGATAGAAAATCGCAGACCACAGACCACAGAAACCAACACAGACCACTGAGACCAACACAGACCAATGAGACCAATGAAGCAGACCACTGAGACCAACACAGACCACTGAGACCAATGAAAAAGACCACTGAGACCAACACAGACCACTGAGACCAACGCAGACCACTGAGACCAATGAAGCAGACCACTGAGACCAACACAGACCACTGAGACCAACACAGACCACTGAGACCAACACAGACCACTGAGACCAACGCAGACCATTGAGACCAACGAAGCAGACCACTGAGACCAACACAGACCACTGAGACCAACGCAGACCAGTGAGACCAATGAAGCAGACCACTGAGACCAATGAAGCAGACCACTGAGACCAACACAGACCACTGAGACCAACGCAGACCATTGAGACCAACGAAGCAGACCACTGAGACCAACACAGACCACTGAGACCAACGCAGACCAGTGAGACCAATGAAGCAGACCACTGAGACCAATGCAGACCACTGAGACCAACGCAGACCACTGAGACCAACGCAGACTACTGAGACCAATGCAGACCACTGAGACCAACGCAGACCACTGAGACCAACACAGACCATTGAGACCAATGCAGACCACTAGGACCAACGCAGACCACTGAGACCAACGCAGACCACTGAGACCAACACAGACTATTGAGACCAACACAGACCATTGAGACCAACGAAGCAGACCATTGAGACCAATGCAGACCACTGAGACCAACGCAGACCACTGAGACCAATGAAGCAGACCACTGAGACCAACACAGACCACTGAGACCAATGAAAAAGACCACTGAGACCAACACAGACCACTGAGACCAACGCAGACCACTGAGACCAACGAAGCAGACCACTGAGACCAACACAGACCACTGAGACCAACGCAGACCATTGAGACCAACGAAGCAGACCACTGAGACCAACACAGACCACTGAGACCAACGCAGACCAGTGAGACCAATGAAGCAGACCACTGAGACCAATGCAGACCACTGAGACCAACGCAGACCACTGAGACCAACGCAGACCACTGAGACCAACGCAGACTACTGAGACCAATGCAGACCACTGAGACCAACGCAGACCACTGAGACCAACACAGACCATTGAGACCAATGCAGACCACTAGGACCAACGCAGACCACTGAGACCAACGCAGACCACTGAGACCAACACAGATCATTGAGACCAACACAGACCATTGAGACCAACGAAGCAGACCACTGAGACCAACGCAGACCACTGAGACCAACGCAGACCACTGAGACCAACGCAGACCACTGAGACCAACGAAGCAGACCACTGAGACCAACACAGACCACTGAGACCAACGCAGACCACTGAGACCAACGCAGACCACTGAGACCAACACAGACCACTGAGACCAACGCAGACCACTGAGACCAACACAGCAGACCACTGAGACCAACACAGACCACTGGGACCAACACAGCAGACCACTGGGACCAACACAGACCACTTAGACCAACACAGACCACTGCAGTAACATTTCTATCTACTTTATCTCAGAGATTGTGCGTTACCTTTGTAATGAAGACCCTACGCTGCCTGTGTCTGTTTACATAGAACAAACAGCTGCATATCACCTCCATTTGACTTTAGGGGCTGTTTACATGATCACCGTTTCACCCAACAACGGAAACGTTTTGTTGTGTGTTGACCATCATTTACATGCAAACTTTTGAAAATGGGCTCTAGAGTGGAAACTTTTGACAACGCCACCCTAATGTCGCCGTGTAAACGGGCAAAACACAAATCCTCTGAAAACGTGACCTCACCGCCCCGCTTTGCACATGCCTGTTATGGTTCCTGCCAGCCTTATTCACCTATGCAGACAGCAGACAGCAGACAGCCTACCACGGCCAGAACAACAAAACAATGTTGTTGGACTGCCTGGTTTTGTTTGTGCTGCAGACTCTGTTAAGTTTATTAAAACTCCTCCTCTGTAGATTGAATGTAGATACCTCCACTGTTGGCTCAGAGGAGGAGCAGCAACTATTATACAGAAATTTGAGCCACGATAAAGGCAGAACAGTCCCGCCTTGAACAGGCTGTTTAATACAAATACTCCTCCTTCTTCAGGGTCTTCATTACAGTCACCTCCTCAACTCAGCAGCCTCCCCTTCCTCCTCTCAGTAGCTACTAATATTGCCCCGTCCACATACGATCTTAATAGTTATTTTTACCTCCAATCATTACTCTGTAGTAGGCAGTATGCAGTAGTGATTGAGTATGTAGTAGGCAATGCGTTAGTATGTGGTTTATAACAGGTGACAGTATGATTTGGTATGAAAGGGTAATGCATGAAAAGGCTGTAGAGGTTCATCACTTTGTGAAGCACATCACTGTATAAAGGATAATACTAGATGGGCTCAGGACACTTTGTAAAACTTTTAAAACAGGATATTGTCAAATGATTGCAATCTCTCTCAATTTACTTTTTTGCCATCAGGTTGACACCAAAGCATTTCATCGTCTAACTTGACAGGCAAAAGCATCGGTGATGACAGCCTGGAGCCCTGCCTGTCTGTGCAGGTGTTTCACGGCTCGGCAACAAGGAGAACAGAAGGCTGTGACAACACAGGTGGGAAATTATACACATCCTCACCCTAAACAACCACTGGTGCTACCGGCCTGCTGAAGCCCATCCCATAGACCATTCACTACGGTGATGAGCTGAGATCTCACAGGATCAGCATGTCACCTCTTAAAATAGATGCATCTGCTGCTTTCACTGGTAGAGAATTTGATCCTGAACCAAGGGAGCGAGGAGACATCACAGGTAAATCACTTTGCTGCAGTGATCCCAAGTTACAAGAGACTGACTCTGTGGGTAAATCTCATTGTACTCATCACAACAACAAGCTTACATAAAAGACTATTCAGGAAGGGTACTAACAATTAGCTGGAGGAGCCTTTGTCACAGGAAACAAAACACTAATGTTTTACAGCTTGAAGTACAATGAAGGCAGTGTGTCCCACACAACATGCAGATCAGGGCCAGACAAAGCCTTCCACAACATGACAGGCTGTTTCATGTCAGTGTGCTTTCAGTCTGCTGCTGCTGGCAGTCACTGACCAGTCCAGCAAGCTCTGTCCCCCTGAAATGTGGCTGTAACCATATGTGACATTTGCCGTCGCCCAAAGTTGTCCGTGTGATGAAGGTTGTTTTGATCTTGCCGTTTGAAGTTTTGCACATGGTGTGTGGGGGCAAAGGAGTGGTGCTATTGGATAAGTGATGTGAAAAGTAGGAAGGGAGAGGCAAACAACAAAAAACAACAACAGAAACAGAGGCTGGAAAATGTCACCTCAGTGAGACCCACGGCACCCGGTGGAGAGATAGGTTGTCAGTTCACCCCTGCTGTGTTTCTCTGGCCTCTGGTGAGGAGCTTAGTCAGCTTAATGTCAAAGAGAAATGTCATAGTCTGCCTGAAATCTCTTAATCCTATGATACTGGTAAGCTCCACATACATCTACATTCACCATATGACCATTCTTTTGTGAGCCTTGTCCTTAAAAGAACCTAAAGACCCACTGCTGTTATTATAGAAGACCAGATCTGCCAAGAAAGGGGAAAAACATGAACATTGAGAAAATGATAAAAATATTAAAATTATTAGATTCAAAATCAAACCTTCATCATCTCATTAATTAGAGCAAGAGTCCTCTGAAGGTGACAGATCCCCCTGACAGACCCTCAGAAACCGTGCGTCACATTCATCAGTATATAACATATCCTCATGGAGTAGTGGCTATTGTTCCCGGATGCATGCTATTGGAGAATATGACCAACCTTCAAAGTCACCTTATAATCATGTTTCACCGAAAACTCAAATAGAAAATGTGTAGACAAAATAAAATATTGACAGACACAACTACATTGTTAATATACTATATGTGTAAAGTTTGGTGAAGTTAGAGTTAGGTTCCTGAAATACACTCCGGACAAGTTGAGCACCCTTCAGGTTTACCTTAAAAATCATGTTTCCATCCAAAAATGTGTCTAAAATTCAATCTACCAAAGGCACAAATACTTATCGTGCTTACTATATCTGTAAAGTTTGGTGAAGTTAGTATGTGCTGTATGTGCTCAAAAAAATGATTATGGACAGACGTGCAAATGGACATACTGATGACTCCATCATTTTTATGTCGAGGGACAAAAAGGGGAGTTGTTTAGATTTGTAATTTAGTTTGGGGTCAATAAGTGATAACCCCAAAAAAAAGAAAAGAAAAACAAAGCCCACTGCTTTAAAAGAAGGACTTAGCATCAATGCGTTTTGCAGTGCACAGTGGCACACAGCCAACAGCACACGTTTAATCATCAACATACACATTTTTGGAGTGTTGCTACATTGCAGCAACAAACAAGAAGAAACAGCTGGTCTCCAGTCAGCGGCACAGTGTTATTTACAGTGTTATTCACACAGTAAGATGTGCCTACATTGTAAGTGCTCTCTACTAGTGACGCTCAGATCGGCTCTGACATCATCAACATTTTCACGGAGTCGCCACCCTTCCAAATGAAGTATGATCTCTGATTTAGAGACTCGCACCCAAGCAGCAATGGGCTTCCATGCATTATAGATTATACTCAAGAAGTAATGTTTGTAAGTAAGGTACATGTAAGGTACATTAAAGTGTTCTTTTAATTTGAAATAACCGTACTTTTACTTCATTAAAAACCTTTTCTACTGTTCCTGTCCTTGTTCATCTGATTAGGTAAATAACATGAGAGATTCCACTGATTGACAGCTGGTAGAGGTAACATGGCAAGATGATGCTTTTATTAAAACATTAAATACACTTTAGAGTTTACCAATATTTTATGAGGGATGTGTGTTCAACATATTTGTTAGACCTAAGGGATACATCATGTGTTGTACATGAATGTAAATATGTGTTATGTTGCTTACATCTTCTCAGGGCCTTTTAACACTGTATAAGTGTGTGTGAATGAGCTTGTGTCCACATGTTGGACTATGTGTGTGTTTCTGAGTGCAGCTCCTGCAGCCAGGTGTCACTCAGTGCGATCATTCATTACTGTAGTAATCTACCCTGACTCTGGCAGACGCTCACTTCCTGTCACTGATACTTCCCCTGACCTTCAGGCTGTGCCAGCGCTACACCATCTCTCTCTCTAACACACACAGTTCATTTCATTTGCACCCTCTCTGTTCCTGTGGCCTTGCCTGTTTTCTGAACCAAACACAATCATTCTGTTTAGGACATTGTTAAAAAGTTGCCTCCTGGCAGCAATAACACATTCCCAGTCTTCTTCCTTTAACAAAACCATAAAGAATTCAAATGATGAGGTGTCCTGGTGGAGCACACACTCTCCAAACATGGGGCAGCCATTGCAGAGATGTGACCTCAGCTTTCCTCAGCCGTGCCTCTGTTGGCATGCTCAATAAATCCCCTTTTAGATATGCATCCCTTTACTTTAATATCAAGGCAGCTAACATGTTGCTGTCCAGCGTTGGTATGTATTGTCCATACTTTTAAAATGTGATGTAATAAATATTACAAATATAATAATATAATATAACTTTCATATGAAAGTAATAAGTTAATTTACTTTATGTGTTAATTTACTGTATGTGTTTATTTACTGTATGTGTTAATATACTGTATGTGTTTATTTACTGTATGTGTTTATTTACTGTATGTATTAATTTACTGTACATGTTTATTTACTGTATGTGTTTATTTACTGTATGTGTTTATTTACTGTATGTGTTAATATACTGTATGTGTTTATTTACTGTATGTGTTTATTTACTGTATGTGTTAATATACTGTATGTGTTTATTTACTGTATGTGTTTATTTACTGTATGTATTAATTTACTGTACATGTTTATTTACTGTATGTGTTTATTTACTGTATGTATGAATTTACTGTAAGTGTTTATTTACTGTATGTGTTTATTTACTGTATGTGTTAATTTACTGTATGTGTTTATTTACCGTATGTGTTTATTTACTGTATGTGTTAATTTACTGTATGTGTTTATTTACTGTATGTGTTTATTTACTGTATGTGTTAATTTACTGTATGTTTTTAGTTACTGTATGTGTTTATTTACCGTATGTGTTTATTTACTGTATGTGTTAATTTACTGTATGTGTTAATTTACTGTATGTGTTTATTTACCGTATGTGTTTATTTACTGTATGTGTTTATTTACTGTATGTGTTTATTTACTGTATGTGTTAATTTACTGTATGTGTTTATTTACCGTATGTGTTTATTTACTGTATATGTTTATTTACTGTATGTGTTTATTTACTGTATGTGTTTATTTACTATATGTGTTTATTTACTGTATGTGTTTATTTACTATATGTGTTTATTTACTGTATGTGTTTATTTACTATATGTGTTTATTTACTATATGTGTTTATTTGCTGTATATGTTTATTTACTGTATGTGTTTATTTACTGTATGTGTTTATTTACTATATGTGTTTATTTGCTGTATGTGTTTATTTACTGTATGTATTTATTTGCTGTATGTGTTTATTTACTATATGTGTTTATTTGCTGTATGTGTTTATTTACTGTATGTGTTTATTTACTATATGTGTTTATTTACTGTATGTGTTTATTTACTATATGTGTTTATTTACTATATGTGTTTATTTGCTGTATATGTTTATTTACTGTATGTGTTTATTTACTGTATGTGTTTATTTACTATATGTGTTTATTTGCTGTATGTGTTTATTTACTGTATGTATTTATTTGCTGTATGTGTTTATTTACTATATGTGTTTATTTGCTGTATGTGTTTATTTACTGTATATGTTTATTTACTGTATGTATTTATTTACTGTATGTGTTTATTTACTATATGTGTTTATTTGCTGTATGT
Organism: Chaunax sp. Z400; assembly: GCA_037577475.1. NCBI lineage: Eukaryota > Metazoa > Chordata > Actinopteri > Lophiiformes > Chaunacidae > Chaunax > Chaunax sp. Z400. The sequence continues at coordinate 25,638,551 of CM075196.1, read as the reverse complement.
GTTTATTTACTGTATGTATTTATTTGCTGTATGTGTTTATTTACTGTATGTATTTATTTGCTGTATGTATTTATTTACTGTATATGTTTATTTACTGTATGTGTTTATTTGCTGTATGTGTTTATTTGCTGTATGTATTTATTTACTGTATATGTTTATTTACTATATGTGTTTATTTGCTGTATATGTTTATTTACTGTATATATTAATTTACTGTATGTGTTAATTTACTGTATGTGTTTATTTGCTGTATGTGTTTATTTACTGTATGTGTTTATTTACTATATGTGTTTATTTGCTGTATGTGTTTATTTGCTGTATGTGTTTATTTGCTGTATGTGTTTATTTGCTGTATGTGTTTATTTGCTGTATGTATTTATTTACTGTATATGTTTATTTACTGTATATATTAATTTACTGTATGTGTTAATTTACTGTATGTGTTTATTTGCTGTATGTGTTTATTTACTGTATATGTTTATTTGCTGTATGTGTTTATTTACCGTATGTGTTTATTTACTGTATGTGTTTATTTACTGTATGTGTTTATTTGCTGTATGTGTTTATTTGCTGTATATGTTTATTTACTGTATGTGTTTATTTGCTGTATGTGTTTATTTGCTGTATGTATTTATTTACTGTATGTGTTTATTTACTGTATGTATTAATTTACTGTATGTGTTAATTTACTGTATGTGTTTATTTGCTGTATGTGTTTATTTACTGTATATGTTTATTTGCTGTATGTGTTTATTTACTGTATGTGTTTATTTACTGCATGTGTTAATTTACTGTATGTATTTAGTTACTGTATGTGTTTATTTACTGCATGTGTTTATTTACTGTATATGTTTATTTGCTGTATGTGTTTATTTACTGTATGTGTTTATTTACTGCATGTGTTAATTTACTGTATGTATTTAGTTACTGTATGTGTTTATTTACTGTATGTGTTTATTTACTGCATGTGTTAATTTACTGTATGTGTTTATTTACTGCATGTGTTAATTTACTGTATGTATTTAGTTACTGTATGTGTTTAGTTACTGTATGTGTTAATTTACTGTATGTGTTTAGTTACTGTATGTGTTTATTTACTGCACGTGTTAATTTACTGTATGTATTTAGTTACTGTATGTGTTTAGTTACTGTATGTGTTTAGTTACTGTATGTGTTAATTTACTGTATGTGTTTAGTTACTGTATGTGTTTATTTACTGCACGTGTTAATTTACTGTATGTATTTAGTTACTGTATGTGTTTATTTACTGTATGTGTTTAGTTACTGTATGTGTTTATTTACTGTATGTGTTTATTTACTGTATGTGTTTATTTACTGTATGTGTTTAGTTACTGTATGTGTTTATTTACTATATGTGTTTATTTACTGTATGTATTTAGTTACTGTATGTGTTTATTTACTGTATGTGTTTATTTACTGTATGTGTTTATTTACTGCATGTGTTAATTTACTGTATGTATTTAGTTACTGTATGTGTTTATTTACTGTATGTGTTTATTTACTGTATGTGTTTATTTACTGTATGTGTTTAGTTACTGTATGTGTTTATTTACTGCACGTGTTAATTTACTGTATGTATTTAGTTACTGTATGTGTTTATTTACTGTATGTGTTTAGTTACTGTATGTGTATTACGCTACCTTTTGCATTACTGTCACCATATAAACACATCAGAGGGACGAGGCCTTATAAAATGAGAGCGGCAAAATATTTAACGGTAGGAAATCAAAGGCCAAAAAGTCAGGTTTCCAGCATTTAGTCTGTCTTATGTAGCATATTTAACCCCAGATGACGAGGTCGGGTCTTGACATAGTAAAGGTAACAGTATCACTGATTTTTTGTAGCTAATTCCTTATATTACTTTGTTACTGTAAGGTGTTACTCTTATAATGAATAATGAGTTATACAGTTGTCTGAGTCACTTCTACATAAAGGTCACGATGGAAATCTTACTGGGTGGGATCAAGTAAAAAAGAGAGAAGTTAAAAACAAGCCCTTTACCACCTCCTAAGATCATTTTAATATCTCTTTCATCATTTCTTATGAAGAAACTCAGTTTAATACTGAGAACGAGCCAATTTAAAGTTGATGTTAAGTTGTTTTTCTTCTAATATGGATAAATCTATAACAACAACCACAGTAATAATCTGTCCAACAGTGTCTCCCTATAGTTAAACAAACATCTAGCACAGTGCTTTCAATGTAGCATAAATGCCAACTTATTAGACTGTCCCTCAAAACTGATACAGAAATGTATGAATGGGTTTTAAAATCATTGATCAGCCAGTGAAAATACCAAAAACACTCTTCCTCCTGACTACTCTATCAGATATAGCTAACAGCTGCTCTACGTCATGGCTGAAAAAAGTAAATAATAAATAAAAAATTTTCATAATAAATAAAAATAAATAGATTAAGTAAAGTAAGGAACCTGACACAGTAACCCATCACATATCAATCCATGACAAACATTATTAGGTATTACAGGTCAGAATAGCTTCAAACACCACATCTACATTTGGACACATCTACATCTAAATCTGTGGCTTTAGGCAGTAATTAGGCTTCTGAGGTCTCATGAGAACATTTTCATGACATTTCTTTTAATAACCTTTTAACAAAATGCTGTAAAATATGGTTTAAATGCTGCTAGAATGGGAATTCAACTTTTCCGGTTTTAGGTTAAATCCTCTCTTAACATGTTGCTCTAGAACGAACGGGAGCCTCGTCTTCTACAAAGCTGGGATTGTGCTGTAGATTTTCATATCAAACTTGTTGGTCTTATGCTGTATGCAAATATCTAAAAATGTCCATTTAAGAAGATATGGAGCAAAAATGACAGAAGAAAAATAGGAAAAAAAAGGAGAAAATGCCCTCAAACACCAGAAGGTTCATTTTGAGTGCATAATTTGCATCACATGTGGTTCAAACTCAACTCAGTGCCCACGGGCTAAATCTGGTCTGGCACCTCATTTTATTTGACCCATGAGAGCTTGCAAAGAATATCATTTGAGCGATTCAATAATTACAGAAATATGTTAACTGTCCATAAACCACATGTCCTAGAATGACTCCTTATTTTGTTATCCACACATTGAAGGCATCATATATAGGGTAAATAGGGTCTATTCAGTATATCTTTCCTGTGGTGGTACTCTGGCTGAGTGGTTGTAGATGTAGCAGCTGAGCTAAATGTCCAAGCAAAGAAACAATGACAGAGAGGAAAGGCAATTCAATGAGAGATGGGAAAGGGAATACATGTCAATGAGGACACGTCTGTATGTTGTCTTTACAATGAGACAATGGCAATGCCAACGGAATACAATTTACACTTTGGCACCAAACACAGAGTATGCAAACCTTCAACACCAAGAAAAGCAATAAAATGTCAAAGACTGTAATGCTTGAAAACAAGGAGGTGAAGGACACAGACACCGACACCAGAGGCTGAGCAGGTGCTGTTCAATAATTTATTACACACAAAACAGGAAAAGGAGAAAACACTTATGGGATGTGGTGACAGGCAAGGGTCAAAATCAAAGCAGCAATCCAAATAGCAAACTAAGAAATCCAAAGTCCACAACAAGCAGGAAACAAAGAAATCAACCCTAAAACACAAGGACAGGCTGGAATGCTTGACACATGAAGAAGAATCAGGGCAACAGACAGACGTTACACTGGGAGGGGTTGTCTGAAAAGATAAAGGCGAGACTAATCAACAATCACAAAGGTGGCAATAACAAGGACAGGAAGTGTAAGATGACACATAAGGAAATAAACTAACAAAATAAAACAGGAAACAATAAACCAAACCCAAACTATGAGAGGAATAAATCGGACAACCGTCAGTGTTTTTGAAGCAGTGTTGAAGGTATGTGAACGGACTTCTACTTTAGTTATCACTGAAACCAATGATAACAGAATGCAGACATTTATGTAATATGATAACAAGAATCCCTTTATATAATCTTTCATTTACAACTGGCCCTCTGGGAGCAGCCAACATGCTGATGAGGCCTGTGATGAAGGAGAGTTTAACGGTTCTGATTTGCATAATCAGTCCTGTTTTGGCGTTTGGTTCCCGACACATAGCTTTGTGTTTATTTTCTGTGTCAATCCATTCAAATGCTATTGTTTGTTTACTTACCATTGCAACTTTTTTGTGAAATCTACTATAAAATGACATGGCATTCTGCTCCATCCTGTATCCTGTCTCAAGGCATACGCTGATACACTGGCAAATAAAAATGGAGATTGAAAAAGATCTCACCACACAGAGATGAGGGGCTTGTCTCTGTGCTTGTCTTATTAGGTCTTAGTGCTGCATTTGACACGATTGACCATTGGATTCTATTACAAAGACTTGAATATTTAATTGCCATTAAAGGAACTGCATTAAGCTGGTTTAAGTCATATTTATCAGATCGATCTTGTTGTGCATGGAATCCTCCATGTACAACAAAGTTAATCATGGAGTCCCTCAGGGTTCTGTGCTTAGATCAATATTGTTCACCCTATATATGCTCCCTCTAGGTAATATCAGGAAACACTGCATACATTTCCATTGTTATGCGGATGACACACAATTATACTTATCAATTTAACACTCCATAAAGAACATTTGTAGATTCTGGTACATAATTACAATTATCTCAGTCCGCATTTAGAAATTATTTCACACATTTACTAATCAGAATATTGCCGCATGCTTAGTGATACAGTTACACAACTCTCCACTTGCATGACCTCATAGGGCTGTGCTAATATGAACTATATTACTTTACCTTCAGTGTGGTGTATACAGTCTCCGCTCTTTTTGACAATAATCCTTGTCATGACTGCAAAGTGCTCAATCAGCTCAAAATGTTTAAAAACCTTGAGGAACACAGCGGCACAGAGAGGCTGACTAATTAATGATCATATCACATGTTGAGGATGAATAACTGAAGTTGAACATAAAGCAAATAGAGGGCACAACTGTGGTGACACAGGGCTCCCAGAATGACATTCATAGTTGCAGCTCTCTTCAGAGGATAGCATCAATAACCACTGAGTTGCCTAGCAACATAGAATTTTGTGTGTGTGTCTGCAATATTGTGTGCCTTGGTGATTTTTTTATTCTACTGTTAAAGTGTCAGTTATGTAATTTCTGTGGTGTATTGCTTCTTGCAGCTGCTGCAGAAGAGCCATTTTTATTTCAGTCAGTTGTGAGTTTTGTCTTCTTTCTGGTTAAATCTATCATCGAGGTGTTTCATTACCGTAAAAATGTAACACAGTAATGGATATTTTTGAATATATTTTAACAGTCTTACTTTTTACCTTTAATATGTACATTTTTACAGAAGCACTTGTAAAAATTGAGGATAATTTTCTAGTTTTCATCCCTGATAATTTTACAATCCGAGGTCAAAAAACTGTTTATCTCTTACATGAGTGGGACATCCAAACTAAAACAACAGAGGATCAACCAAAAAAGCCACTAAATCGACCTTGTGGTCAGAACAGCATGAAACTCACACTAAAATGAGTTTTTCTCAGTGTACGAATTTTGCATGTAGCCTTGCCCCTGGTTGGTTTTTTTGGACCTTTTGCATTTTCTGTTTATTAGAGTTGTGTTTAGATTGTGGTTCAGTGGTTGCACAGAGACACACACTGCAGAGGGATCAGCTTCCTCACTGCAGCATGAGGTGGCATCACTAATGGCTGCTGACACGGTGTCACTTCCTTCTTTCAAATTCCTCTCACATTTTTTCCAGGCTGCGGGTCAAGTGAAATCACTGATACTGACCTGCATGTGCACACAGGTTACATCCACTGCCTTTTATATAACAGTTTTTTTTATATAAAAACTTTAAAAGTACTTTACAACATGAAACTAAAGGAGGCGGCAAAGGCTTCACTTGCTATCCTTGGTGTCCTGCCATTAGCACAATCTGCACCCACAAGATGATGCATGAGATGTGCTTAATGCTATTTCCCAAACATAAGAATATTTTGACTCATAAAATGCAAACAGAAAAATCTATTTCTGTCCCCAAGGACCAATAAACTCTGACCTCATCTAAAATATAGGAAGGGACTGAAACATACATTATTCATCCTTATTTAAAACAGTTATGCCTTGATTACAACATATTTAGCGCCAGTAATTACATTTAAAAATAGAAAGCACTCATCCGAATCTGCCTCAAAATCTTATCAACGCTTCCTTGGCCCAAGTACTGCCCCTCCACAAAATTTCATTTAAAGTCCCATAATAACTTTTTGTGATATCTTGTACACAAACAACAAACATCAACTATGTTGGTGCAGTAAATATGTAGCAAATTACATATAAAGCAAAATTCCAATCATATGAAGTTAAAGAGGAACATAAAACATAAATTAATACAAAGACGACACACATTCACACTGCTGCATGTCCATCAGGAGAGGTTTAAACTGATTAGAAGGGACTGTCGATTTTTACCATTCTGCAGACTGACTAAATACACTTTGTGATTTACAGTTCTGACTGCCTCGGCTGAGCCAACCCCATGTTCCACACCATGTCATCCACAATTAAGTCAGTGAGATAAAGCACAGATGACTGTAGAAGCTCTCCGATTTGGCCTTGCCAGCCTCCTGTCTCCATAGCAACCAAACCCTGAGTAGCAAGGTCTGTGATGGGATGGCAGGAAACACAAACCCTGTATGGTCCGTAAACCAGGTTTGAGGGTTACTAATGGCTCCATCATTGGTGTGAGTCAGAGCTCGGTTTGCTCAGGTGTCGTGTGGACCCAGATACTCAGCCATCTGTCACTATGGCTCCTGGAGCTGCTGATCTGTCACTGTGTTAAATGGCAGATAGGAAAGCAGTCACAGTTCACACAGAGGGCCCTATACATTAAAGGGATAGAGCTGGTGTTATTCTATATTTTAGTATTGTCAAAAAAATCCATGAAACTATTGAACAAACATTTTAGCCTGCCTAACTAGACTTCAATCGTCACCGGTAACTTTTTTTTGTGAGTTTTCAGCAGCAGGTTTGGGGAGGTTGGCTCAGAATAAACTCCAGTATGTGTCTATATGTTGACATAAAGACATGGTGATACAGAAAATCTGTTGGTAGGATCAATTCATTGATGCTTTTATAGTCTTCTGATGGGATTTGTTAACAGTATGAAAATATGAGATAATGCTAATTTGGCTTTTTCTTTGAGTATAGCATGTATGGAGATTATCTGTAGAGGAAGAGGAATTTGAAAATTTTAATTCCATAAAAGAAGGACCATTATTAAAATGCAAAGGTTGTCATTACAAATGTCCAAGAATACATAATTTAAAAACAGTCTAAAGTTGAAATAATTTAAAGCATTAAAGTGCATTTACGTGCCAAAAACCAAAGTGTGTACAGAGTGGTTTGTGGATGTGGTAGCTGCCAGTATATACAGGCAGGTAGATTTAAACATTCACAATTGAAATGTCTGACCTGGATTCTAGATCTATAATGAAGAAGTGTTTTTCTCATGCATGTGCCTGAGGACCTATATGCACAGAAGAACGGCTGATAATGTTTTCACACTATTCCACTGATCAACAGGAGGCAGTAAGTACTGTTGGGTTCAAGTACCCACCTGCACATATTCATTCATCCATTCATTCATTTTCTGTAACCGCTTATCCTGTGTAAGGCTGGAGCCTATCCCAGCTGACTTTGTGTGGGAGGCGGGGTTCAAGTCACCAGTTCATCACACAAACAACCATTCACACAACTGGAGAGAACCCACACAGACACCGGAGAACATGGAGAGAACCCACACAGACACCGGAGAACATGGAGAGAACCCACACAGACACCGGAGAACATGGAGAGAACCCACACAGACACCGGAGAACATGGAGAGAACCCACACAGACACCGGAGAACATGGAGAGAACCCACACAGACACCGGAGAACATGGAGAGAACCCACACAGACACCGGAGAACATGGAGAGAACCCACACAGACACTGGAGAACATGGAGAGAACCCACACAGACACCGGAGAACATGGAGAGAACCCACACAGACACTGGAGAACATGGAGAGAACCCACTCAGACACTGGAGAACATGAAGACTAACCACAGAACAGTCCCAGGTCCTCAGGTGGATCTGAACCCAGGACCTTCTTGCTGTGAGGCAACAGCGCTACCCACTGCTCCACTGTGCCTCCTACCAGTACATATTTTGATACTTTACTCTCTGTATTAAAATAAAATGTAATTTTAAAGTAAATCACCAAATATGTTGTAACATCAGAGAAACTGATTTTACTAAACCTGGATAACAGTTACAACATCTCTTCTGTCTTATCCAAAGAAGAAGAAACACCAACATCACCTGTCTTATTCTCACCTGTGTAGTGTTGTTGTTGTGGCTACCACAGTATATTGTTACTGTAATATTTCCCCATAACAAGTATGTAGTTAACATACTACTGGTTTCAAACATGCTAAAAATCTTACATACATTTTATATATATGTACGATTTAAATATAAATATATTTATAAATAAATATAAATATTCAATCTAAATATCATGTTGGTAAAATATTTCACACAGTCAGGTGCTGGTTGAGGCCATCGTTGTGAAAAAAGCCCAGTTATCTCCAAGAACAACTCATCCAACCATCTGATTGTTTTCATGATGACACTGATGTTGATGCCTCACATAAAGTTTAGTGGTTCATGGAGAGATATGCATCTGTGGTTGATCCTCTTCCTGCCAAATCCCTCCAACATCTGCCTTCACATGTCCTCTCCACACTTATGTCACTGTTATTTATTCAGACTCATTTGCCTTTTTCTGTACAGATAATCTTCACTGGTATTTTTATTTGCCATCTGATGGTACCTGCTATGGCTGCTATGGTGATGACCCACATCAAAGTCTGGCAGAACACCAACATTAACAGTCTGGTTTCCACCGCTTCACTGAAACATTCACTCTGCTTCACAGTGCGATGGTGCGATTGTGTGTATCTGCTGTGTTGGTACATGGATGAAGACTTGCTCACAGAAAAAGAGGTGGGGTGCAAACCATTGATTAGATATTCATAAGATGACAAAATGCAACAGATGGCAGTGAAACTTATTAAAATAAGAGTGAATTGTTTTGCACATGTTGATGGTCAAACCTCACACTCAAACCACAATACTGGAGGTCTGGTAACTTCGTCGATTGCTCTTTGGTTGCCATACCGCCATAAAAAAAATACTGAAGCAACACATTTCACTGATTTGCAGTGGGGACACACTAATTGACTAGACTGAGGCTAAAATAGCAGAGCAGCACTGTGATAACGTCATTAAGGCCTTGTTTGTCACCTCTGAATACACTTCCCTGAGGCTTTATACTAGTATCTCCTTCAGGACAAGATAAAAAGGTTGCTAAGCAACTGCAACCTGGCTGTGTGTTTCTTTCGTCCAATTAAAAGACAAAACCTGCCCAAGAGAGAGCAGAAAGTCACTGATGAATCTCCTAATTGCCTGTCCACAAAGACCACATAATCCTTTTTCCATCAGGTTGTTACTGTAATAACGCAGTTACACATAAAACTGATACACATAACTATTAATCATTATCTCAAACTCCAATAACCAATATATTTGATTTGATTTTGATGATTATTTTGATTGTATATTTTAGTATATTACATACTTTTTGTTAAATTCGTTATGTTTGTACATATACACTGGTCACAGGTTCCAGTCTACATAAATGTATTACTGAGATTAGATTTTCTTTTATTTTTTATAATACCAAATTGTAATTAAATTGCAGATAACTTATTTAACTGATATTAAACATTGAACCATTACATGTTACATGTTACAAGTTCATTTTTGTATGTAATGATATTTTAGCTGTTGAAATATCTAATGTATAAATGCAAACCACAGTGTGGATTTTCTCTTGTTCCTCAAGGATACACCATGTCTGAGCCTCACAGGGAATAAATGATGGAATTTAAATCTGCCAGTCATCTGTAATGTTATTGTCTTCAACAGTATCCTTACCACTCCGATAGAGAAGTAGTTGTTGACGATGCTGTAGGGGACAGGGTCTCCCTTCTCCTCCTTGTAATCAGGGACGATGTCTATGTTCCAGCGGTCCAGCACCACCTCTGTGCTGTGCTCGATATCCCGAAGGACCTTCAGCAAGCTGCCCCCATCATAGCCTGCCGAGAAAAGCCAGAGAGGAAGGTGAAAAGGTATGAAATATAAGATGCACAGATACAACAGAGAGGATACATAACATGCTCCAAAATACACCCTTGTCCACTGTACTTGGTTCACTCATTTCAGTTCAAAGTCAGTCAGAGGACACATTCACACAGTGTTTTCAATGCGGGTCTGGTGCGCCTTTTTTCCGTCCCGACGTTGCTGTAAATGAGGTGTCAGTTTCTTCCACCTCTGTGACGCCTGTGGAGGTAGTAACAGCGCGTAAACAGGCGTCTGTGTGGATGAAGCGTCCTAGCGTTGCAGAACGGGTGTGACGTTGTAGTAATATGTCCAGGTGTGCGACCTACCCCCGGGGGCATTTAACGATGTGGTAGCAACAGGAAGTCTGTCATTTGAAGAACAAGCACAGAAGATGACACTAAACTGGGGAGATAGTGAAATAAATCAGCTTTTATGCTCACTGTTGCATTGTGCATTACGCCTCTTGATGTTGCAGAACGCCGGCATAACTGTGAACGTACACCAGGTGGTGTTGCCTTGGACTGGTGCAGTTTGAACACACTGAAGGAGTCACAGAGAACGGAATTTGGTTTAGTGCTGTTGCACAATGGCTGTCTGAAAGTGGCTAGTGTGTTTCTGACCCTCTTTGTCAGTTCGTCGTGTTTGATGTCACGTGTTCCAGCCTTTTCCCCTTGTGTTGTTGGACTCTGCCTATGTCTTGGATTTTGCTTCTGCCCACCATTTTTTGGATTTGTGTGCTTGCTCATTTTTGGGCTGCTCATCTGTTTTTTGACTCTTGCTTGTCAGTCTTGTATACTTACTCGACTATTAAAGCATTGAACTGCATTTCCCTGTATCTGGCCTGTGTCTGCATTTGGGTCCTTAAACTCTGTTTAAGCTGAGACTGAATTCACACACACGACAAAGTGAGTATCTAACCTCCTCCCCAGCGTAAGCAGCGTGCCAGGTCATTGCCAGTGCCCAGAGGGAGGATGGCCACTGGGGGGTGCCGGATAAAGTTGGCCTTATCTGCAAAGGCAAAGACACACAGATCAGTGTTTCTACCTAAAGAGATGAAATTAAAATTCTGAATCTATTTAAACTCTGGCTTGTTCTCATAGTTTCAGCCATTGTATATATTGGTTATAATAACATTATAATAATATAATGACAACAAACTAATTGCTGCAGATCTAGCAACACTGCTACAATAAGACCTGATGGCGCGGGAAACACCAGCAGTCTTATTATTGGATATAATGATGCCACATTGGAGGTAATTTATTTGGAGGTAAATAAGATGTGAGTACTACTATAATGTCATAAATAATCCCTCAGTGCACAGGAAACCTCTGTTCAGGATTACAGCAGTGAAGAGAGACTAAGCTGAGTCAAGAAGTCTGTAAGATGTTTAAAATCAACAGGGAAAAACCTTAAAACTTTCATTAGTTCTCTCAGTAGTGAACTGAGGCTTTGTTCACAACCCGTCTGATATTCTCTTCATCTTTGCCCCACCTGATTTGAGCTCAGTCGTTAACTTGTTACTTGTGAACTTAACCATTGATAAATTAGTGACGTTCCAGTCATTAGCCCAGACCATAGAATCTGTGTACCTATACAGTCCAGGATCCAACCCACAGTGCCGTCACCTCCACAAGCAAGCACCCGGAAATCTGGGACCTCGTGGAAGAAGTTGAGCCTGTGAGGACAGAAGATCCAGTAGATTTAACCAACACAGGTAGAAACAAAGCTCCTCAATCTCAACGTCAAAGTGCATTATGGGTAATACATGCCTGGATTAGATTTCATACATGGATTTTGTATTTAAGCTGTGAATGATTTAATGGGCTGTGTGATGGGACACAGAGAAGACAGTTTTATCAATATGTGTCCTCTCCCACTGTTCCCTTCCTAGAAACCATGGTCACAGCAGCCGCACAGTGTCCTTCAAAGGGACCTTTAAAATGTGTTGAGACAAAGGTGGAGCTTTCCTCCCTCTCCATCACGAGACAGCTGCATACAGAGTAACAATCCCTTTCACACCAACCACCTGGTCCTGCACTGAAATGGCCATAGATCTTCCAAACCATGTCTGCATCTTAAAATAAATAGGATGTAATTCAGGCTGGACTAGTGATGTTTCTGCATCAACGAGATGACAGGCTCTCCATATGAAAGATAAAATATAAATAAAAGATACTTAATCAAACAAATTATACAGTTTTCTTCCTGTCATCCAATGAAAAGACCAAAACCAACCTGCCATAGAACAAAACAGTTGTGTATTACACACACATCAGTGAACCATAAGATCTGACTGTGTCTCATGTTTGTAGTTTATTCTGAGTCAACCTATTGTCAAGCTGCTGCTCTAAATACTCATCATATACACAACTGAGTCCCCAACAACGGAGGGGAGTAGCAAACAACATGTAATCGCCTCCACCAACAAGGATTGGAGAAGCTTATGCAATCACCCATGTTTGTTTGTGTAAATGCTTCTCCACAAGATATACAGATTTTAAATCCTGTCAGGGGTGGATCTTGTAAATCTTGATTAGATTTTGAGGTGGATCTGGGTACTGAATAAATCCTCGTTTACATAGCAGCTTTTTTGCTGACAGGAGAGGTTTTGTCTTTGCATTTTGAAAAAGTTCTGTGTTCACATTGCGATGTTTTCGAAACGATCCCCGTACATATGGATCTGCTAAAATGACTGAAAGCACTGTAGTATGTATGGACAGTAGTTGGTGGTGTAACCTTTCAAAATCAACACCACAGAATAAGATCACAGCGGTGGTTCATCAAATCTAAATTAGAGGGGTGTTAATTAACTCAGCAGAGTCTGCAGCACAAACTAAACCGGACAGTCTGACATTGTTTGTGTTCTTGTTATGATCATAGTGTAATAAGGCTGGAACCATAATAGGCATGCCCGAAGCTGGGCTGTGACGTCATCGAGAGTTGCGTTTTGCCCATTTACAAGGTAGCGTGACGTAACGGTGGTGTTGTCAAAAGATTACACTCTGAAGCCCGTTTTCAGGCCCCAAAAACGTCTTTGTTATGAACTGAACGGCCAAAACACAACAAAAGTTTACAGTTTTTGGGTGAAACAGTTGTCATGTAAACACTCGCTAAAATAGAAACAACCAGGCATGGATATTTCATAATGTTCCCCCACAGTGCGACAATTGGATCCAGGTCCAAGCCCGAGGGAATGGAGGCTCCACTCAGTGGAGGCAGAGATCAAGTTTTGCTTTGAGAGAAGCAGCAGCCGCTGACCCTTTTCCCTCCAGGGAGTAAACCAATAGCATTGCTCCTTGGTCTTCTCCCCCGGGGAGGGACTGATACAGACACCCTAGCCCCTCAGTGGCCACAAGGCCCCATACATCTCGTCGAGTTTTACTCCAGCTGGTAGTGGAGCAGTGCTACGTCCCCATCCAGCCTTTCTCCCCATGGTTCTGTCATATTCCTAACTCGATTAACTCCCTCCCTTCCCCCACAAGCAGAGGCAGAGGTGGACCCTCTCTGCAGTGTTTGTTCACTGTGTCGTATATCCAGGCCAGGCAAGCCAAAGGGTTACTGACCTGCTCCTTGTGTGGGTGGACAGGAGTGTCTGGTTAGACCGCTGTCTCAGTCCTGGCTCTCTCACGGATCACAGAAGTAGTCCACCATGCTGGTTAAGCAGCAGGTGCACCTGCGCCTCCCAGCATTTGGGCACACCTGTGGAGCTGCAACCTCCACAGCACTGGGGAAGGGGCATCTCTGCCTGGGATCTGTGCAGCAGCTACCTAGTAGGCTCTGTCTACATTGACCCAGTCCTAACCAGTTGAATATGGCAGCATTTGCTTGTGGAGTAGGTTTGATGTGTTACTCGGTGGCAGGTCTTTATTGTCCCCTGACAGAACTGGTAGCCTGACCAGTCAATTAGCCTGTTGTCTACCCTGAGGGACCTTTTGATTCTTAAGGACGCAGGCCTTTGTGTCTTGCAGGGTCAGTAACGTGTCATGCCCCGTAGCTGATGGTGTCTGGCCGTCCCACCAGCTCAGGGGTTTGCACATATTGTACATTTGTACACAGTTCATTTGAAGGACTTACTGATGATGGTTTCAGGGTCCTGTGACTGCTCTGCTTCTTCGAAAGATGTCTTACAGAAGATCTCATATGGAATATGTAATAGTGATAGAGAACTGTAGTTTCCGTTGTAACCGTAACCGAAGAGACAATCTCCACCTCGAGGCCGCTCAGAACCAAGCGTCGATCTAAGAAAATCAGAATGATGTTGTGCACTGATGTCTTATATAGACTGTGTGTGCGATGTGTCTTATAAAATAATCCACGTCATGTGTCAGCTGGGGACAGAAACCCTGTACATTTGGAATATGTAACTGGATGTAGAGATAGTCTCTTCAGTCAGAGAACAACTGCTACAGCATAACCAACCAATTCTGATCTGACAAGTAAAAGAAACGCCTGTGGCTTAGACCAGTGTTCAAACTGTTTGTGCTATCTTGTCAGCAGTCCACTCAAATCAAAGTAGTTGGTGATTATTTCCGGATCAGATCCGATGATGCAGAAGTCATGAGAAAAACAACCCTCTCTAATGGACATGCAGGGAAGTTCACCAACATGCACTTGCCGCAGGGACATTTGCACAACATGGAGCTGTGTATCCAACCAAAACCCCTCCTTGTCAGCATAAAATTTTAATGAAGCCACCTTATCCTGGCTATGCTTTATGTATGACAGCTTAGAAGAAACAAAGAGACAAATGGAGGTTAACAGTAATGGAAGGGCTGAAACAATGTTTGTAATGACTGAAAGTAAAGCTAGGGATTGCATTCCCTAAACACATTAATCAGAGGAAGCTGCCTCTCACCTCCGAGCCTATTGGATGGCGGGGAGCCCATGGTAACAGTCGCTAAAGTTAAGCCTCTATGTGACAATAGACCTTCACTAAGCTCTGTGTTTTTCTGTATACTGTAGAACCAGTTAGCAGCTCAACTGTCTTACTGCTCAGCTATAACAGCAATATGTTGCCTCATTTAAAACGTGAGGAGGCCCCTGCACTCAGATGTATGTTACTGGGATAATGGAGCACATGCTCTTGGAAAGATGGAGATGGAGGCCCATTTATGCTTCATCTACGTACGTAAATGGATACCTATGTCCGTAAACTGTCTCTCCTGCTGTGTTCCAAATCGCATGCTTCCACACTCAATCTGGCCAGTGTGAGTGTATGTGTGTGTTCACACTACTACACGACTAGTATGCCAAAATGCAGTATAGTAAGAGTACCCGGATGGCACACTCAAAACGACCCAAGAGTTGAGTGGTGAACGATGGACACTTCTCACCCTCAACGATCGCCATCTTGGCTACGTAGTGGGAAGGGGAGGGGCTTACGAGACTTATCAAACATGTGAAAATTACGAATGAGGAAGCAACAGCAACATATTAATGAAAGTACGAATGAAGTACCATTTTAGATGAAATGTAGAGCACATTGAGCTTTTCATTTTAGTCAAATGAAGAAGACAGACAATATTTTTGAAAGTGACGCGATGTTTGTGGTCATTTGTTGTGGCTGTCATTTCAGGTAAGTACACTGCGGCAGTATCCGATGTGAGACAACACTACACTGTCAAAATTCACGTACTACGCAAGTAAGTATACTCACAAGCAGTATACTACATTTGTGTATGCTAACAGAAGTATGCGGTTTGGGACACAGCATCTGTCAACACTACATTCTCTTCTCCATTCGATGTTACTTTGTTTGCTGAGTTCATCAAAGTTATGTATTAAAAAAAAAGCTTGCATACTTCTGTACGTCCTTTACATCAACATCGACACAACCGCAGTGGAGCAGTGAAGTGTCAATAGTTTTGACAACAACAAATATGGCGACAGTCAGAGGAGGTTGTGATAATGTACCTAGTAAATACAAAGCGTTAAAAGCGGAGGTAACGATGTAGTCTGTAAGGTCATTAAATACATCGAGACATGAGGATGGAGTTTTTTCACTATTTCACTTCACTTATTTCTTCTTTGTTGTGTCCGTACTCATTTGTCGTGCCCTGCTTGAATTGTAGCTACACTGCCCCCAACTTCGTCCGTCTCGTCCGTATCCATAAGCTCTCTGAAAACGTGTCCGATAACGTACGAAATGCTTCATCATTTAACGTAGAGCAGAAAAGGGCCTTTCAACACAATAGAGCATCTTATAAATTATTAGAGATAATCATTAAGTCCCAATCACAATGAAATATTTTTGGTCTCAGACACTGTTCTATCATGCATGGAATGAAAAATGTACTGATAAACAAAAACAATTTTTGCCCAACATTGAAATCATGATTAGTGTTGACATTTCGGGGGAGCATGAGAGGTGTTCTATGAAGCAAGATCAATATGATAGCAAAGGATGTTGAGCCTGAAGCCAGGACATTCAATGTGATGAAGGTGGCTCTTCTATCGTGGCTGGATCACCATGGTTATTTAAGCTGCACACCTAACCTGAGGTGTGTACGACAAAGGAGGATGGACATGGGCCTGGGTTTCTTTTATGACCTAGAAAACTAAATCTAAAATCCCCATCAGAGATAATGAGCATCACAAAGGTGATTATCAGCTTTTCTTTTTGACCCAGGCTTCCTGCTTCAGGCTCCGTGTGCATTCCCATAAAAAGGTTTGTTCCATCATTTGACTCTTCTTCAACACAAACTGTACTTGATCACGTGTCACCTGTTTAAATTATTATAATGGAGGACTTTGCAAATTCTATACAAAAATATTACACCAAAAAAGCTGCTGCAAATTACACTTAGAGGAATACTGGCAAGAAAATGCTGATCGAAAGCATCGTAGAGAAGGATCCTCAGGAAACTATCATGCCTCTGGGTGGAAGGTTGGTGGTGGAATTCTGTCGTTACCTCTTGAAGAAAATTGTGTTTAGTGAAATATGGTTTCTATCAAACTAATAATGATACCAGCTTGAAAACCGGGGCAGGTTTTCATGGTCCAGGAGTCACATGATGAGGGCCACACTATCAGGGGACTGTTGGTTGTAGCTATAATGACATAACAGGGAAGCTGAGCTGCCTTAGTAAAGGTCTGACTGCTCTCTGGTTCCTGGTTCTGATTTGCTGCCAATGTTAGTTTTAGAACATTGATTAAAATGTTGTTTTACTGGTATTTACCATAGTTAATATTCAACCAATACAATTTCACTTTAATTTTAAGGGATTTCCATTATAGAACAGGGTCAGATGTAAATGCAGCTCTTAAGTTAAAATTTTTAATCTGCTGCATCATGTTTAAAGTTTAAACGCTGCAATGAGCAGTAGTCACGTTAGAAATAAACAGCAGGCAGTAAGAATGAATTAAGTTGGAAGGTAAATATATTAACTTACAAAATTACACAATCAGCAGTTTTCTACATTCCTCTTTGCATTAGTTGCAGCAACAGTGTTGTTTTTTTCTGTATGTTTTTTTGGGTCTCGATTTTAATAACCTGTTCCTCTTGAGTGAAGAGGGCGCACATGATTGGTCCATTTTGGACCGAGGATGGTTGGTGAAGGGAGAGCTTCTCCGTCAAGGTAAAGCATTGACAGCCCTTCTGCTGTGTAGGACATTTTTCCCCCGTGAGCAGCTGAAGGGCGCAGCAGCATTCATTTCAAAGGAGCTGCTGTGCTCAGCTCTGACCTCTGCATGAGGTCAAATGTTCAGACAGCAGTGATGTGCTGCTCCCTGTCTCCTTCACTGACCTCAGGTAAAGAAGCTGTCAGAGGAGGTCTGACAGCACAGCCTGAAAAAGAACTAACTCTATATCTACTTAATATTCATGTTGTTCTTTTCATTCTGAACTGAAAACTCCTGATAAAGCAGAAAAAACACTTGTTCTGTCTTTTAAATGATAGCTTATTCATTCTAAAGTTTGCATATTCATGATGCTCTAATGGATTTACTGAAGGTTGTATCTGAGCACAAAAGACCTCAAATATTATTACAGCCCTCACTGGACACGAAACATCTCTGACAGAAGAAATAAATCCTTAATAAACCATTTTGACATGTTCTGCAGACAGAAAACAAAAGTGTCTTGGTATTCACATGTCAGCATGACAGCTGTCTCTGATTGCTGCTGCCTGCATTACAAACACTATCCTGGGACAAAAACAATTGACAGACCACTGCAATTGCAAGAAAGAGATGGACGCAGTAGACTTACCCCAACATCGGTCCCCCTCGCTCCAAACTGTACACCTGCCTGGGGTTTAGTAGGTACCTGAACTTCCTCAGCACTCTGGAAGAAGAGAGGAAGAAGAACAACTCAAACAGTAGTAAACACCTGGGAGGGGCACAATATGTTCTCATCTGGCAGTGTATGTGCAAACATTCGAGCTTATGCACCTTTCTCAGATGGGGTATGCACCTTTCATCTGAAAGGGTATAAATAAGGTCTTTTCAAATGTATCTGTGGTCTTGAGGCTTCTGGTGACTTGGGTTCCACAGTATGAGCTGGGTGAGCTGGATGTTATGGGTTTTTTTTACATTTTAAATCCACTCCCCATCTTCTTCATTTGTCCAGGAGAATTCTGCAGCACAATTTTCTCCAGAAATGTTTTGTGGATTAAGAAACTTCATCCAACTTTCCATCAACACGGGGCAGTCGGTCAATAATGACTAAAGTTTCTGAATTATTTGACTGAATTTTAAATAATCTGTTCTAAAATAGTGCTGCAGTTTGTGTCTGAAATGTGCAGAAAGAGTTTGCCTGCACTTCATTCTTCCATCGATGATAGTTTTGCTCCCACAGATTGTTATTTGCGAGCTGCACATCAAGACAGTTGTTCCTGTAGCCTTGGGATGCTTATACAAAATGCTCATGTAGTGTGAACAATCATCATCATGCACATCTCATGCTGGTAACTGTACTGTCATTCACACCTCTGACACATGCTGAGTGTTCATTTCCAGCTGTCATTGTCTGGGGCTGTCAATTGAGTTATAGCTGTTCTCATCAGCTGGTCACATCTATCCAATAGCACAGCGACACACCTTCATTGTCAGCCTATCATGTTGCTGCTGTCTTTTTGAGTTTTGAGTTGTAGTTTTTTCATGCTACTGTTATGTGCCCTCCACCTCCCCATCTCCACCCAGTCTTCACCGATTCATCAACTTCATCATTTCATCAGTCTCAGCAGAGCCATCAGCCACCACCACCATCAGTGTCTGGACTCCAGAATAAACCCCCCTGATTTCTTGTGCTGCTCAGGACAGACGCCCTTTGATCTAAAGCTCTCTGACAGACTAACTATCACATGTCATCTGCTGCAGTAAACATTTATCTTTACTCATTTACTTGTCTCTACTGACTGAAATGTGCTTCTAAAATCCAACAAGAGGCTGGTCTACTTCAACACATTCATGTAAAGATTTAATAGGTGCTTTGGCCTAGGAGAAATCTGCACCATTCAAAGATCTATGGGAGATTGTTAAACCCAGATTTGTCAGTGGATAAACTAGATGTAGGCAGATGATGTAAAATCTGTTAAAGTTAATAACATTTGTTTGTTTGTTGGAGTCAACTATTAAACTAAACTGAAATTGAAAAACCAACAAAAATAGCAACAAAAGCCTCCGTTTTCCTGATCGGTATGTTTTTTGTTCTTGTAATGTCTATTAATAGAGAATAATTTCTTTTCTGATGGTAGTAAAGAGTGTGTTGCTATGGCGATGTGTTGTGCTGAGGCAGAGCTGCAGGGTATGATTGGTCTCTGATGTGTGCAGTGGGGAGTAAAGCATCAACATATAGCCCCCCCCTGTCTGTAAATGAGCACATTCAGAGGGACAGCAGGGAGGTGCAGAACATACGGAAGCCTAAGTGACACAAATCAGTTTCCTTAAGTGTGATAGGGTTTTCAGATAATGGCCTAACCTGCCTCTGATAACAGTGGTTCATACTCATACTATAACTGGGCTAAAAAAAAGCCTCAAAGCTAAAACTTTAAAGCTTACATATAAGAATTAGATTGAAATAGTAGAGGAAAATAAATTCTTAACATATGAACTTACTGCTAATAATTATAAATTTTATTTTTATATTTTCATCCTAAATTATTGACCACGTTTGATTTTTACACAGATGTCTGAATGATTGACTTCTCTTTTAAATCTTTACATCAATTTTCATATTTATTTAATCATAAATCTGATGAACAGTGATAGATTTACAGATCTTATTTTGAAAAACAACAAATAAAGAGAACTAATTATCTTTTTTCAAGAGTTTATTTTGGCATTCCTGCTTAAGCTCTCCCAGGTGAGCTCCCTGAGCACTCATCATCTTTGTCAAATAATATCATCAGGCTTCAAAGTGTTTATTCAAATATGTATCTAATGTAATTTATAACCTTGATGATGATCTCCACACATGATATTGCAGTAAATGTAAACGACAATGGTAGAACAGACCACGTGACCACAGTAGGTGACAGGAACTTACCGTTCCCCCTGTCTCCCTCCACTCTTAGGATTGACCATGACCAGGAGCGGGTGAGTTCCTGGGAGAGGGCTGATCTGGAGTCAGAGAGAACATAATGTTAACTAGCATTGTGTAGTCACGTAAACAGCCGAGATGATGCAGAGCTGCTGATGCTGGACCACCTGCAGTGCTTGTCCGTCTCCAGGGGAGAACTTGAAAGTCTGACTGGTGTCATCGGGGCTGGTGCTGGGTGGCGACTCCCCCTCACCGCGCTTCACCACAGAATGACGGTCCTGTGAAAGGAGGACGTTTTATTATACTGATTCTATACTACAGGATAGATCACAGAAGAAGAAAACTGTATGCTCAAAAATATTAAGAATTACAAGAGCTGTTCGTTTGCATGGAGTTTACCCAAATAAATCAATATGAACTTTAAATATTCTGCAGGTGAATGAAAATATCTGCAATGGATTTGGATAATATGCATATAAATCAGCTTGTCAATGAGGGATGAGGAAGAAAATTGAGAAGTCAGACCACAAACCTGACAGCAGAATCATCACTAAGCATGAAATTGAGGCAGGTGCTTGGTGGACATGACTGACACGACTTAGGAAATGTGTTGAATGGCATGTTGCTTACACAGACAGCTCCACTGCATATCTAGATTGAGCTTTCCACTCAATACAAAGGGAAAAATGCTATTTCTGTTGGAACTGTGCTCCTAGTAAGACAAAGAAGTAATGCATTCGACCATATTTGGCAAACACTTTGGATAGATCTGAATCTTACAGAGCTACAAATTAACAGCTGAAAGGTGGAGAGCAATGAAATATGGCTTTAGTTAACAATAAAATGGAAATGATCTGCTCAATCTCATGCAGATGTAAAGTCAGCTGAAGTTCTTTCACTTCTTTAACAGTGTTACTGCATTCTAAACTGTTCTAAACATGTGAAAATGACCATTAACTTCTCTCTGAAGAGGATTTCTTCTTGTGAATGATATAATCCTTCATCTGTGCAGTGAACATAGTCTCAGTTGTTCACATGTGCAGTCTTTTATATGGATAACAAAGGAAAGCATTCTCACCAACACAACAGGGCAGATGTACGAGGGCAACAGAGTGTGGTCCCTCAAAGCACCTCCATCACACTCTGGCTTCACATTAGACGCACACTTATTATGGAGCTACAGAGGAGAGGAGAGCAACAGGCAAGGACATAAGAACTGTGGGCGTCATCCATCTGTGGGACTGAGTGGCAAATGTCACCAGTATGAAGCACTTTTCACAGACAATAAATACATATATATGTATGTACTGATGACTGATAGCTCATACAGTATCATTCAAAGAGTTACTCAGTTGTATCAATGCAGAATACTTCTCATGTTGTTACAAGGACAACTGATCTGTGAGATGTTTAACAGCAACCAAACCTCAAGTCAGTGGTGACATCTAGTGGATCTGAACAGTAATGCCAAGTAAAAGGTTTCACAGTTCAGCTAACACAGTACAACGAGGAGGTGTGCATCATATTTCATCCCTGTCAGATTGAGATTTGGTTAAAATCTAAATCTGCACCACACTATACCCTATAATAATAAATAAATATGTGTAGTTTTTTTTTTGCATCACAATATAAAAATAATTTCCAGAGAAATTAGAGAAAAATGCCATACCTCACAATATTAAGCAAAGTTTTAAAAACCTGGATCTGAACCCAGATCTTTTCTGACCCATGGTCCACCCCTCCACAATGTGTGGAAGTCAGTTCATTAGTCTGAATCCTGCTAACAGCAGCAAATGAAGCTGTGTACAATGAATCTACTGATACCTCTGCAGATACACCTCCAGTGCTTTTCTAATGGTCAGTCTGCATTATGTCAGTAAGTGTGTCTACATAAGGCAGTGACTCACAGTGATCTGACACCAGACACAGTGTAAGCCTGTTAGACCCTGGTAACACTTGATGCTCCTGTGACAGCGGTCACACTTAGTAGGAGAGTTACCCTCTATCCAAACATGCTGCATAGCCTGGAGGGCAAAAAGAGAACCAACAGTTAGCATGCCATGTTATTAAGCATTTCATAGTTTTAGCATGTATAATTAGCCATCAAGTTAAGATATAAAGAATTTAGGGTGTTTTTTTTTCTGTAATTCACAAAATGTTCACCCACACGTCTGTCTGACTGGACACTTCCACATTCATTCCATTTTATGATCGACATGTATAAGAAATGTTGCTATTGTAATGTCTACATTCTGTGATTTTGATGGTCTGCTCTGTGCGTGCAACATTAATTGGATGTTGATTTTGTTCCTTGATAGAAAGTTTTTCCTCACTCCAATCTTTGTACCCTGTACAGATTTTAAAGCACTCAGGTATGATCTCTGATTTTGGGCTGTATAAATACAGAATCTGTGTCCTGCTGCTGGAAAACGTAGTTTGTGCTGATGTGAACAGACCATAGCCTCTACTATAGGTGAATGTGAGCAAACTGGCATGAAAATGACCTAAACCAGAAACTAATTATGAGAGTACTCGGAATCATGGGAGTTGTTGTCTTCACTCAAAGAAATATATAACAAAGTTCTAGTTGTCAAGTTCTAGACATTTTAATGCTAAAATGCCACATACTACAAGAAGAAGAAGAACATCGTGTAGACAAGAGTGAAACATTACAGTTAAAAGCAGAATCCAGCCACAGCAGACCATTGTGCTTTATCACAAGTGACTTTTAAAAGGACTAAAACTGAGAAATAACACATTTTACCGAAGAGTTATGGATCGTTAACATGAATTGAGGATTAGGGCCTGACAGTAAATTTTGGCCATAACTCAGAACTGACAAAAGTGCAAAGCTCAAGCGATCATAATCTGCATGTGATCAGACCTCTGAAATAATGATATAGAGGCTGATCGTGTCAGAGCTGAAACACAGAGGATATTACCAGGATAAGAACCCATGCATGACCATCACCATCATGATCCCTGCTGCTCTGTTGAACAGACTGGTCAGTGCTCCAGTCTCATTCCCTGCAGCTTCAGGCATCTCGTGCAGAATGAACCCCTTCATGTGTTACACTTACGTTGGTGTGTCTACGTGACTTGGCGTAGGTGCTGATGCAGGCAGTAATGTGTTTGGACACACAACGTTCGTGTACGGTGTACTTGCATACTGTAGAAAAACAACCAGAGACAACAATTTATAAAATTCTTACAGTTCCACAGTTTGACATATTCCTATGAATGATATGTTAAAGTTCTTACACTGATTGGACCTGTCTCATCTTAGTAAAAAACACGGCTTTGACTGAATTTAACACAACGCATAGCAAAGTAAAGATCATTTCACACAATAGATACGTTCTTCTACACTGACATCAGCCTGGAGAATTGCCCTCAAGCAAACTTCAATGGAGAATGAAATTACACATGATCACATTAATGTTTCATAAAGGCTGTAACTGAACATTGATTCAGAGGCACTCAGGCAGAGCAAAGTTAAATTTGAGTCAAATGAGGAGAGTAAAGGGAAACATGGAGATGAGGGAACAGACAGAGATGATGGTAAAGATGGAGAGGAAGAAAAATGAAGAAAGATGAAGACAAACAGAGAAAAGCACAGAGACGGACAGACAGACAGGAAAACAGACAGACAGGAAAACAGGCAGACAGGCAGACAGACAGACAGACTTCCCATTTACACCTGGTATTAAAATATGATCTGTAGTCAAATACCTTATCTAGATAAATCGGATCTAGCCTTTTCATTTACTGATATTTTTTAATACGTTCTTGTCGTCATTATTTAGACCAGATCGCTGTCAATACTGTACCTATGTAAGAGTAATTCAAGGTGTTGGTAAATGAGCCCCAGACTCCCTTAATATATTAGATAATTGTGTGAGTACAACAAATTATTACCTCCACCAAGGAGGTTATGTGATCAGTTCAGTTTGTTTCTTTATTTGTCAGTTTGTTTGTTAGCAGGATTACGCAAACACTAATGAACAGATTTGCATGCAATTTTCACCAAAGATGGACCCTAGCATATCCTAGAGGTGATTACATTTTGGTGATGATCTGGTGACAGATGGGACTGGTACTGCTGGAATAAGGGCCTGTGTCCACCAAAGTATTTTTTCCCAGCTGAAAATACCAGGTGCTGTTCTGAAAACGCCCAGCTGGGGGCGCTGCAAGAGCTCAGGTAATATCAGGAGAGGCTCAAAAGGGGACTTAAAAGATCTCAGCCGACCTGCATTTCCTCTGGCAGATCCTTCCAGAGCCTCAGGGCCCTGACTGTAAACGCTCTGTCCCCTTTAGTCTTCAGCTGGGCCCCTGGAACAGACAAAGACCTCTGCCAAAGGGCCTTAGGGTACGTGCCGGTGTGTAAGGGACTAAAAGGTCAGATATATAGCTGGGAGAGAGGCCGTGAAGGGCCTTAAAATGAATCAGTAAATTCTTAAAATCTATCCCAAAACATACTAGGGGCCAGTGCAAAGAAGCTAAAACAGGAGTGATGTGATCACGTCTCTTAGTTCTTGTTCAAACTCTGGCAGCTGAGTTCTGGACGTTCTGGAGTCGATAAATGGATTTTTGGTTCCACTAGGTAAAAAGGCTGTTACATTAAAGATATAAAAACATGTAAAATGGTCCATGTCTTTAAAAGTTCAAATTAATCATATTTTTAAAATATTCCTAAAATGATAAAAACAGGATTACACAAGCTTCGTTGTATCTCAAACCTGAGATTGCTATCAAACCAGACTCTCTTTGCAACAGGCTTAATGTTACCTAAGAGGGAACCAGCGGGAGGGCAGAGTTTCTGAAGAATTTCAGTTGAATTGAAGAACATTTTTCGACATCCAGTCAGAGATATGCCACTCTAAGAACCTCCAGGTATGCTCAGGAGGTACAGTAGTCCAAAACGAATGGAGCGCTATGGAGCAGAAGCCCCTAAATGAAACGTTTATGGGGAAAGAAACGGGTAGAGACAATAAATATCAGTCCATTCTAATAATTAATTAATAATAACACTTTTTCCAATTGTTGTGAAATATCCTTATTGAAGTAGTGACATTGGTAACACTCTCTGGTAGCACCACAAGCCACTTTACGGCTTCAATAGTCGGTGGAATATCTCTGCTACATGAACCAGATCTACACCAGTCTGTCAGAAACCAAGGTCCTCCTGCTCCTCCTTTAGATATTCATTCGATTTCATTTCAAAATTGTCTGTAGACTCCAGGAGACTTCGAAGAAGGGTGTCAGGTCAGGTTCTGTACTAACAGCAGATCAGCTTATTCTTTCCTCCGGTTCATTTTTCAGGCAGTTCTTATGAATAAAATCTCTTTAATGGTACAGAATAGAGGTCAAATCAGTAGCGAGAGGTGAATTTCTAAATGTGAAAAACTTTATGTTAGTTACTTATAAACTGGTCAGGCAGATCTGATCACATTCTGATCATGATGTATTTACACCTTACACTGCATTGCACACATTTCTCCTGTCATATGTGTTCAGATTCAGATCACATTTTAATACGAGGTGTGAACAGAGATGGATGACACAGAGACTCACTGGAGCAACAGAGGCCCTGCTTGCGAACTCCAAGCAGCATAGTATGGCAGTAGTTACAGTAGGCAGGTTTGTTGAAGTGCTTCAGACGCCAAACATGCTGCCCATCTTCCTGTACATTCTGGGAGGACACAACAGTTAACAAGTTAATAGTTAGGTTAAGTTAGTTAACTTAGGTAATAATCTATGAAATTAAAAAAATCAGTTCAAACAATAATATGTCAAATTAAAAAAATCAAGTCTAGTAACAAAAAAAAACAGATTCAAGAAAAAAATTATGAAAAGTACAAAAATAGATTTATCTACGTAAAAATCTGTAAGATAAACAATAAATTCAAGTACAAGTCTGTAAAATATAAAAACATTCAGGTCAAGACAAAAACTATAAAATTAAAAATGGTATAATCTGTAGAATTAAAATAATAATTAAAGTAATATTCTGTCAGATATAAAAAATAAGTGACACAGTATTGTTTTATACTATAGTATACAGAGTAAAATGTGACTGATATGTTCATCAGCTGATTTTAGCTCACCACAGATGTGCAGTGTCAGGGTCAACCCCCCCATCACCCAGCAGACAGCACTGAGTACTGATAACCCTAACCCCTTCTCAGTACAGTGTATCGTCCTCAAATATCCAGGAGAGACCTCATGGAAACCTTTACTGGGCATTTAATCATATTTTTAAAGAGCTAACTCCTGTGACACCGAGGCAGTTGGTTTTGTGTGGAAAAACAAACACAACAGCTTTACACATACACATACTGATATGTACCGTATCCATGCCCAGCAGGACCAGTAAAGGGATGGTGGTGAGGCCTCCTCTGATCCACTCCTCCAGTGTGACGATCCCATCTCTATCATAGTCGATCTCCTCCATCATCTCCTTCAGTATCTGAGGTGACAGATGAGGTCCTTAAAACCATTGTCAGATGATCTGACACTGTTTTGTGTACACCTTTTATTAGTCCCAGATTGGGACCAGGATCCATTTAATTAGATCCAGCACCTCCTTTGTCACCATTAAAATGTGGTCTGCTTTTTTTTAGCTTCTTTTCCTCTTTTAGATGCATCATAGATGTGATTTTAATAAAAGAGAGAACAGAGAGCTTTCAGGTCATGCAGTGACGCCTGAAGCAGGAGTTCTGAATGACCATATCCTGGCTTTTTGGTGTCTGAATGTTTTGACATATGATTACAGTAAGTGTCACAGGTAAAGTGGGTATTTGTCCTGTGAAATGTTGAAATGATTATGGCTATTAGGCAATGTGTGTGTGTGTGTGTGGGTGAGACTGTCTGTAGTACTACAATGAAGAGATGAATAGACAGACATAAAACTCGTCAGGTCTGTTAGTCTGCCTTCTTTTTGCAGATGTAAATAAAACCTTTGACGGTACGTCCATTTTCAACCCAGTGTAGAAATCCACAGAAAGGTAAATGTTAGGGGACTGAAGAGACAGCCAATAAGAGAAAGATGAAAACTGCAAAGCCCTAAAACATGTAAATAAATAAGGATTTGTTTGTGATGACAGTATTGCTGTGGATTTGTATGCCTTCTGAGCCTTTTTCTTTGCCCCTGACTCTCCGGAGCAGCAGCCTCTCCATGCTCCAAATCAAGCACTGCCAGGCTACGTAATGCAGCTCAAAGTAGGACTGAAATATGATTAAAAATTCCACTAAACGATGTTCCATATGGTTAATCTGTAGGGAGACACACACACACACAAACACAGGACTACAGACAGACACTAGAGGGCACTCAGAGAGCGTCACTGAAGACCTGACCAATCAGAGACTGTCAAAACAAAATCCTATCAGAGCTGCATCACTGCAATGATGACATTGTTTTAAGTGTAATGTAGTTAATGTAGTTATGTGACATCATAAGTGATCAGAATGCAAAAATGTATTTAGGTGAGTATGGGTAGTCATTGTTTATATACTAGTTACAATAAGTCATAATTAAATGTCTTATGGTATAGTATAAGAGATGACACATCAGAAAGTAGTAGGTATATATATGACTGTGGTCATACAGCCTTATAAATGCATCATAACTCACTTTGAGTACCCCCATAATAAACTATAGATGTGAGCTGTGTGTGTTCAGGGGCCGCATGAATGAACAGACCTGAATGCATCACAGAGGCGCGACGAGGCCTGTAAATGCAGCCTCCTTTACCCTTTCCCAAGATTCATTGTGCACTGGCGATTATGTTCAACAAAAAAAAAAAAAAAAAAACATTTCTGGCCCCATTGCTATTAGTAGTACTACTTCTACTACACGTCTTCTACCACAACTTTTACCACTACTAATCAACTCCAGCCGGTAACGTTGCTAGGCGACAGGCACAGCGCCTCGTGACACGAGGGCAAAAACAGGAAGAGCTGGTGAGAGTCTTAAGTAGACCAGACCGTCTGTTTTAAAAGCGTTCAATATGGCCTGTCAGGACTTCGTAGACGAGGTCCTTCAGAGGATGCCGCCCCTGTGGCCCTGGGACACAGCTGTAGTCTTCATCGGAAGAGTTCTGATCTTGAGTTTACATTCAGATGTAAAGAACAGGTTCTATCTTCTAACAAGCCTGTCTTTGTAGTCGTCGATGTCACTGAGGATTCAGCTGGCAGTCATGGTGAGTAATGACAAAAACCTTCACAGACTGTTAATGTTTCTCTTCCTGTTTCATTTCAGACTTCATTACAGTCCAGAGTTTGCTCACCGGTCGCAGTTCTGTTGAATCCCACTCCAGATACTCGGCAACATGCACCATCTGATTGATAATGCGATCGAGCTCCTGCAAAAACAAAGACGTGAGACAAAACGGTCACCTGAGCTTTACTGCCTAGCCTCTATCAGCCTCATAAATGTCAGCCATGACAGGTGTAAAGGCTTGAAGTATAAAGTATGTGTATATTTCCCTGCATCTATAACATATTCACAGATCTGTTTCTATTACACCTTCTGCACAAGGCTAACTTCTAACTGAACACATGACCTCATGTAAACATGACTGCTGCCACTGAGTGTTCAGTTTTCTATTCTTAGAGCTGCAAACACAGAACACAGAGAGACAGACGAGGACAGGGGAGGGAGATGAGAGATGGACCCCACTCACCGAGCTGTCCAGGACCCCGTTACCGTCTGTGTCGTACAGCCGGAACATGACTGGAGGGAAAGGAGAGAGCGGAGATCACATGATGACTCAGACACTGTCAGATCATTAGTAGCTCTCTGAAGCGGTAACATTTGCTCTTGGACTCTCTCCAGATGGCCGGAGGGTTAAAGAAGTGGAGCGTGCTACTTCTGGGGCATGGGGACCAGTTAGCGGAGATTAGCCTCGTCAGTGTACACCAATATAGCATTAGGCAGTAAAGAAGTCAACTGGGCATAGCAGGGCTTAAGCAGCTGACCTGGCCTGTAGGTGTAACCACCGTATTTAAGGCCCTAGGGAGGCAGCTGGAGAGGAAGGGAACAGTCTTATTACTCTTGCTGTCATCCTGAGCTGACAGGCTGCATTAGCGGCCTGAGCACATGCACACATTGCATACGACAGCTGCTCCCACTTGACATCCCAAAGAGGAGTTGACCCTCTGCCTGTATCCCCAATCCTAGTCACTCACACTCCAGCTTGTCCTCTGGCGTCCCCCTCTCTAGCAGGGAAAGGTAGCAGACGATGTCCTTGAGAAAGACCACCTGGGGCGAGGGCAGGGGGGGGCCTTTGTGAGGTGACTGGCTCCTCCTCCGGGACAAATGTTTCTCAGAGCAGCTCCTCTCTGTCAACGTACAACACAAGATGTTCACAGCACCCGACACTCTGTCGGTTCTTCTGGTGAAATTAAAGGAACGTAAGACAAACAGGATGTAAATCACAAAAATGAGTTGGACAGTTTTAGAGAGCTCTGGGCCCAGTACAACAGGTAGAGGCTGAACAGAGCAGTGGAGAACAGGATGACAAAACACTGTTTACAGTACAGACAAGAGGATGGAGAGGCCACCAAAACAATATGACATCATGTGACAGGGATGACATGTCATGTCATGTCAGAATTAGTCATGTTAATAAAAATACAGCCTTGTAACACAATTAAATTCCATCTTTACATAGAGACCATCACAACAACACCCTGACTCTGTTATCTTTAACTATTTAACTATTGAAAAGTGGGACAAACATCAGGAGACAGTTGTCAAACAGGTGTCCTTACTTCACCTTTTCAACATTTTAGGGCATAATATACTGAAAAAAAATGAGATCATGAACATAATGTCGGTGAAAGAAGAAATACTGACTACTTTCTGTATTCATTATAAATTAACTACATTGATCAGTTATGTCTCCTAAAGGTTCTGATTTTCATCACTGATTGTCTTTCTGCTTGTTTGTTTCATGCATGAGTCACACAAGAACCTGTTAAACTTTGGTGCTGTTTTTACAGCTTTTCTTAGCATTTCTTTCTTAAAACATTCTAAATAACAAACAATGACAGAATGTCACTGAGGAGAGCGTATTCCTCCGCTAAAGGCTCATTTATACTAGATTTCCGTCCACGGTCTACGGCGAGTACGGATGGAGCCTTCTGTATCCCTATCCGTCTTTAACACTGAGCATAAATGGGCCTCATGTCTGAACAATCCTGCTGCTGATAAGATCTAAAAATACATAGTTTGATCCAGCAGATCAGGATTATTTTCTGGATCTGCACCAGAGGGGAAAACACTCATAGCCATAAATAAACACCATTAAATTAACACCATAAATATGTGTGATTTGTAACATCACGATTTAATTATAATTTCCACAGTAATTTCAAAAAATGTCAAGAAATGTTTGCAATGCTGAGAAACACT
Organism: Chaunax sp. Z400; assembly: GCA_037577475.1. Classification (NCBI taxonomy): domain Eukaryota; kingdom Metazoa; phylum Chordata; class Actinopteri; order Lophiiformes; family Chaunacidae; genus Chaunax; species Chaunax sp. Z400. Next base: position 25,607,396 of record CM075196.1, on the reverse strand, counting down.
TTCAAAAATCCTTGGATTTGCCTTTAATGGGTTCTTGTCTGACCCATGTTACATAATGTTCATAAATTAGTTTTTCCATAATCCTGCTAACAGACAAACGGGCCAAAAAATAGACACAGGTGACACATAACATCCTAAGTGAAGGTTTACAAATTCAAAACTAGAATGGCATCCAGTAGAACACACACCTCCAGCAAGGCTGGGCAATTCTTTACATGTCTGTCCAGCTCGTGCCTCACCCCTCCACAAAGCTTAGAGGAATTAAGTTCAGTAGTTTTTTGGCATAAAAATGTTTAAAAAAATGTTAAGAAATGTTAAAGAAAGCTGTAAAAAAACATCATGGATTTGCTGGTTTATCTGGATCTGCACCAAAATATAATGAGTTCTTTCCTGGCTGATATACCATCCTGACCGAGCACAGGGGAGAAACTAACCTCATTGGCAAACGAGAGGAATTATTATAGAAGAATATTTTGTCAAACTGTTACTTCCAAGTTCAGGAATGAGACTTTAAACAGGAGAAATGCTAACCTGTAACATTAAGAATGCTCTACAGTAAATACACTGTCTGCTCTTAATAAGTGTTGTGCTCCATGGACACCCTAAGAGAATCAGACGGACCAGCAGCCAGACTGGGCCATGATCAGGCTGAAAGGGCCTGATTAGGGTCCTGTCTGTCAAAGCACCACTGCCAACTATCCACTAGCTGTCAGTCAGTGTAGCTAACCTCACCTGGTGACAGTTTGGGGGACACTGGTGACCTGGCAGGACCAGCGTTGGGGGTCAGGGCATTGCTGCTGCCCTCTGAGGTTTTGACCTGGCCGCAGAATGATCGGTGGGGCCCCCCAGGTGTATGGGCCCCTGTCCCTGAGCGCTGCGAGGAGGAGCGGGATGAACAAGGCGAGGTGGTGGCTCCCGAGCCTGCTGTGCTCATCACACCAGAGTGCTCCGGTGTGTGTCTTCCCATTGCAGACAGAATGCTTTTCCCATTCATCCCTGTTGGTGTGTAAAACGAGACAGACACACACAGAGAGATAGAGAGATGATAGAGAGAGAGAGAGAGAGAGATATTAAGAAACCAATGAAGGATGAGGGGACATTAAATACACAAAGAGTTGGTTAATTGTAAGGAGCAACATAGAGAGATAACGTAGAAAATAGTAAAACTTCACGACAATGAAAATTCTCAGAGGATGCATAGAGGCACAGGAAGCAGAAAAAATGGCATGATATGAAAGCGTACCACCCATTGATCGACAGGCAAAATACCATGAACTCATATCGACACAAGAGCACACCAAAAAGGGAGCAGGGGTTATAGCCAGCAGGACTGTTGTGCCAATAAGTTGACAACACCCTGATGATATGGGCTGGTCGGTCTGCTCTGGTACCTGTAATGGGGGCACAGGCCACTTCGGTCTGAATAGAGATGCCTGCATCAATGGAACGGGCTTCTGCGGTCAGTCATTGGTTCGAGAGAGAAAAAAAAGCAGCAGCAGTGGCAACAAGAGTCAATGAACATGAGTTAAGAAGAGTCGTCTTTATGTTCTCTGCATACGAGGAGTGACTGATAAGCCTGTGGCCTCTTACAGAGAAGGGATCCCTATGGTTAGGTAATGGACAGGTAGGTGGTTCATTTCCTGAATCATAAAGTCGTTCTTTAGACTTCAGTGTTGCTGAGCTTTTAAATCGTAATGTGGGAATAACATTGACGCTACAGAGATGTATTTTATTTCTCAGAGTGATCAAACATTTTAAAGTAATTTGTTGCCTCACCAGTGCATTCCCTAAAACCACTAAAATACTCATTTGTTATCAGGGTAATGCTAATAAATAACATTTCCTTACTGATCTAGGTCATAAGTGACCAGACCTACTACCATATAACAAATTACATGCACACAAAAAAAATACATATTGCATATGTAAACAAACATTTATTTTGTCTCCACGTTTTTGCAACTGTTATGTTGGAGCTTGCAAAAATGTCACTTTTTTCCAATTTGAGGTGGCATTTACCTGAATAATCCCTAATATTACTCAGACACCACATGAGTGCATTAAAAAGGTATAAATGTAGGAGGGACCATGTCAAAAAATAAACGTTTTCTAAGATTGACTCCTTCTATCTCAGGCCATGAACTTATCAGTTGCTCCTCGTGTGTGTAGAACTGTTGTAACTGTTGTTCTTGAGTGAGGAGACTCTCCACTCTTTTATACTCCATATGTACTGGGTTTCTGTCCCCAGCTGACAGATGACATGGATCTGTGCTGGAGCACATACACAGGCTGTATAAGGTGCTGGTCTCGACACCTGATACTGAGCTGACAATAAACATCTTGAATCTATCGTCCTAAGGCGATCTCTACACCCATTTACATATTCCATATGCATGTGGATTTCTGGAAGACAACTCGCGAGAGAGCAGAGCAGAAAAACCATTGTCAGTGTTCACCCATGTGACCAACGAATTATAGTATATACAAACGTACAACACTTACAAACCCCTAAACTGGCAGGCTGCTGCCACTATGCGCTACCTAGAGCCTCGATGGCCCTGCAAGACGCCAAGGCCAGCAGCCACAGGGGTGAAGAGGCCACTCATGCTAGCCCACAATATGCAAGGCTAAGCTGACATGTATAGATAGCGACCTAGCCGAGGCTGCTGATATTCCAGCCACCCAAGGTTGCCTACCGCAGAGTAGCATGCAAGACTATCTCCAGAAAGACAGTGGATGCCACAACATTCCATCGCTAGACGGTAGCACCTGCGCAGATGTCAGCCAGGGATGCCCTCTCCACAGCACCAAAGAGGTCGCAACTCCAGGGGTGCAGTACAGGCGGCACTGATGCTCTTTCAACAACCACATCTTGACTGCTCAGCATGCAGATCTGAAAATCAGAGTGATGACACACACTGGTGCCTTATATATGCGTGTCTTACAAAATTAATTTTTCTCTCTTTCCTCTGATGGAGAGCTTCAGTCGTCATACAGTCATAATGTCTACAGTCATACAGTCATAATGTCTACAGTCATACAGTCATAATGTCTACAGTCATAACGTCTACAGTCATAACGTCTACAGTCATACAGTCATAACGTCTACAGTCATACAGTCATAACGTCTGCATTCATACAGTCATACAGTCATAATGTCTACAGTCATACAGTGATATAGTCATAATGTCTACAGTCATACAGTCATAACGTCTACAGTCATACAGTTATACAGTCATACAGTCATAATGTCTACAGTCATACAGTCATAATGTCTACAGTCATACAGTCATAACATCTACAGCCATACAGTTATACAGTCATACAGTCATAATGTCTACAGTCATACAGTGATACAGTCATAATGTCTACAGTCATACAGTCATAACGTCTACAGTCATACAGTCATAACGTCTACAGTCATACAGTCATAACGTCTACATTCATACAGTCATACAGTCATAATGTCTACAGTCATACAGTGATACAGTCATAATGTCTACAGTCATACAGTCATAACGTCTACAGTCATACAGTTATACAGTCATACAGTCATAATGTCTACAGTCATACAGTCATAATGTCTACAGTCATAACATCTACAGTCATAGTCATAATGTCTACAGTCATACAGTCATAACATCTACAGTCATACAGTCATTACGTCTACAGTCATAATGTCATAATGTCTACAGTCATACAGTCATAACGTCTACAGTCATACAGTCATAACGTCTACAGTCATACAGTCATAATGTCTACAGTCATAATGTCTACAGTCATACAGTCATAAGGTCTACAGTAATACAGTCATAATGTCTACAGTCATAACGTCTACAGTCATACAGTCATAATGTCATAACGTCTATAGTCATACAGTCATAATGTCTACAGTCATACAGTCGTAATGTCTACAGTCATACAGTCATACAGTCAAAATATCTACAGTCGTACAGTCATAATGTGTACAGTCATACACTCAGAATGTCTACAGTCATACAGTGATACAGTCATAACGTCTACAGTCAAAGTCATAACGTCTACAGTCATACAATCATGATGTCTACAGTCATAATGTCTATAGTCATACAGTCATAACGTCTACAGTCATACAGTCATAACGTCTACAATCATAACGCCTACAGTCATAATGCCTACAGTCATACAGTCATAACGTCTACAGTCATACAGTCATTACGTCTACAGTAATACAGTCATAATGTCTACAGTCATACAGTCATAATGTCTACAGTCATACAGTCATAACGTCTACAGTAATACAGTCATAATGTCTACAGTCATAATGTCTACAGTCATGACGTCTACAGTCATACAGTCATAACGCCTACAGTCATACAGTCATAACGTCTACAGTCATACAGTCATTACATCTACAGTAATACAGTCATACAGTCATAATGTCTACAGTCATAACGTCTACAGTCATACAGTCAAAACGTCTACAGTAATACAGTCATAATGTCTACAGTCATACAGTCATAATGTCTACAGTCATAATGTCTACAGTAATACAGTCATAATGTCTACAGTCATACAGTCATAATGGCTACAGTCATACAGTCATAACGTCTAGTCATACAGTCATAACGTCTACAGTCATACAGTCATAGTCATACAGTCATAACGTCTATAGTCATAGTCATACAGTCATAACGTCTACAGTCATACAGTCATAATGTCTACAGTCATACAGTCATAATGTCTACAGTCATACAGTCATAATGTCTACAGTCATAATGTCTACAGTCATACAGTCATACAGTCATAATGTCTACAGTCATAATGTCTACAGTCATAATGTCTACAGTCATACAACATCACTAAAGGATCCAATCATCCAGACTGGCTAATGACTTGTCCAGGATTACCACCAGGTGGCAGTGCATGCTGTGCCAACTGTTTGCCTATGAGAACTTAAAAGGTGTAGCATGAATCCACACAGCAAACCATAAAATCTAAGTGAGATGAATGATCTTAAATCAGGGCCATGTTTGCTTGATTTTTATCACACAGATGTTTCTCCTTAGCATGTTGTTGTTAAGTTTGATCATTTTACCTGTTTCAAGTGATTTTCCCTCATAGTCTTACTATATTATAATTTGTTACAATATTTGTTAATAGTTTTGAGTAACTTAAATTGTTGAAACTAGAGTGATTAGAATTTTAGAGTTATTTAGAACAAAATTTCTTATTTCAAGTATTTTATCATTTTAATCTCTTCACGTGTTAAGAACAGAACTGCCAGAATTCCAGCTTCCTCCAGCTCTTCTGGGGGTACACCAAGGCGTTCCCAAGCCAGTCCAGAGATATAATCCCTCCAGCGTGTCCTGGGTCTACCCCGGGGTCTCCTCCCAGTGGGACATGCCCGGAATACCTCCCCAGGGAGGCGTCCGGGTGGCATCCTAACCAAATGCCCGAACCCCTCAGCTGACTCCTCTCAAAGTGGAGGAGCAGCAGTTCCACTCTGAGCCCCTCCTGAATGACTGAGCTCCTCCTCCTATCTCTAATGGTGAGTCCAGACACCCTGCAGAGGAAGCTCATTTCTGCCGCTTGTATCCTCGATTTTGTTCTTTCGGTCATTACGCAGAGCTCATGACTATAGGTGAGGGTAGGAACGTAGACTGACCGGTAAATTGAGAGCCTTTGCCTTGTAGCTTAGCTCCCTTTTCACCACTACAGACCGATACAGAGTCCGCATCACTGCAGACAAAGCCCCGATTCGTCTATCAATCTCCCGTTCCATTCTTCCCTCACTCGTGAACAAGACCCAGAGATACTTGAACTTCTCCACTTGGGGCAGCAGCTCATCCTGACCTGGAGTGAGCAATCCACCCTTTTCTGACTGAGAACCATGGCCTCAGACTTGGAGGTGCTGATTCTCATCCCAGCCGCTTCAAATCTGGGACATCACGAACTGAACTGAGACACTCAGAAGCTGCAAGCCAGACTGGCATGATGTCACTCATATTCAGCCTCTCTACACTTGTTGCCTCTTACTTTTGCAAACCACAAAAATAGATCTCTAATTCATCAGTCCATCTGTCTCCTCAGCTGCTCTACAGTGAGGAGGAAACAGAGAAGGCGTGCCAGGGCCCCACAGGTCTCACATGGAAAGATGGAGGCCGACACAGTTTACATGCTGCACAGAGCGAAGGGCAACAGACCGACGACACCAATAGATTTTTGTCTTCTTCTCTGGTCAGAGACGAAGGTAACATAGACTCATTTACAAAGAGAAAAGGGGACTTTATTTAAATGGCAGGCCATGTGATCAGCTCTGGTGTTACATGCTTAACACTGTTGTGTTTCCAATTCTAAATCCACCATGACATCATCCTCTAGTTATTAGACTACAGTTTTTAAAGCCTTTTAGTGTGGCATTACGGTCATCATCAACCATAATACTCCAGTTTACATAAGGAACATCCTGCTGTACTGATGACTGAAACTAGCGACTGAGACCATAAACTCATAAACAAACTAGTCACAGAAGTAATAAATCAAGTGAGAAGTAGGGTCATTTACATACAAACCCATTTAAAAAAATTGAGACACTGTGTAAAACCATTGAAACCAAATATGTAATTAAAAACAGCACAAAGACAACATTTCAAACATTGAAACAGAAAAATGTAATTGTTTCTGAAAATGATATCCTCATTTAGAATTTGATGGCAGCAACACGTTTCCATAAAGTTGGACAGGGTCATGTTTCCCACTGTGTTGCATCACCTCTTCTTTTAACAACACTCAGCGTTTGGGAACTGAGGAGATCAGCTGATGTAATTTTAAAGTGGAATGTTTTCCATTCTTGTCTGATGGAGGATTTCAGCTGCTCCAGAGTTCAGGGTCTCCTTTGTCCTATTTTACGTTTCATAAAGCTCCAAACATTTTAATGGGTGACAAGTCTGGACTGCAGGCAGGTCAGTTTAGCACCAGACTCTTTTACTATGGAGCCATGCTGTTGGAATACCTGCAGAATGTGGTTTGACATTGTGTTGCTGATATTAACAAGGCCTTCCCTGAAAAAGACGTCGTCTACTTGGCAGCATATGTTGCTCCAAAACCTGTTTTTATGGTTCAGCATTAATGGTGCCTTCACAAATGTGCAGGTTACCCATGTCATGTGCACTAATGCCCCCCCCCACACCATCATAGATGCTGGCTTTTGAACTGTGTGCTGATAACAAGCCGGATGGTCCCTCTCCTCTTTAGCCCGGAGGATTGTGTTCATGATTTCCAAAAAGAATTTCAAATGTCATTATCTTCTCAATGGATGTCAATGGACAGACAGGGGAAGTTTCCTAGTTCACAAACATTTCTAGAACTTCACAGCAAAACAATGTTGCAGCATTCTCCTAAACAGCTGAGGGAGATGGGTACTTCATGTAAAAAAACAAAAACAAAAATCCACACACCTTGTTCAAAGTAAGTCTCCAGAAGCCCAGAGGTCCCGAACTGATCTGAAAAGTTGCTATTTGAACCTTTTTTTAAGCTGAAATCTTCACAGTCGCCTCTAAACTAAAAGTGTGCACCTCATCTTAAGTGGGAGCACAAGCTTGAAATTGAGTACATGTGCCGAAAAATGCAAGAACTTCTGACTGAGTTTTGGAATGCTGGGACTAAAATGCTGGGATTCTTGGATTGCACCATGCAAACTGTATGGAGCCATTTTATTGTGTTCTTGGTTGTTTGTATAGTTTAAAAGAAGTCCCCATCTTCTTCTGTTTGTGAGGATTAAGAAAATTCACCTGACTTTCAGTCAGCATGGAGGGGAGTAAATATTGACTGGGTGTTTCACAGAGATGACATATGAATCAAACTTAGCTACCATGACTGTGAGCTTCATGAGCTGCATGACTGCTGCAGCGCCTGCAGGTTTTTCACTGTTAATACTAAGAAAATGTATTAGTTGAAAAAGTGATTTGTGTTATTTATTGGTTAATCTTGACCATGAACACATTTCAAGCCCCACAGCTGATGGCCAGTTTGCTGCCAACTGCTGTGACCATGCTTGAAGTCAGCCTCATAGTAGATAAACCAGAATCACAGATTATCTTCTTTTGAAACTCAAGCATGTGAACACATGAGTGGAAAATGATGGGGCATCACACACTACAGGATTTAATTTTATCTCGTGCCAGAGGGACCTACAATTGAGAGCAAAATTATTCAATCCCCATTGTAGATTAGGTTTATTGGCAAAATCTACAATTTATCAGATGTTTGCAAGAAGTAAATAAAAAAAAGAACAGTTAAAATAGAGCATACAACAGATATTACGTTTTATTTCCACATTCAACACAAAAGTCTCCTTTTCCTGACTCCTCAGTGTCTAAATGATCCAACCTGAATCTCATCCTCACCAGAGACACATTAACAGATCAGATGTCATTAAAAAACTGAGCCAACCTTCATAGATTTACTTTATCAGTAGAGCCCAAAGGTTTTTCTGTTAAGGCCTAAATTTACATCAGGGCTCCATGAAGTCCAAGACCTTCACCACTGCTGACCCAGAAGCTCCAGAAAAGTGGGCTCCAGTAGCTCAGAACCATCTAGATCAGATCCAGAAGTTCTGGATGCTGTTCTGTGGAGCCATGAAACCAAACTGGAACTTTTGGGGCCTCTGGATCAGCGGTTTGTCTGGAGGAGGAAGAATGAAGCTGATGCTGAAAAGAATAGTCCTCCACTTTAATTAATCTCATTTCAGATGGTATCATTTTTATCTCTGGTTGTCTTCAACATCCAGACATCCTTTCACTCAGGGTTCTGAAGAGAACCTTGGTGGAACATTTTGATGACCTAAATGGATAAAACATCTGTGAACACCAGTAGATTTATTTCCAGGATAAACCCCTTCTGACATTTTGTGTTATCATTGCTGCGTTGTATCATCATGAGACATAACAAAATGTACTCTCATGCAAAGTAACTGTGAATAAGGTGATGAGTGGTGCAAGAAATGAAACAGCCTACCCAGTAAGTTCATTCCTGCACGAGATGGATCCGGAGAGCAGCCTCCTGTCTTGCTCTTGAAGGAGGTGAAGAGGTGCTGACAGAGCTCCTCTGGGAGGTCGTTCTCCAGGTAGGTAGCCATGAAGAGTTGGAAGCCCTCATAGTCGATAGGCTGCATGGGAAAGGTAAGAGCAAATAGGTGAACAGGATTACTGAGGTACACTTTAGAATTTGAAGTTCACACCAACCACAGATGGAGTTAATTTGTTACAATGATGGAAATAATGTGATGAATATTTCCATAGATCAGCCGTGAAATGAAAGGTCTGCAGCCTCGTTTCCTACATACTGGTATTGACTGTAAGTAACACTTTAATAGTGATGTGGTTTGAAGTGAAACCATTCTCACATATTTTACAGGAAGGTTTTAAAGTTCAGTAAAATGTCAAAGTCTGTCAGAGCAGTCAGCTGACCAACACAGAATGGAGGCACTGGAAGCTACACCCAGATGAAAGGCCTGATTTGAGGCCTGGTGGCTTAAAAATGAAATTATGTGAAGGAAGCGATATAAGCCGCAAAACAAGTCTTATTAACATTCCTGAGCCACAATGCTGAGAACAGAGATGTGATGCTGCCCATCCCACTGCCTCGTGGTGGAGGCATTCATCGCCCAACTCAACAACCCTATGAACTTTGGCCTTTGTCTCTCTGGCAGGGCGACAGACCAGCTGTAGCAGATAAGGCTGGGTTATGTTTTGCTAGTAGACAAAATGTTCATGCAGTCTGCCGACACAGACACGATACAGCATGCAGAGCCGCCAGGCTGAGCCTTACTTGGTTGAGAACATCTTGCTTCTGTTTAATGGTTGGAACAATGAAGAGGGAAGGAATGAAGGAGGAAAGAGTGAGGGAGGAGAGGGTGGGAGAGAAGGGGTTAACTTCTTTGGGTGAGGTATTATCTTCATTAACCCCTTGTACACAGCTTGTTCCAGGTGGGACAGTTGAGCCTTTATTGCGCCTCACCATTCTGTATAAAGTTACAAAGCATGAGGGGCTGTGGAGGTTCCAACAGCCTCCACCGACCTATTCAAATGTTTTGTTTTGTGCAACCAATTAGGATATTTTACTTTAATTGTACGATTTTAGTTTGGCAGCTGCAGCTGAATTTACCGCTTCTTTTACAATTTTTTTTACGATGTGGCCTTTGACATGAGGAGGAGGTGGTTCGATTTTGAAAGGGATCCGGCTCAAGGTTCAGATCCAGGAAACCTTTTGCAGCCTTTGCTGTCTGGTGCAGTTTTAAGCAGAACTAACGAAAGGACATGCAAATAAACTCAGCAAACATAATAAATCTGTAGAGTGGACGAACCCCAATCCTCCCAGGGAACATGTTGACACCAAAATAGGACAAAGTAAAGCTGATCTCTTTTGTACGTCAAGCCTTAGCGGAAACATGCTTCTAATTTGTTCCTGCTCAGCAACTTTTACGCTGCTGTAACTGACGCCCATCACAGGAGAACACACCATGATCCTCCCTCAGCTCAACAGTGTTGACCTAACCCTGAGAGCTCAGAGCCAGCTAGGCATTATTCATCACTCTCCTCTCCTTATTTGGCCAAACAAACCACGAGGCTCTAATTTGCTGTGCGTCTTGGATCATTCAGGTTCAGACAGATATGCTCATCCAACAGAAAACATACACACATAATCTTTACACATGCTACAGTAACATGTGCATGTGAAGTCATAAAGTCAAAAAGCTGTGTTCATATTTTAATAAACTTTCTTATATTGTAATCACACACAGATGCATTTGTGGAACTTCTGGTTTACCTCGAGTCTGAGAGACGATTATTTTCCCTGAGGAGGCTCACATTCAAGGCTGTATATCCCCCAAAGGCAGATATGACCCATTCACACGATTCATTTAGTCTTTTTCATTATTCCATTAAGGACATTAGAATGATTAGATTTTCTTTTGACGTTAAAAGATCTACAGGCTACTGTCCTGCTCAGACGCAGATTGACAGTCCATCCAAAGTACAGTCTTATCAGAGTGAACACATAAGGATGCCATTTGTGATAAGCTCTAACCACCTTGCTTGAGAACCACTGGGCCAGAAACGAACACAAGGGATAAGTACTTGGGATCTACAGTGGGCTAAATATAGCTTAAGGCTTATCACTTTGAACAAAAGACCACGGTTTTGAAAGGGAAATTGATTTTTACAGATTTAGTGTCCCACAGATCCAAAAGATGTTCATTGTTCACCAGCAATCAGGATCCTCCAGCAACTAGAGCAGACATGTCAAGCCCTAAAAAACCATGTCATAACAGTTTACCTTTCAAACTGCTTTACACGGACTAGGACAATAAAATACACTGTTCTTATGTGGCATTGTCAAATATGTGACATATATGTGTTCATGTCTGATAGAGGGAAACCCTGTGCGTGGAAGGTGGAGCATTATTCCCTCAGTCATTCATCAATCACTGTGAATTGCAGCATCATGCTATTATTTGTTTGTTCATTTGTTCAATGGAGAAAACCAACACTGCTCACAGGGCAAGCTGGAGGGAGAGGGAGGGTGATGTCATCCCTCTTATTAGCAGAATGACCATAATGCATCCCCCTTGTTAACTTGCCACCCCCCTCCCCCTCCATTCCCTAGAAGCAGAGGAAGAGCAGGAGCAGAGGGCCTGTTTGATTGAATCAGTTACTCTAGTCTGACTCATTGATCCCTCATCTGACTGAGGTTCATAGCTAGAATCTATGGCCCTGACGATGACTCTGAAATATGGGTGGGTTGATAAATAAATGACTGTATTGATAAATCCATGCTGTTGTCCATGCTGCTGAAATAGCAGATGAATTTCACCTTTACGCCATGTTATATGTGTTAGATTTATAATATTCTATAATCAATATACTCTAAGGTTCAAATCCACACCGCAAGAGCTTCCATCAGAAGGAAAGATACGCCGATTGCTAGGCTGCTACCATAGACTGCTACGTTCAGCAGACTGAGGCACACAACAAGCATGAAAGATGGCTTCATCAAAGATTAGAAAAGTTGACAGTGAAAACCGAGTCTTCTGAGATGACTGGCCAGAAAAGTATCAATTTGTTCTTCCTGCAATGAGCTCTATGAGGCCAGTGGGCCTAATTAGTCTTTTGTCTGCTGCGGTGGTCAATAGTGGAAATATTAAATGGCATTATGAAGCAAAACACAGACACTTTGAAGAAACTTATCTGCAGACACAGAAAATAAATTAGGTCAAAGCCTGGCGTGAGAGATGTACATGAGTTCTCTCTGATTCCGTCACAAGCATTCGAGTGTTCACTGAGAACACAGTGGATTTTAGGAAAACATAAAAAAGCCTTCACAGATGGGAAAATAATAGCAGTGTGTGGGTGTTATGTCTGAAACACTTCTACATAGAAAAGAAAGACGTGAATTGGGAGAAAAAAATTAAACAATTAAACTTTCAGGCACGAGAACAGCTGAAGTATTAGGTCAGGATGCACAGTCACAACTCTGCTATTCAGAGAGCACCTAGCATAGTTTTAGCCTGAATCAAATTATATTAGTGACAATGACCAGCTTTTGGTGTTTGTCAGATTTTACCATGCAGACAGGAAACATTTCGTTAGGACATCCTTGGTGTGACAACACTTACAACACACACCAGAGGGAAGACATAAACCTGGTCATTAAAGAAATGCTATCACAGAGGAATCAACCTGAAAAATGTTGAGTCCATCACCACTGATGGTTCCCTCCATCATAGAAAAAGAAAAAGGCGCAGTGACTCCCATGGAAGAAGACAACCTGGACCTCTCCTCATAAGATCCATCAGACTGTTCTGTCCCTCTTACAGGAGAGTCTGCAGACGTTATGGATACAGTGATCATCAGCTTTACCTCCTTCAAGAATCCTAACAGAAGATGATGCAAATTCATACGACGTTCTGCTACACTGTACCTGATAAATGCTGGTTCAATCATTTTTCATGACATGAAACCCTTTTAAGGTAAAACACCAGACCAGACTGCAAAACCACGAACCAACCAAACCTTAACCTCCATGGTCAAACTGACAAGTAGCAAACACACAGATTTTAGAGTGTAGTATTCCTATAATATTCCTATAATATATCATTCTGTATCTGTACCTCTGCAGAAAAATATTTTAGGTGAGACAACACTATGGATATGCTATAGTGTATTAAATTTTACTGTAGAGATAGGGTTGAACGCTCTTGATAATTTAACCAATTACCTTTTTTTAAAATTGGTGCTTAAACACAGGACAGGACAGTGTGGACGCAAGACAGAAAAACATGACAATAAACCAAGTAATACAGGACAATAAAGTGTGAGTAATTATTGTGTGTGTGTGTATATGTATAAATATATACATACATATTTAAAAAAAAAAAGAAAAACAACAACAAAGGGAAGTGTAAGTATGTGAGTTTTTGAGTGTTGATTTAAGTATACAGGACTAAGTGTGTATTTACAGTGTACAGTATAGGTGCATGGGAGGAATTAGAGGAATGACGTTCTTACATTCATAACTATTACGTATTCCTAAATAAGTAATGATGGCGAGATAAGGAAATAGGAAAGGGAGACAACAGAAAATAATATAGGAAAAACTAAAGCTGCAAGCAGCGTTGAACAGGCCCTCGCACTCCGGCGCTTGTCGGAGTCTGTCCACCTCAGAGCATGCACCAGTCGGGGCTGTGCCAGCATCGGCCTCCCTACTCCTGTCCTGTACATAAACAGGACTCTGTATTTGCATCCATTATGAGAACTGAAGGAAGGATTGTGATTTAACTCTTTTTGTTCACTCTGTGACATTAGAGCACCTAGTAATCTACCTTCTCTTTGACTGTTTCCTGTGATGACCACCCAATGAATATTTTAAGTAAAACAAACAAAAAGTGTCACACAAGACAGTTTTACATTTGCCAGCAGGTGGCGCTATCACCGTAACTGAATATTGTTGTTTAGGTGTCTTCAGGGTGGGACTCTCATTCAACATATGAAGTTTGGGCCAGATTGGACCTTTAACAGTGGAGTTATAACAACTTCCTGTATCATGGCGAAGCATCATCCTGCACCAAGAGGCCACACCTCCACAGTTTACCAGCAGCTGACCAGATTCACATTAAAGCATTATCAAGGTCTTAAAGCTGTTCTGACTCAATCTGAGGTGATTATGGTGAACAGGCTATTAGGAGCACATCAAAGGAGGAGGAATTGTTTTTCCAGCAGTAGTTGCAGTCTGCACTAACAACCACCAGGTGGCACAAGATTGCAGCCTTTCTCTAGTGTGGGCTGTCTTACCCTGCTCTATACACTGATATTAGAGCAGAGGTAACGTGCAGCAACTTTGCTGTTGCACTTAATAATAATAACGTTTATTACCTCCGCCAAGGGAGGAGGTTATGTTTTTGCCGGCGTTGGTTGGTTTGTTAGTTGGTTGGTTTGTTAGTTTGTTGGTTTGTTGGTTTGTTAGTTTGTTGGTTTGTTTGTGAATAGGATAAAAGAAAAACTAACCAATGGATTTGGATGAAATTTTGTTGGGAGTGACCCAAGGAAGAATCGTTTAGATTTTGGTGGTGATCCAGATCACCGTCTGGATCCAGGAATTATTTTATGTATTATCTCTTGCCAGTGTGTGGTTTGAAGTTTTGTGTGTGTGGACGGCTGCAGCGTGATCACGTAAGTGCGTGCATGTGTGTTTTGTTCAAAGCTGCATTTTCTTGATAGGAGGTAACATTACCCCGTTTTAATATTCTTCCTTTTCTCCTGCCTGTGTGTGTGGCTTTGTAACAACTCTTGTTTCAAGTGTCAATTACCTGTTATGGCATTGCAGTTCATTTATGTGACATTGCAAAGATTTTGTTTTAATTTTTCCTGTCAAACTTTCTAATCACTTAATTCAGAGGGTTGCATCATGGGACTTTTGCTTTGGAGTGAAATGCCAACATGGGGAAACCGAGCAGCCTTGGCGGAGGTCTGCACTCTCAGAGTGCTTTCTAGTAATTTCTACTATTATTAATAATAATAATATATTATTATATATCCAGGGCAGTGACATATGCATCCCAAGTTTCGTACATGAACGTTAAACTGGAGGCAGGGGCTGAACGTTTGGGGGCACTAGTGAGCCATTTTGCCACGGCCATTTCCAATCACCAAATCACATGTAAATTTCCACTCCGATTGATTTTTCTGCCAACTTTCATGAGTTTTTGAGCATGGGAAAGACCCCAAAAAGGCGATTTTTTCCCCCGAGAATAATAGCAATTCCTTGCATTACAATAGGGTCCTTGCACACTTAGTGCTCGGGCCCTAATAAATGAATACATAAATAATAGCAAATTAATTCAAGGAAGGAGAAGGGGAAAAAAATAATTTGAAGGAGTTTGTGGGAGTTGAGGGCCCATCATGAGGGAGTAATGGTGGGGTTGCTTGGGTGAAGGTTTGTTAGGGTTGGTCAGTTGTACACACCACACATGTAGCAGGCCCATCCAGGGCCACACCCAGAACTCTCAGAGGGTATCAGCCCATGCGGAACCAGTGGAACTAAATGCAGCCAGCTCCCCACCCTCCGGTCGAGAGGCGGCTCTGTCAGGACCAAATTCTGAGCGTTTTCCTGATGTTTGCCCCCCTGCTGCCTGTCAACCACTCCCATGGGGCTGCTATGGCCCATTGTTGTGGCTACTGATGTGCCCCACTCTATAAGCTCCATAGGTGTCAATAATAACAATAATAATAATAACAATAATAATAATAATAATGATAATAATAATAACAATGATACTATCATTACTAATGATAATAATAATAAGTTATCAGTTATCAAAATTGCAAAAGTCCACATCATCCTATTAATATCTATTACCATTTATAGATTATACAGGCTTCACCATCATTTGTATTACTAACAAAATGCAGTCAAACAATAAAGAATGTGATTGATAAATGAGAGAAATAAAAATGAATAAATGTGGCTTATAATGAGGCAGTTATGGATGTTATTTTATTGTTGACTGAGGACCAGGTTTTATTGAAGTCAGATGTTTTGTGATTAATGGATACAGACATTTTTTCCACTGATATGTGGTCAATTAGTAGATTTTTCCACTGTATGATGTTCAGACTGACTCTGGTCTTCCAGTTTAAAAGGATGGTCTTCTTGGTGATAGTTAGAGCTGTGAGGAGAATACTGGAGGAAACGTTGCTAAGTTCTACCCCTGATAGATCGCCTAAGATGCAGATGTCAGGAGATATAGGGATGTGGCAGTCCAGTATGAGAGACAGTTGATATGTAACTTGAATCCAGAAGTGTTTGATGTGCCAAAAGGCGTGTAAGTAAGTGTCAGCTGTGCTCTGTGAACAACGCGTGCATGTGCCTGAGGCAGGGAATCCCATTCTGTATAATTTCTCACCTGTGTAGTGTATTCTATGAAAAACCTCATACTGCATGAGTTGTAATTTGTGTTCTTGCACTTGTTAAAGTTACTTTTACAGATTTGACTACAGAATCGGTATATGGATTGGTCTTGTTCCCATTTGTAAATTAGGAGAGTTATTGTGGAATCTGAGCAGCTAAGAAAAATGTAAATTTGTGATAGTATTTTCCTTGGACCAGAGATGTTGAATCTATTGGATTGGTTTGAGTTAGACTGCTGAGATTTCTATCTGAGTTTTGAAAAAAATATTGATTTTAATCGTAGGTAAAATTGTTTATCCCTAATTGATGAATGTATTATCTTGGATGATTTGGTGGAGATGGGTGATTCCTCTATGCCTCCGGGAAATGAAATGTAACGTTTGTTTTTTATTAAAAGAAAAGTCTGAGTTATTCCATATTGGTGAGCGGAGGGACGGGACACCCCTGGAGTTGGTGATTTGAAGTGCTTTCCATCAAGCTGTCAGAGCTGAAGCTATGGTTATTTTAAAAACAGCTATTTTGCTTAATGATTTGGCTGAAAAATGAGAGGTCTGATCGTAGTATATCTTTGCAGAGGGCCTGTTCAGTTTCTAACCAAGAGTAAACAAGTTTGAATGGATTGAGGCATTTTATAAGATATTTAAGGTGATTAGGTAGGAGGTATAACTCAAAGTTTGGGGCTTCTAGTCCCCCCTGGGATTTTGGTTTTTGTAAAGTTGTGAGTTTTATCCATTGATTTTTATTTTTCAAGAAAAATTTAGATATAGCTGTATTGAGTGATCTAAACCATGAAATATCAGGAGTGATAGGGATCATTGAGAATAAATAGTTTACTTTCAGTAGGATTGAAATTTTGATTGTTGTTATTCTACAAGAAAGTGAGATGGGGAGGTTGGTCCAGTGATTTAAGTCATCTTGTACTGATTTGAGTAGTGGGATGAAATTAAGATAGAACAACTCTGACAGCTTGGAGGATATGTTGATGTCAGGACTGCCACTTCCCTTTTATCCGTACTAAGTGGTTATATGGTGGCTTTTGACCTATTATACATCCTTACAAACAAACTTTTTGTAAGGATGGTTCAGGGTCCTGGAGGAGTAATAACACATCATCTGCGTAAATGTGATGCCATGTTGTGTTCTGTAGTGGATGTTTGGATGCCTTTGATTTTGACATTTTGCCGTATTGCAGCAGCTAGGGGTTCAATAAATAAGGCAAATAGGGATGTAGAGAGAGAACATCCTTGCCTTGTCCCATTGTGAAGAGTGAAATTTTGTGAATTCAAATTATTGGTGGTGACAGTGGCTGTTGGAGATGTCTATGGTGCCCTTATCCATCCAATAAATGACTCTCTGAATCTAAATGATTGTAATTTTGCAAATAAGAATTTCCAGTTGACCTTGTCGAATGTTTTTTCTGCGTAGAGTGATATGATTACTGTGTTGGATTTTTGGTTTTTAAGAGCTTCATTAAGTTGAAAAGTTTACAAGTGTTAGTAGATGAAGTAGTCTTCCTTTAATGAAACCAGTTTGATCAGGATGTACAAGAGATTTTTTTGAGAGTTTTTGCTGTTGCTTCAGCAGCAGGGCGCCGCTATGCTCCTACGTCACCACGTCGCTCCGTACAGCATCACCTCATCACTCTATCCAGCTGCACGTAGACCTCAGGATCCAGGTGCTTACCCTAGGTGATTTAACCAATTACCTATCAAAGCTAAGAGCTAAAAAGTGTCCATGACTGGCCCTTGTTAAATAATCGGTTGTTCTTGATGTGGTCCAGTAGGTTCAGAGAAAGCAGGGCCAGACTTTGGCAAAAAATATGATTCCACTGCAGCTGGACAATGGACTGATGAGTCATTATATGTATACCTACACACACACACAAAGGAGGGTTACAGCAGTCATTGTGGCGCCAGATGACAGAGTGGTCTCAGAAAGACAACATGAACATTAAATTTGGTTTTTATGGCGCCAGATGTCCAGTCAGGCTGTTCATCATGTCACCACAAATACTGTGAAGAAAGTTACAGCAGAGAGGAGGTGATGATGGGAGAGGGAGAGGATGATGAAAGGCTGAAGGAAATGAAATGAATGCTCTGTTTTTGTCTGACCTGTAGATGCATGTGAAAATCTAACCAGCCTGTTTCCTGCTAGTGTTTGATTATCAATGGACAAACTGGCAATAAATACCTGCTCCTGACACAATGACCTTCAGAGTGACCTAACACAACACATTTCCATGGAAACCACCAAATATATTAAATTAGCATAAAATTCCAAATATAAAAAGGCACGAGTACATAATGTGGTTAATATACATGTTAAGTTTTACTATGTAAACTTTACCAGATATGCTCAAGATGACTACCCTTCAGGCTCGCCTTAAAAATCACACTTCCATGGAAAACCATTAAAAATAAAATTTGTAGAAAATTTGAAATATTAAGGTACACAACTATTTATCATGGTTAATTTATGTGTGAAGTTTGGTGAAGCTAGTATGTATAGTTTGTGAGATATGCTCTGGACAAAATATGATTATGGATGGACAGATAGATGGATGGACAGATAGATGGATGGACAGATAGATGGACAGATAGATGAACAGATGGATGGACCGATAGATGGATGGATGGATGAACAGATAGATGGATGGACAGATAGATGGACAGATAGATGGATGGACAGATAGATGGACAGATAGATGGATGGACAGATAGATGGATGGATGGATGGATGGACAGATAGATGGACCGATAGATGGACAGATGGATGGATGGATGGATGGACAGATAGATGGATGGACAGATGGATGGACGGATAGATGGATGGACAGATAGATGGACAGATGGATGGATGGATGGATGGACAGATAGATGGACAGATGGATGGACCGATAGATGGATGGATGGATGGATAGACAGATGGATGGACACATGGATGGATAGATAGATGGACATATGGATGGACAGATAGATGGACAGATAGATGGATGGATGGATGGACAGATGGATGGACCGATAGATGGACAGATAGATCGACAGATGGATGGAAAGATAGATGGACATATGGATGGACAGATAGATGGACAGATAGATGGATGGATGGATGGACAGATGGATGGACCGATAGATGGACAGATAGATCGACAGATGGATGGACCAATATATGGATGGATGGATGGATGGATGGATGGACAGATAGATGGATGGATGGATGGACAGATGGATGGCCAGATAGATGGACAGATGGATGGACAGATAGATGCACATATGGATGGAAAGATGGATGGACAGATGGATGGAAAGATGGATGGACAGATAGATGGACAGATGGATGGACTAATAGATGGATGGATGGATGGACAGATAGATGGATGGATGGATGGACAGATGGATGGACAGATAGATGACAGATAGATGGACAGATGGAAGGATGGACAGATCGATGGACGGATAGATGGACAGATGGATGGACCAATAGATGGACAGATGGATGGACCAATAGATGGACAGATGGATGGACCAATAGATGGATGGATGGATGGACAGATGGATGAACAGATGGATGAACAGATGGATGGACAGATAGATGAACAGATATATGGACAGACGGATGGACAGATAGATGGACAGATGGATGGACATATAGTTGAACAGATGGATGGACAGATGGATGGACAGATGGATGAACAGATGGATGAACAGATGGATGGACAGATGGATGGACAGATAGATGGACCGATGGATGGACAGATATATGGACATATGGATGAACAGATAGATGGACAGATGGATGGACAGATGGATGAACAGATGGATGGACAGATGGATGGACAGATAGATGGACCGATGGATGGACAGATATATGGACATATGCATGAACAGATAGATGGACAGATGGATGAACAGATGGATGAACAGATGGATGGACAGATGGATGGACAGATAGATGGACCGATGGATGGACAGATATATGGACATATGCATGAACAGATAGATGGACAGATAGATGAACAGATGGATGGACATCTAGATGAACAGATGGATGGACAGATGGATGGATAGATAGATGGACCGATGGTTGGACAAATAGATGGACATATGGATGAACAGATAGATGGACAGATAGATGAACAGATAGATGGACAGATAGATGAACAGATAGATGGACAGATAGATGAACAGATAGATGAACAGATAGATGAACAGATGGATGGACAGATGGATGGACAGATGGATGGACAGATGGACAGATAGATGAACAGATGGATGAACAGATAGATGAACAGATAGATGAACAGATGGACAGATAGATGAACAGATGGATGGACAGATAGATGGACAGATAGATGGACAGATGGATGGACAGATGGATGGACAGACAGATGAACAGATAGATGAACAGATGGATGGACCGATAGATGGATGGATGGATGAACAGATAGATGGACAGATAGATGGACAGATGGATGGACCAATAGATGGATGGATGGATGGATGGATGGATAGATGGACAGATAGATGGATGGATGGATGGATGGACAGATGGATGGACAGATAGATGGACAGATAGATGGACAGATGGATGGACCAATAGATGGATGGATGGACAGATGGATGAACAGATGGATGGACAGATAGATGAACAGATATATGGACAGACGGATGGACAGATAGATGGACACATGGATGGACATATAGTTGAACAGATGGATGGACAGATGGATGGACAGATAGATGGACAGATGGATGGACCAATAGATGGATGGATGGACAGATGGATGAACAGATGGATGAACAGATGGATGAACAGATGGATAGACAGATAGATGAACAGATATATGGACAGATGGATGGACAGATAGATGGATGGATGGATGGACAGATGGATGGCCAGATAGATGGACAGATAGATGGACAGATGGATGGACAGATAGATGCACAGATGGATGGACAGATGGATGAAAGATGGATGGACAGATAGATGGACAGATGGATGGACTAATAGATGGATGGATGGATGGATGGACAGATAGATGGATGGATGGATGGACAGATGGATGGACAGATAGATGACAGATAGATGGACAGATGGATGGACAGTTAGATGGACAGATGGATGGACCAATAGATGGATGGATGGATGGACAGATGGATGAACAGATGGATGGACAGATGGATGGACAGATAGATGAACAGATATATGGACAGACGGATGGACAGATAGATGGACAGATGGATGGACAGATGGATGGACAGATGGATGAACAGATGGATGAACAGATGGATGGACAGATAGATGGACCGATGGATGGACAGATATATGGACATATGGATGGACAGATGGATGGACAGATAGATGAACAGATAGATGAACAGATGGATGGACCGATAGATGGATGGATGGATGAACAGATAGATGGACAGATAGATGAACAGATGGATGGACCGATAGATGGATGGATGTATAGACAAATAGATGGACAGATGGATGAATGGACATATAGATGGACAGATGGATGGACTGATAGATGGATGGATGGATGGACAAATGGACAGATGGATGGACAGATGGACAGATAGATGAACAGATAGATGAACAGATAGATGAACAGATGGACAGATAGATGAACAGATGGATGGACAGATAGATGGACAGATAGATGGACAGATGGATGGACAGATGGATGGACAGATAGATGAACAGATAGATGAACAGATGGATGGACCGATAGATGGATGGATGGATGAACAGATAGATGGACAGATAGATGAACAGATGGATGGACCGATAGATGGATGGATGGATGAATGGACATATAGATGGACAGATGGATGGACTGATAGATGGATGGATGGATGGACAGATGGACAGATAGATGGACAGATGGATGGATGGATGGATAGACAAATAGATGGACGGATGGATGGATAGACAAATAGATGGATGGATGGATGAATGGACATATAGATGGACAGATGGATGGACTGATAGATGGATGGATGGATGGACAGATGGACATATTGATGATCCTCACCTCATTTCATGGTAATAAAAAACTATGAATAAATAGTCAAACTGAAGAAAGAACAAAGCGGTAAGTAAAACCAGTCAGTAACAGGATTAGAAATAAAGAGACAACTGGAAGAGGTAAAGCAGTAATTAGCATCCTGCCTACGATAGACATAATTAAACAGGCCCTGCTGTCACCAGCAGACTCACACTGTAAAGACTGTTTGTTTCACATGGGTTAGGTTTCAGCAGGCTCAAGGTGAGGACCCAAATACAGACAATGGCCAGAGACACAGGAGTTACAGCTACTGGCCTGGCATGCATATTACAGCATTTTCAGCCATTTTTTGCAGATCCCTGCAGACGAGGATTGTTTCCAAAATGTTGTGTGTGAACGCAGAACTTTCTGAAAATGCAAAGGAAAAACATTTCTTTTATTAGCAAAACTGTTGTCATGTAAATGGAGCCAAAAAAACCCCAAACCGTCACACACTGTGAAATTAATGAGTCAATCAAATCAAACACATCAGTCCAGGTTAATCGGTTAGTAGCAAGCTGGCTCACAAAAACACCTTCACACCATGACATGTAAAAGACAGAGATAAAACAGTAAGTCAGCAAAGTTGAATTACTGTAAATCTGCTCTCAGATTTCTTTTATACAGGTTAAAAATGTATAGATAAAAGCACTGTAACAGCTTTAACTGTGGGGCAGTAACTTGTTTAGTTTACAGGTGCTCAGAAGGTGAACCACAATGTTATCTTGAAAGCTAGTTGGGCGATGTGTTGGAGACAGGAAACGAGAGATGAGAGTCAAAACTGGGAAACAAGGCCAAGAAATAAACAAAGAATAAATATATAAAGCAGTCTGCATTAACTACAGGAGCCTCTACATTCTACAGTACAAGCTGAAGTCAGCTGACCAAAGCTGATGTGTGTGTGTGTGTGTGTGTGTGTGTGTGTGTATGTGTGTGTGTGTGTGTGTGTGTGTGTGTGTGTGTTTGTGTGTGTGTGTGTGTGTATGGGTGTGTGTGTGTATATGTGTGTGTGTATGTGTGTGTGTGTGTGTGTGTGTGTGTATGGGTGTGTATGTGTGTGTGTGTGTGTATGGGTGTGTATGTGTGTGTGTGTGTGTGTGTATGGGTGTGTATGTGTGTATGTGTGTGTGTATGTGTGTGTGTGTGTGTGTGTGTGTGTGTGTGTGTGTATGTATGGGTGTGTATGTGTGTATGTGTGTGTGTGTGTGTGTGGGGGGGGGGGGGTTGACTAAGCATTTCAGCGCTTGATATCAAACTGAACTAAAGGAACTTACTGTAACAAGCATCTGATAACATCACAGCATGTGTCTGTCTGCACAGAGTTAGAATAAGAAGAAAAGACAGGTGAATGAAGGATAATGGAGGAGGGACAAACCTGCTCAGGGTTGTATTTGGAAAGGACTCCTTCACCGTGAAACTCCTCCAGTACATCCTTCAGTTTCTTAGAGGAGTCTGAGGAGGAGGGAAAAAAGTTTCTTATTAAATTTACTGCAACTGATTTGATTTGATAGACTCACTTCAGAGAACCTTGAAAGCACTTTTAAATGTAAAAAGTGCTGCACAGAGAGAAACTACACACACGTTAAAAAAATATATATCAACTACAAAATGTACACACACAGAGAACCACTCTTCAAGCAGCATTTCTAATCATATCTCTTAGATGAAATGATCCTTTGGATTAAATGCTTACTCATAAACTGAATAGCCATGCTGCATCTCATTAACATACACCTGATAAATACTCATCTGTATCAGGAAGTGCTGCATCTGTTGAGCTGAGCCTGTCTGTCACCACGTTAGTGAAAAGGAAAAGGAGACATAGTGTCTTTCTCACTTTTAGTTGCTATTCCCATGTCCACACACACACACAGAAAATAAAGACCTCCTCCTATGATCCTCTGTCACACAATTACCGGAGACACGTGTGCACGTGTGCATGGGCAGATCACCTCATTTAATTGCGCCATAAACGCACACACTCTGATTTCACCAATCATGTCAGCTCTCATAATCAAAGCAGATGACACTTCATTAATGTTGGTGCTCTGCAGCTTTGCAGCCTGTGAAGCTTCACTGTTTCTGTCCTGCATCAGACGTTCGATGACAGGAGAAGGGAGACAGAGGAGTGTAAGATGAGACTGGTGATTAGTGAAGATCCGGTCTGTAGAAAGAATACAGTCGCCTATCTGACATGAGCTCCGTGTTCAATGTGATTAATGATCACAGTATGTAGAGAATGTCATCTTCACATGCATGGAGTCAAAACATGGAAAAAATAATCATCGACAGTCTTAGTGAATTGATCTGAAACTGGAAGGGAATTGATTACTTGGTGTCTAGTGTCACTTTCACTGAAGTGAGGATTCGCTGCTTTTCTGTTTCATATCATTGGCCTATTTAAACGATCTGAAGCTCATGGTGTGAAGTCCAGGGTGCACCTTATTTTCAGATGTGTCCAACCTCCTTTTGCTAGTTAAATGGTGCATAATCTGGGAGCAAAGTAAGGCTCAAGGCACAAAATGATCGCCGTCTTTGCTATGTAACGAGAAGGGGAGGGGCTCATGAGACGTATCAAGCTTGTAAAAATTACAGCAGAGAACAACAGCAACAAACAAACAAAAGTACTGTAGTCCCAGATTCCTCACGGTGGAGCTGGAGGTCAAGGTAATACTGGAGGCCAAGGTAATATCATCCATAGTGGTGATTATTAGATAGTGTGTTTCCGAGATGTTTAGGGCCCAGCATAATAACCTCTGTTTGGTCTGAAGACACGCCTGAAGTTTAATTATTTGATTAGTTTCACCTGGTTTCAGGTATCCATCTATCTGTCTATCTATCTATCATCTATCTATCTATCATCTATCCATCCATCTATCTATCATCTATCTATCATCTATCTATCTATCTATCTATCTATCTATCATCTATCTATCATCTATCTATCTATCATCTATCTATCATCTATCTATCATCTATCTATCATCTATCTATCATCTATCTATCTATCATCTATCCATCCATCTATCTATCATCTATCTATCATCTATCTATCTATCTATCTATCATCTATCTATCTATCTATCTATCTATCTATCTATCTATCTATCTATCTATCTATCATCTATCCATCCATCTATCTATCATCTATCTATCATCTATCTATCTATCTATCTATCTATCATCTATCTATCTATCTATCTATCATCTATCTATCTATCTATCTATCTATCTATCATCTATCTATCTATCATCTATCTATCTATCTATCTATCTGTCAGTCTGTCTATCTATCAATCTATCATCTATCTATCTATCTATCATCTATCTATCCATCTATCTATCTATCTATCTATCTATCATCTATCCATCCATCTATCTATCATCTATCTATCATCTATCTATCTATCTATCTATCTATCTATCTATCTATCTATCTATCTATCTATCTATCATCTATCTATCCATCTATCTATCATCTATCTATCTATCTATCTATCTATCTATCTATCTATCTATCATCTATCTATCTTTCTGTCTATCTATCTATCATCTATCTATCTATCATCTATCTATCTATCTATCTATCTATCTATCTATCTATCTATCTATCTATCTATCATCTATCTATCTTTCTGTCTATCTATCTATCTGTCTGTCTATCTATCTATCTATCTATCATCTATCTATCTATCATCTATCTATCTTTCTGTCTATCTATCTATCTATCTGTCTATCTATCTATCTATCTATCATCTATCTATCTGTCTGTCTATCTATCTATCTGTCTGTCTATCTATCTATCTATCATCTATCTATCTATCTACCATGAACCTGACATGATGACCTGTTGTGGTTTTACTTCATACAAGTCTCTAAAATAATGATTTATGCTTGATTGTGTGATTCCTAAACAGAGGGAATCATGCAGTATAAATCATCTATAATCACCGTGGCAGGCAGAATCCACCAGGAACAAGAAGACAGATGCTCTTTTGACTAACAAATGTGGCTGCCAGCGAGGGAAGAACAAGGCTCATCCAATAGACTGAAGGCTGGCATTTGAAAAACACATGGGAGGATTA
The DNA here is from genome assembly GCA_037577475.1 of Chaunax sp. Z400. Classification (NCBI taxonomy): domain Eukaryota; kingdom Metazoa; phylum Chordata; class Actinopteri; order Lophiiformes; family Chaunacidae; genus Chaunax; species Chaunax sp. Z400. The sequence goes on along the minus strand of CM075196.1, from coordinate 25,580,810 downwards.
TGTAACACCGATCATCCCGGCTGAAGCCAAGGTCCTGTTTGTTCTCCTTTTGGTTTTAGTTGTGTACCTGAACTTAAGGAGGGAGGGCCAGGAGTGAACACAGATCCAGAATAGACTGATGACTAAAGGGTAAACTAATACATAAAACAACAAGCTTTTGATCATTTCATTTCCTTTTAAGACTTAGGACTCAGACTTACACCTGGCACAAAGTGTCACTAAGTGCAGCTCATTGAATATGCTCAGCGTCCACTTTATATAAGTATACTTGCACCTATCTCTGTGTTGATGGGGGTGTTGGTCTTAACATGTGGTGTGTTCAGGAGCATTGTTGGTGCTTTTCTGTCTTGAGGCAGCAGAAAGTCACTGATCCATCGACCAACAAAAACCTGCTAAATAAATCAATGGTACAGTATTTTTTCTGCATTAACACGTTCATCACATGTTCCTACACAGGCCAGTTCACAACATGCCTGCCCTGTCCTTGTCACACCCTAGTGATACACAGATTGGCCCTGACATCGTCTGAATTTAGAGACTCACACCCTCATGGACTCACTACACCTCTATCGGTGCCTCAGGATTCATGAGGAGGACAGCTGCTTTTTCACTGTGTGAACCTGGACTGTATATGTTTGGGCTGTGTACAGGAACATAGAACATTGCATTCATTAACATTAGATCCTGTCAGCGTGTCAGAGATTTAAATAATAAATGAAGTTGAGCTGTTGAGAGAAGAATTGATTGGTTCTACTGCTGGAATATTGCTGTAGGTGATGTCATTAATATTTTCATTAATTCATTTAAGCCACCTGTATCCCATCAGCTATCAATCAGAATGATAACTTTTATCATCCAGCCCATCGGATCTGCAGACAGACAGATGATTGGGAGATGGTGGAGGCAGAGGTTCCACCACCCAAGAACCGCATACCTGTCCCTCCACGTGACAAGTACCGCTGTTTATTATTAAAGAGGGGACTACAGATAACCCATCTTGTTCCTGACTTTAACTAGCAAGGGTGAGTTGGACATGACCTGAATGCACTTTAGACCATGGACTTAAATAGGAACCTTATCAAATAAGCAACAAAGATGAGAACAAAGATAAGCCAATAATGTGACATAAAATAGGCTCATTAACATATTCAGACCATGAAAAGGGGAAAGGTGATGAGATGGAAATTCAATGGAAAAAATGATATTTTTTTACAAATTTTATATTTAAATTGATATAAATATACTTTTAATTTAGTGTGTTTACTGTTTTATGTTTTATTAGTGACTTCTTTGTTTTGCAGCCCAGCTGTTTTGAATTTGATTTGCATAAAGTCTTTGGCATGCTATAGCATGGAATACCACATTATTGTGTTTAGCAAACAAAGCTTTTGGGCAGTACCAGCTGCTTTCAAACACACACAGATAGTATGTGTGCAAACACTGACAGAAGCACACAGAAACTCATCACACACACACACACACACACACACACACACACACACACACACACACACACACACACACACACACACACACACACACACACACACACACACACACGCACAGCTTTGGTCAGCTGACTTCAGCTTGTACTGTAAGAAAAAAACAACCCTCAGATACGGGGGTACTCACACTCGCTGTATTGTTGCAGCTGGGTAAACTCGGCTGGGCTCAGACAGACCCAGCTCCCGTCTCCCATGCTGTCTGAAGCCAGGGGCAGCGCTCTGCGTCTGGGAGAGTGTCGGTCCACAAGTGCCGCTACAGGGATCGAAGGCTATCCTTGGGTCAACTCATGTGATAAGACAGCGGTGAAGAGGTTTGCGGATGTCATCTCTTCCTCTTCGTATTCAGAACCTTGCAAACACACAGTTAAATATCTGAAGTCTGGCGTTTATCTGTGCAGCGTTTTTTCAAGGGTTCAGCTGAAGTCGTGAGATTTTATGTGCTGATTATTGCTGAAGTGCTCTAAATATTGAATTTGTCACTTTGAAAAACAAAAAGACGTATGGTGACTGTCTAACTAACTACTCTTCATGACTCAGGGATGGCACTAGATTTCTCATCAGAAGGTCTGCATCAGAGTCACCTTTGTTGACCTGGAGAGAGAGGAAAACACAAAAAGAAGAGAGAATAAACATAAATTCTGGTGCTCATAAGGGGGTGAGAAAGGAAGGAATGACAGCAGATGATGAACAAAAACAGATTTATTTGCAGGAGAGATGAAGGTGGAGAGTGATGGAGCATCGAGGAGCAGAGAGAACAGCCAGCTGAGGGAGCTGCTGCTCGGACTATCACACAGGAGATTGTAATTTTATTCTTTATGTAAAAACTCATTTAATTTATAGAGCTGAAAGGGACAAAACTGAAACAAGTAGAAATACAGTAATATATACTGAGCAACTTTAAAAATGCGTATTTTTAAGAACCCAATATCTTCCTTTCACTAGCTCTAATCTACTGAAACAAACAATCATGTAATTCACTGAAATGACTTTTTTAAGTACCCACAACCAAAACATGTTAAATCATGAATAACCATCATTTAGTCATAACATAAAAAATAACAGTCATTGGTGCATTTCAGTGTAAACCATGATGTTGGTGAGATTTTTTTCTGTATGATTGAAAAGACCCGGTCAAGGTGATAATTTACCGGGTCTAATTAATGTCCTACTGAAACAATGATGATGTCACGGCTTCCACAAAACTTACATGACCAGGCAGTTGGGATGCTGATGATGATGATGATGGTCTGAACTCTGCAGACACGTGTAGCACAGATGTTACAGATGTTATGGCTCATTGCACAGTGGAGGCAGATTACATTTAGTGACAAGTCCAGATTTAATTTGCACAGAGCTGATGGTCGTAGGCGTTTGTATCGTTGCCGTGGGGAACGCTATCCTGCAGCATACATCCAGGAAGTGGATCGTTTTGGTGGTGATGTCATGATGTGGGGAGCCATTGCTAATGAATGGTGGTCAGAACTTGTCCACATCCACAGTACACTGACAGCCATCTGTTTCTGAGATACGGTCCTAGGTCCACATGTCATTCCCAGGATACAGCAATCAGGCATCACCTTCATGCAGGACAATGCCAGACCACATGTGGCTCATGTCTGTCAGGAGTAGCCTACCTGGACCAGAACTATGTCACTGTCCTTCCTTGACCAGCATATTCACCAGAACTCAACCCAATAGAGCATCTGTGGGACGTTCAGGATCACCAGGTGAGAGAGAGAGAGATCCTGATCCAGCAACACATGAACAACTTGTCACAGCTCTGCAGGAAGAATGACGTCATCCTACAAGTCCAGAATAACATCTTATCCATTCAGGAGGTGTAAAGTAGTGATAAGTGCTGGAGGTAGACACGCACGGTAGTGACTGTTGTTGTTCTCTGTCTCACCATCCACACTTTCTGACTTGTAAACACTAAGACAAAAACCACTAATCTGCACAAAAATGATTTTTCTGTTTGGCTAAAGGGTGAATAAAGATGTGAACCATAATTTACCTTTGATATTTAATATGAACAGAACTGCAGGAAATCCTACAAAATGATGCGTTTTTACTGTTGCTCAGTATATTACCTGCACAGAGGGAACACTCCCTGTTTACAAACATTTCACTTCTTATTTCAAAAATCACTACTGAGCCTGCTCTCAAAGGAAAGTCACAGTTTATGTATAAAAAAGAAATATTAATAGACGCAACCAGGTCCATTTTCTTTACAATTAAGTCATGCTTTAACCAAAAAGATTTAATTGTCAATTTTGTGGTATCCAAAAACAAGTCCAACAAACAAAAGGGGCTCAGATGTGGAGTCTAACTGTTCACTGAATCCCTGAGGGTGTGTCAGGTAGACACTGAGTCTGCAGATGGACCTACTGGAGAACAGAGATTGATTAATTAATTATATGTTTATGTTTTAAATATGTTTATTATGTTTTAAATGTTATGTTTTAAATATGTTTATTTATTTAATTCATCATTCTTGCACCTCATGTTTATCTTGCACTGATTTTTTTTCTTTACTGCTGTTAATTATTCTATTCTTCTATCTGCTCTGGAGAGAAGCCATGCAAAATGTCATTGTACTTGTGTTTAATGACAATAAAGATCATTCTGATTCTGATTCTGATTATTATCATACAACAACATTGATTCGTGAATATCATAAAAGACTTAGACAGATGTTAGTTTTGTGTAGAATGCAGTTAGAATACAGATGAAGTCAGCTGATGTCATGGCTACTAATGTATTTCCGATACATAACATAAAAGACAACACAGACAGGAGGTAGAGCTGGAAACTCCTGCCTACCTTCTCCATACTGCCTGGACATAGATGGTTTCTGTTGAGATTAGCTTCTGAACTGACAGCTCAGCACACAGCTCTCTCTCTCTCTCTCTCTCTCTCTCTCTCTCTCTCTCTTGTTTAAAGTCAATATAGCTCACCCAGCAGTCAATATCTGTCTCTCTCTCTCTCTGCAAACACCTTAAACAAATATAATCCAACCAGCTCAACTAGACGGTGTTACTTAAATAGAATTAAAATGTCAGTGTCCTGAATGAATGGATGCATTGGTCTAAACAATCAGCAGCAGAAAGTGAACATGATACTTAGGATACTGTTTTATTTTCTGCTTGTGTGTAGCCTACAAACTGTCACAGGTAAATAATAAGACAAAGAAAAATATTATACAGATTATATATAGAAAAATGTTTTTCAAACATGTAATTAATGATAAAACCAGTCAGGATTGTCCATCTTCCACACAATGACACCTGTCATTTCTGTTTAAGTAAGACTAGCAAGAAAGAAATTAAATTTAAATTTTTTTTTTTTTAAATTTAAATTAAACAAAAGGCCCATCCAAAATCCTGGCACTGCTCCTGGTTTGCTTTATGCATCTGAAATTCACGTAAGCCAATATGTTTTAAGTGATTGAGGAACCAATCATTACTAAAGCATATTTTATGGAATAAAAGCAAGTGATCAGAGTTGTCATATCAGCATATCAGGTGTGTTGATTCACAACATCAACTCATACATATGTAGTATCACCTGATGCTAATCACTGCCACCTAATATTCTCAAGATGATAAACTACTGAAAAAGTCAGTCTAACATTTGAAGGTGTTGTCAGTTAAGGTTAATTAAAGGATGTAAGGTATGTGAGTGGGTGTGCTTTAACAATAGCACTAGCCTGCAGCTCCAAATAAAGCTTAACTCCTCATCTCATGGCCAGTTAGCCCCAAAGCTAAGTGAGAAACATGTCTTTTTTTGTAATTTGGGTATATCAACCCTTTAAACTAATAGTTGTATTAGAATCGTGTCACATTAAGTTTGTGTTTGAAGATGGTGTGATTTTATATCATCCTAACATGTTAGTATACTTACAACGTCCTAATATTTAGCAGATACTGGACCTGGTTTGCATGGTTATAGTTAGCTTGGTAACAAGGTAATATTTATTTTAGTATAAGGTGATAGTACATATCATACTGTCATCTAATGATTAATTTGTCATTACCCTCCAAACCAAACCTCCATCTTCAGCAGGAAGTTGTAAGTGCCAGGGATGGAGTAAGACAAAAACTTGACCATGACATATTTGGCCCAGGCCCCTCCACAACCAGTCAGACTGCTGATGATGTTGAAGACATAGCAGCCACTGCAGCAAACATAGCAGTTATTTTTGCACATTTGGCCACATCCACATTTTGTTTTGTTGTCTTTGTTTTGCTGGATGTCTGCTTCACCCACAGACTTTAGGCAACGTTCACCACCAACATTTACTCACACACAACTGCAATCCATTTATGGATTTAAGCATAATATTTAGAGAATTTTAAAAAAGTGCATCTCAGGGACAAGGATGAAAATCAATATTAAATGGTGGGGGGTAGTGTAGGTAGGGGGGTAGGGGGTGACAGTGTCCATGGCATGGGTAACCTGCACATCTGTGAAGACAACATTAATGCTGATGATACAGGTGATACAGGTTCAGGAACAACATGCTGCCATCCAGATGTCTTTTCAAGGACGGCCCTGTTTATTAATGGAAGTCATTGCATTCCGTTTTAATTCATGTTTTACTCTGCATCAGTTTGTATTACCAAATGTTACCCAAACCTACTTTCAGCCACAGAGTAATACTTTGTTATTGTGCCAGCACAATCTTCATTATCACAATCTCATCTTCATTACAGTGAATCATCATCATCTTCATCAGCACTGAGACTCATTTCCAGCAGAACAGAATTACCCAAAAAGACATTTAAAAGAGATATTGTTACTTCAGTTAATTGTTCAGTCTTATTGTCTGTAATTTATCATCATGAAAGCCTTCTTCACATAAAATACAATTGGTCTGAAATATGATTAATTCATTTAATCATGATCTAAAAGTAATTTAATTTACATATTGAAAAAATACTGGAATCAATCTTGCCAATAAAATGTACTAAAAGTGTTACTTGGTAGTTACGGTAGTCGTATGGGAACTCCACTAAATGTCCATAAAAAAGAATGAATGAATGATCAGAATGACGTCAGTGTCCTCAGTAGTACCTATGACTTAAACAATGGAAATCTATCTCAGCTTTGTGTGCAATGACGTTTGTTAGCACTACCATGGAGTATTAGGACTACTACTTGAGAATAAAGTGGAAATATTACCAAATAAAAGTTATAATTAAGAAAAAAAGTCACATGGTTTGGAGCAAAAAGTTGTAAAAAATAATACTACAAGAATAAAGTTGTAATTTTACAAGAAAAAAAGTCATAATATGATGAGAATACTTGTAAAGCTCTAGTTTTAGGCTACGCTATGTTAACAATAACAAACACAAATAAAGAAATATTGAATCTTTTGGCACATTGACACCACATTATTATAAGCATCAGGACTCGGGTCTGGGTCTGGGTTTGGGTTTGGGTCTGGGTCTGGTTCTGGGTCTGGGTTTGGTCTGGGTCTGTTCTGAAGAAAGAACCAGACAGACTGGGAGGAAACTGCCTCCTTTCTCGAGGAGGAGGTGGCTGGTAGTGGTTGACTGCAGGTTGCATCAGTGTGACACTATGACATTATTCTCCTAATATTGCAACTTTATTCTTGTAATATTCTGACAGTGCAGGTGGACTGTGCTAATGGGCCGCACAGCTGTTCCTAATGCTAACAGAACAAAGGGGAGATGTTTAGGTACTTGTATATACTGTGGGTGTGTGACAGAGACAGAGTACGGGGCCTCCCCTCTGTGCAGAGAGGGATTCTGTTTTGCTCACGACGTTGCCCGGCAACTATGACGTCACTTGAGTGCACGACAAAGAGCAGCAGCATGACAGAGATAGAGGGAGAGATGGAGGGAGAGAGAGATCACTGCAGACACTGTGAAAAGATTTACCTTCATGATGAGCACATGTCCTCAGTATGGCTCTGGTTTTAACATTTAAATGTGTTCTATTATAACAACAGAATGTTTGTTTAACCAATAGCTTCCTGTATGTTAGAGCATTAAATAAAGATCAATACCCCTCATAATGTAACTATGTTACATGTATTGCTACAGTTAGCAGCTAGCTCAGCTTAGACTGAAAGACTGCAGAAACACCTAGCTTCACTCATACCAATGAATCACCATTCATTCCAGTTGTTTCTGTACATTCACCACAAAGAGGTGTTATAGAAAATGCAGAGCTTGCACATTAGGACTCTAATGATGTTTACTGATCACACTAATGATGAGATGTGTCCTTGTTTGGGTTCTGTAGATTCTTTTTCCCTCCGTTAGGATGGTTTTCTCCTGTCCCCCTTCCCCAGTTGTTCCCAGTCCTGTCTCGTCTTTGTGTATTTAGTCTGTGTGTTTTCCCCCTTGAGTTGCCAGTTTGTCGTGTTTCCGATGAATACCCTTCCACATGTTGTTCAGCCGTCTCCCTCGTGTTTCCGTCGTGAACCTTGTGAGTTGTGGTCGTTAGCTTGTATCTTTGTCTGTATCTTGGATTTTTGCCCCTAGAGTTTTCATTCTGATTATTTCTTGGACTAGTTGGATTTTCTATTTGGACTTTATTTTTCCTGTTCATGGTCTTTTGAGTTTCTTTTTTTCTTCATTTACCGCAGCCTGTAAGTTTTGATATTTTTGTTAATTAAATCATTGAACTGCATTAAACCAGTGTCTCTGGCTTTATTCTGCATTATTTGTACTATCTTGCTGGAATGTGACCAAAAGATGGAGAGAATTCTGCTGGATGACAAAAGTAAGCCAAGAGAAAAGGAAGTAAACCAAGAACCAGAAATCCTCAGCCATTATCTGCTCAGCCTAATGCCAATGGAAAAAACAACCTAAACCAGACATGAGTCCCTTCAGTTTGTACGAACAATCTAAGTCTCCAGAAGCTCAGAGATCCCAAAATGATTCAGAAGATAATATTTACACCCTTTTTTTTACGCTGGAATCTTCACTGTAGCCTCTAAGTTAAAAATGTTAGCAAGGCTGTGATACACAACTGACACACTCACACACCTTGACGTCTGAAAATTAAAGCTTAGATTATCAAGGTGAAGGCATGTGAAGCTTAGAGGTGAGCAAATAAAGACTTTATTTTCTTTTTTGGCTGAACTGTTCCTTTAAAGTTTGCAGTTTGCGTTCGTGTAATGATGCCACATTTCCTCTGTAGAGTGTATGACAGATGCTGTCGAGGCAGACCCTCACTTCAGGAAGAGTAGGAGGACACAGATACACTTTGTCGGGGACACACACACACACACACACACACACACACAGATACACACATCGTCACTGTGGACATGTCTGCGGCAGGAAGCCATAGGCCTGTGTGATCATATGATTAAATGGATGCCAACAGCAGCTTTTCTGTGTCAAACGTGAGTCATTTTCAGCACTGCGATAATCTTCATGGTCCATGTACTTGCTAAATATAGCCCTCCTGTTATAACTGGGTCAGTAGTTGCTGAACAGCTCTAGAAAATTCAAGCCCCAGTTCACGTCTGCATCAAGTGGTGGCTCCCACTGAAACATTGAACTGGTTGTGATGATTTTTCTCAGATGAAGCTCAAATTTGTGGAGTGCTTCTGGGATTATACTTCAAATCTGCATTGACATCAGAGCTCAGCTGTAGCTTACACTTCATAGAAGACCTTTAACCATTCCTGTGAAGTCCGTCTGTCATGTGAATGTTTATAACGGTGAAGCACACTTAAAATGATTCACACCCTCAACAGAAAGCCTAACCTTTCGCTGCCTGACCGCCTGGAGAGTAACAAGGGCGAGGTGAAAGATGGCAAGCTGAAGGTTGAGTCAACTTCGTGCAGTTGGAAAATTCTCACAGGCTTGAGTAGACTTAATGTCTCATGGGGAAAAAAACGCAGTCAGAGCAGGCTCTGCAGAGCTCAGCAGCGACAAGCCACACAGCAACAGGAGAGCTTTAGCATGGCATTACAGGCCCTGCATGAACTGTTCTATCATGTCAGCTGAACTCCTCCGTTAACATGAAGTTAAATCACACATGCAGATATTTTATAGTTAACCATTATGTGTGCCTGTGCATTCAGAGTGAATTCCTTACTGGCATCTTCTTTGCATTTACCAGTGTGTAGCTGTATTTGTATGTCTGAAATTGACTATATTGCCATAATCATCACTTTCTGCACGTGCAAGAAAATCAAACGTCTCAAGTATATACAGGCCGAGGTTTAAATGTTCTCAGCCTTGAGATCAAAAGAGGGCAAATTCTTCAGTATTAACCATTGAATCACTTGAATTGCTTCAGTCTCCTGGCCTCAGACCAATGACTGTCTGTCATGTTAGGCTCTTTATAGAGGCCTAGGGTGCATAAGAAGATGCTCACACTACATGAGGAATAAAGAAAGGCTATTATGAGGTGTGATATGATTGGCATAATGCTAATGGCATTAAACCATTTTCATTTCCTGTCTCTATTTCCCTCCAAAGCTTTCTAAGCGCTGAACCCTCAGACTTACTTTAATTCCTGGGTCATGTATCATCCTTCCAATAGGTGTCATTGAAATCCACCCTGTAGTTTTGGAGTGATAAATTTGTAAAATAAACCAACAAACTATGGGTGAAAAACAGGGCAGAGGTATTAAACGTGGTGTCTGTAAATACAGCAAAGAAATAGACAAGTACAGAAGTATTATAAATATGGAGTTGCACATGTTCAGATGTATCTGGTTAGCCATGGTTGTTGAAGTGGAGGTTAACCCAGGTTTCTCTTTTTCCTTCATGCTATAGTGCCTGCATTTGCATCGCATTAGAATCTTCAGGGGACACACTCCAAAGTGACACTTGACACTGATGACCTATGTTCTGAAGAGTCTGTGGCGTGTCTGCATTCCTGCATGGACCAAGTTTCTGCTGCAAATTCTTCTGCAAAGATTTAAAATCTTAGACATGGAAATATGAGATTAATCATCCTGTTTTAAAGGTTATTTACTGGAAAAAATATATTTTAAGTTAAATTTTTTATTATTATTTTCAATCATCTATTGTATATATATATATATATAGCTGCTATATTGTTGCTATATTTTTTTTTCAGTGTGCCCTTGGTGTCAGAGTGCAGGACTGTAGGGCTTCAGACTCAGTATGATGAATGAGAGTGAACTTTGTAGAATCCAGTTACCAGGACAGGGACATTTCTGTGGACAGTCAAATGTTGGATATTTTACGCTTTAGATATTTTAATGTTCTAAACTGTTAATATACTCAATAGTGGGGTTGAACCACATCAACATATTTGAATGTCATATGTCAACATGAAATAAACAAAAATTACACAAAAGCTACATGCTGGTTAGCAACGTGTGTGAGATTAAAAGGACAATGACAATGTTACCTCACAGCAAGAAGGTTCTGGATTCAAATCCACCTGAGGACAGGACTGTTCTGTGTGGAATTCTCCCTGTGTCTGCTGGGTGAGGTGAATTGGTATTATACATAACCACAATCATTTCCACCCCTCACACAGGTGTTTATCATTACAACAAAGGTCTCCTAATATTAATGGGTTAGTAACTTTAACCCTAATCTTATATTCCCCTCAACCTCACACAGTTTTATACCTAATAACCAAACCTTTAAGATAGAACTTTTAATTTCTAATATTTCTACATTAAAATGTTTAAAAATGACTCTTGCTTCTATATTTTGTTAAGCGGTCTACTTGCAAATGTTCCCAACAACGTTCAAACTCATTTGGTCGCCTTTTGCAATGGCTTCCAGGAGAGAGTCAGAGAATGAGGAAGGAAGTCAGCATGACTAAACCTGAATAAAACTTTATTAACATCACCTTGGGAGTGAACCCTTTTGCCTGAGTCACGTCAGCAATGATGGCTGTGTACAATATAGATAGTAAGTCCCATGAGCCCACAGTACAGGGAACATTTGTTGTATTTAGACTGAGAAAAATCTCGAGCAGAAGAATCTACAACGTACGTATTGTGTGCCTGACCACAGTTTAGTTAGATACCTTTTGATTTGATCATGTTCATAACAGCAGAGTTGGAGATTGGCGTCCAGGCTCCAACCTCATCACTATTTCCACTGAGATATTGGGGCGTGACAAGCAAACATCTTGAACCCCCTTAACTGGAGCCTACAGGTGGATGCTGGTTTGGGGCTGGAGCTGAGGAAGCAGCAGAGGCATTGACAGGCAGAGGGAGAGATTGGGAATGGACAAACAAAAAAAATGTTCTTGTGTCATTTTAGACGTAAAGTTCAGCTGGAAACCAATCTGTTCACATCACCAATGAGAACACGGCTGCCGCAGGATCTAAAGCCAGAGACGCTTGTATTCAAAAAAACAGCAGAAAGCACATGAATAATGGCTGGTGGAACCAGGAACTCATGAGAGCAGCAGCGGAATGGGATGGAGCTGGAGAGAAGGTGATGCTCCAACTAGTATGACAAACACGAGATCTTCTGAAGTTCTAACCAGTTATTTGCCTACAGCAGGTCTACATTGTCAAGGTTACAAGGGTAAGAAAGTGGAGCAGGGTGGACATAAGGGGATACTCCTACTTTTATAACATCCGCCCTGTGCTCCACCTAAAATTCTTTTTTTTGTGATACTGTATTCATCCTACAGGGGAAATTCTTTCTCTTCATTTGATCCATCCCTGAGGAGCAGTGCTGCCTTTACGGCGCCCAGGGAGCAAACTGGGGTTCAGTATCATTACTCAAGGATACTTCAACTTGCAGACTTGCAGGAGCTTGGGATCGAACCACTGACCTTTCGTTTCACATCCACTCTGTTCATATGAAGTCTTCACACTCTTAATTGTCTTATTGCTGTATTGTGTTTTTATGCCTCCTTGATGCAGATTTTCCTTACAGCATAAGGGCCAAAAGAGGGGATTAGCAGTGAGGACAACAACACAATGGAACTGGTCTTTCCAAATGAAGAGTTTTTGTTCACAGACCAATGAGACAGCGGTGAAGATTTCTGATGAAGAGGAAGAGTTTGTGTTATTTTATGAAGTTTTCAGTCAGGTCACCAAAGTGCACAAGACAAAGACAAATGTAGTGTCTTTGAGCTGTTCGGGGCACAGTTAACCTCAGGGGTTGTACACTGAGCCTCATGTTTACCCATAGAAGGAGTGATGCTCATCACTTGACACACATACTTGACACAAAATCAAAAACACACACTTCTTCACACCTCTTCCTAACCTCTCACCCCCATTATGAGAACTCACTGTTTCCACTTATTTCTTCATAAAAATTGTAATCTTGTTCCTTCCCTCTCTTAAGAGTGAGTCATCTCAGTTTACTCCTCTGTTTTCACAGCTTGTAGCAGAGGCCGTATCATTAACGTCACATCTTCCACAGCATTCTCATTCATCTTCTGAAACTGTACCATGCATCATATGCCTACAGCAGGTGTATACAGTTAAGGTTACACGGATAAGAAAGGGAATTAAAATGCATGATGTGGGGTGATCCACTCTAGCCAACAGTGGAACCTCATGGATTGATCTGCGATTTAGCTCTGCTGTAGGGCTTTCTGAGGATGTAGCCTCATAAATACCAGAAGTATCTATGGAAGGCCTAGGTGTCATGGCAACTGGGGATTGTGTGTAAAATGCAAAAGTGGAATGGAAAGGCCAAGCTATACACAACAACTGATTGCACTACATTTAAAGGAGAATGCCAACATAATTGAGATGATAGATTTTCATACTCTTTGTCTGGCCTATGGTGAGAGAAAAACTCCTTCACTGAACGTCAATCCAAAAACCAAAAAATGTTCTCTTGGCAGTGGCTTTGAAATAGAGTACAGTAGAATACAGCAGAGTACATCAGAGTAGAATAGAATACAGTAGAATACAGTAGACAGCAGAGTACAGTAGAATACAGTAGGTACAGTAGAATACAGTAGAGTACAATAGAGTACAGCAGAATATAGTAGAGTACAGTAGAGTACAGTAGAGTACAGTATAATATAGTAGAGTACAGTAGAATACAGCAGAGTACATCAGAGTATAATAGAATACAGTAGAATACAGTAGACAGCAGAGTACAGCAGAATATAGTAGGTACAGTAGAATACAGTAGAGTAGAGCATAATATGGTAGAGTACAGTACAATAGAGTAGAATACAGTAGAATATAGTAGAATACAGTTTTTCTCCATGCAGTGACATAAAGACACTTTCAAGTCAATGCATTAGCAGACCAGGCTATCTAGGCTATCCATGTTTCTGAGGCTAGGCTACTATAGATGTTGCTGAGGCTAGGCTTCTATCCATGATGTTGAGGCTAAGCTACTATAGATGTTGCTGAGGCTAGGCTACTATCCATGATGTTGAGGCTAAGCTACTATAGATGTTGCTGAGGCTAGGCTACTATCCATGATGTTGAGGCTAAGCTACTATAGATGTTGCTGAGGCTAGGCTACTATCCATGATGTTGAGGCTAAGCTACTATAGATGTTGCTGAGGCTAGGCTACTATCCATGTTGCTGAGGCTAGGCTACTATCCATGATGCTGAGGCTAAGCTACTATAGATGTTGCTGAGGCTAGGCTACTATCCATGTTGCTGAGGCTAGGCTACTATCCATGATGCTGAGGCTAAGCTACTATAGATGTTGCTGAGGCTAGGCTACTATCCATGATGTTGAGGCTAAGCTACTATAGATGTTGCTGAGGCTAGGCTATAATCCATGCTGCGTCTGCTTCATTTCAGCATTAAATTTAGTTTAGAACTGCTGTCGAATGTAATCAGACCAAACAGCTGATCTGTCATAGTACTCACTTGCCTGCTGTTACTTAGGTTCTGAAAGTCAGAACCAGGCCACCTCTTTTCATTGGTTCTGCTCTCTTTGGACTGTACTGAGGTTTCACAAACACAATTTTGGTTCATTTTTAACGTTCAAAAATGTTCCAAAGTCCAGACCAAAGGCATAGAAGAACCCTTAAAGACCCTGTCTGAGATCTCTATGGCAGTATCGCATAGTAGTTTCTGTCAGTAGAAGTGGGAACCATCAAGATGTTATTAAATATCTATGTCGGTTCTTGATGCCGGTCATGTTCCGTGTTTGAGCAAAGTATAAATTGAATGTGTAAATCCATAGAATAGAATAACATATTTTGTGATTATCTCAATATTTCCCTTGTTGATGTATAATCTCTGACCAAGCAAGCAACAGGTGGCAAACAGTTTTCTCATCCCCCTCCCACTGAGTTAACATAAAGGCTTAGGCATGCTTTAATTAGAGTGCTTGTGTAATTATGTTGTCAAGGAACATGTAAAACGCTGTTTCCAGTGGTGACACTGCACATGTTGGCCAAGGTGAAGAACTAAATGAAAAGGCCTTAAAGATGTGGAAGATCAGTAAATCTGTTGTAAAGAGTCCTGAAAATAAGTCCGTCTCATGCTGTACTGATAAAAAGTCCAACCTATAAAGTTATCACAAATATATATGTTTACATTCCAGTGGAGGCAAATAATGTCAGTTATGAGACAAACAGGAGCAGCGCTGTAGGCTCAGAATATATTTAATCAGGGATCCTTGAAGGTTGATTCAGAAGCAACTGGACTTCTTTTCTTAGCTTGAAGACGTTTCACCTCTCATCCAAGAGGCTTCATCGGTTCTAAACTGTTGGTACGGGGTCAGGATATTTATCCTCTGTGAGATGTAAATCAGGGATGTTCACCCACAAGAGTTTCCTCCTGGCTTTTGTTGACGATATGCTTTCCTGCCACATATTTACTACAGACACAGACCGACTGAGTCAATTCAAAATACCAAATATTGTCAATGACAACAAAAAACAACACAAAAAAACCTAAATAAATGCTGACTTCACACACTCCCAAAACTGACTGCTGTCAGAGTTCGACAGCTGAGTGGGTGAACATGTGACTGTTTGATAAAATTGAATTAGACAGACCAGTAACCAACACAATGTCTGGCTACTGGTTTATGACTTGGTTACTTTTGTTACTAGAAACACTCCATTTAATATCTTAAAGTTACTGTTGGTAATTTATTTGTTTTATATTAAATTTATGTATTTGTAGAAAAGTTCTTCACATCCCAAGAGCAATCAATACCTCAAGTCCAGTGTGTGTTACAGGCATGTAATAAATCCATCCAATCATTTCATTCTGTCTGGATTAACTGATTGGATGGTCTATCTGTCTCTCTATACACATAACATAATAATTACAGCCACAGCATTGAATAGTATTTAAATTACATATAAAATGTTCATCTAATTATAATTTGATAAGTTAAATGTATGCAGGTTTTCCTTTCCTGTTGAGTCAATGATTAATAACTTTATTCATTTAATTTCTGATTCAATTAAAATAATACAAAGTTATGCATAAACCTAATGTGTTCATTCAATTATTACATATTAACTTTTTCAAGTGTTCGCTATTCAATTACTAGACATAATAATTCAACTAGTTTAACTCACCCTAACCCTAACCAGTAACCCAAAACACACACCTACAGACCCATTAATCTGGTAACCAGTAACACAAAACACACACCTACAGACCCATTAATCTGGTAACCAGTAACACAAAACACACAGCTACAGACCCATTAATCTGGTAACCAGTAACCCAAAACACACACCTACAGACCCATTAATCTGGTAACCAGTAACACAAAACACACACCTACAGACCCATTAATCTGGTAACCAGTAACACAAAACACACACCTACAGACCCATTAATCTGGTAACCAGTAACACAAAACACACACCTACAGACCCGTTAATCTGGTAACCAGTAACCCAAAACACACACCTCCAGACCCGTTACTCAGCTGTAACAGAAAACACACGCCTACAGAACCATTAAACAGCTAACCAGTAACACAAAACACACACCTACAGACCCGTTAATCTGGTAACCAGTAACACAAAACACACACCTACAGACCCGTTGATCAGGTAACCAGTAACACAAAACACACAACTCCAGACCAGTTACTCAGCTGTAACACAAAACACACACCTCCAGACCCGTTACTCAGCTGTAACACAAAACACACGCCTACAGACCCGTTAATCTGGTAACCAGTAACACAAAACACACACCTACAGACCCGTTGATCAGGTAACCAGTAACACAAAACACACAACTCCAGACCAGTTACTCAGCTGTAACACAAAACACACACCTCCAGACCCGTTACTCAGCTGTAACACAAAACACACGCCTACAGACCCGTTAATCTGGTAACCAGTAACACAAAACACACAACTCCAGACCCGTTACTCAGCTGTAACACAAAACACACAACTCCAGACCCGTTACTCAGCTGTAACACAAAACACACACCTCCAGACCCGTTACTCAGCTGTAACACAAAACACACACCTCCAGACCCGTTACTCAGCTGTAACACAAAACACACGCCTACAGAACCATTAATCTTGTAACCAGTAACACAAAACACCCACAGACCTGTTAAACAGCTAACCAGTAACACAAAACACCTACAGACCCGTTACTCAGCTGTAACACAAAACACACGCCTACAGAACCATTAATCTTGTAACCAGTAACACAAAACACACACCTACAGACCCGTTAATCTGGTAACCAGTAACACAAAACACACACCTACAGACCCGTTAATCTGGTAACCAGTAACACAAAACACCCACAGACCTGTTAAACAGCTAACCAGTAACACAAAACACCTACAGACCTGTTACTCAGCTGTAACACAAAACACACACCTACAGACCCGTTAATCTGGTAACCAGTAGCACAAAACACCTACAGACCTGTTACTCAGCTGTAACACAAAACACATAATACATGGATCCTAATGAAAACAATCAGCCATGTTTAGGGAGTTGGTATCTATGAGTTTGTGCAGTTTGTTGTGGATCCAAATAAAAACCTTTATCCTTTAGATTTAAATGTTAGTTACATATCCAGAAAGCTTACATTATGCTAACAGGGCTATGAGTTAGGTTTGATTGAATCAGCTCAGCTAAAGACTAGACGTACAGAAGTCCTGTTTATAAGGTTAATGGCTGATCGTCTGCCTGTCTGGAGCAGAGTTATCACATCATCACTGTTTGTGTGGAGTCTTCAGCCTTTCACTGTTTTTCTAGCCTCGCTTTCAGTGAGAGAAGCTACTGATTCAGTTCAGTGATAATAAAGACTCAGAAGTGCCGGGTCAGCATAAGGATTGAGCATTCAAGACTCATGTACCAAACAGCTCTATTATCTAGAGTTTTTACATAAAAGTTGACTTTATGTAAATGTATTCGGGTCAGTGCTGAAATTAAATTCATCGATTTGAGTGTGTCTGTGGATGATCGGGTCCTAATCACGCCGGTCCATGCTCAGACAGTTCACCTCTAAACCCATCTGCTGAATTACTGTCTGATGGCTCAGGAATCATCTCCACATATGACACAGACATGACTTCAACAATATACTTAACAATATGCTGTACATGCTATCATAGGGCTGCTAGATGATCCTCATCCCTTTACCCTCTATCCATCCTCTGTGCAGTCTCTCCTCCTCAGCTCTGGTGTCCTCACAGACAGGACGGGGCAGAGATTTCCTCATGTTTATCACCGTCCCAGTGGTTAGTGTCAACTAATAAATAACCATCGCATTTGGTGACAGCTTAATGAAATATATTTAGTCTTATGGACCGCAGAGGTCGGCCCTCTAACACCAAAGCTTTCAACAAGGCAGCCTAGAGAAGGGAGTGACCTTAACATACTCGAAAGTGTGAGGACTAAAATATAAAGTGATAGCACTGGAATTATAATTCAAAATAAATATCTAATTCCTTCTGTAACTAATCTCTCCTTCTCAGAAGTCAGGAAAATTTAAAAAACAAAAACTGAAATATAGATACGTATTTGCTAAATTGCCTATATGGTATAGGACTTTATCATGAGGGAAAAAAATGATGCCCTTCAGCAGCAAATCTACCAAAGGGCAACCTACAGACGAAACATATTAGTGTATTTTAAGTTCATTATATTAATTTTTTTTTAAATTATTTGTTTTTTCCAATAAACGAGTGACCTGACCCTGAGAGGTGATGCAACACACGGTCACTGGACACCAACTGATCAGACTGCAGTAGAGAATTGATGTTGTGCTGAATTGTTTTGACTCCAGTTGTTCCCTGAGGTACTGTAGATAGGTACACATTTTGTTTTTAATCCATCTCCACCCAAACACCCATCACATCCACTTTTGTTCTAACCTCCCCAACTACAAGACAGGTTGTACCACAACACAAAGCTTTATCAGCATCTTTGGATCAGACGCGGAGCATATAAATACATGAAGAAAAGTTCAAGTGAGGAAAGGTCACGGCACATTTGGACGCTAAATAAAACTGTGGTGGAAAAAGGAAAAAAACAAGGAGGGGAATGTGTCAAAACAAAAAGTGGTGAAGAAATAGAGAGCAGGAAGAGACTCAAAGACAGACCAGATGACAGATCAGAAACCAGAGAGAGCCAACATGGGAGAGAGAAGAATGACAGAGAAAGTCTTCTTACCTCTGACCACTGCTGCTCCAACTAGAGTCTGTGTAACATCCCTGTTTGTTTAAGTCCCAGCCAGTCAGTGGGCTCCAGTATGTAGCAGGCTGGACTGGTGTCTGGTTCCCAGTAAGCAGGCAACAGCAGCCCAGTCGTCCTCTCTGCTCACACAATCACGCACCTACATGTAGCTCGACAACAGAGGCACTGGAGCCTCGGCAGGGACAGCAGCAACATCCCTCCCATCCACCCTGAATTAATTAAGCCTTTTTTCCCCCTCCGCTGCCCTCTCTCTCCCTCTCTCTCTCTCCCTCTCCCTCTCTCTCCCTCCCTCTCTCTCTCTCCCTCTCTCTCTCTCTCTCCCTCTCTCTCTCCCTCTCTCTCTCTCTCTCTCTCTCTCCCTCCCTCTCCCTCTCTCTCTCTCCCTCTCTCTCCCTCTGTCTCCCTCTCTTCTGTTTCGCTCAGTCTCTCTGATTCTCATGTGCGCATGGTTAGAGCCTCAGTGTGTTTCTGCTTCCCCGTGTTCAGCTTCCTCTCTTGTTCTCTTTTTCTGTCTCACTGAACAACTGAGAAAGCGTCTTTTTTCCTCCTCCTCTCCATGTCTGTATGGCTCAATCTGCTTGTCCTCTCTATCTATAAACCAGTGAACAGGAAATATTAAATTATTTATTAATCTTGAATTAATAATGTTTTGTTTTTGTATTTTAAGTGTGATTTTGAGAGAACACCACCTCAACTAGGGGGACCTTAAAAACGAGAGTTTCGTATGTAACTACAGTTCTATGAACCCTGGATGACCGCCAGAGGCGGTGCTTTAAGCACTGGATGGTTCCATCTCACGCAACCACAGGTCGAGTAAATATACCAACAAAGTCACCTGTGACCCCTGATGATGCCGGACAGGGCAGGGCATCTTCCAGTGTCGTCAGAGGATCTGTTCCTGCAGAATCTTCTTGTGAGGACATGAGGACTGACTGAACGCTCTGGTGGTCATCCAGAATTCATAGAATCGTAGTTACATACGTAACTCTCATTTTATTTCATCCTTCCTGACCGCCAGAGGCGGTGCTTTAAGCACTGGATGAATTATACCAGAAAAGTCACGAAGAATGCTCACGAAATTAAGGGCTCGATGCCGTCTCCAAGACGGCCGTCGCCACAGGATGCAGAGCAGCAACATTTGCTCAATAAAACCAAGCAAAGGTGCATTATGAGGACCAAGTAGCAGCGGCGCAAAAGTCTTGTTGGGGAACCCCCTCAAGGCAGCCCATGATGTAGCCATACTCCTGGTAGAGTGACACTGATGGTTCTGAGGCACAGGGAGCCCCTGTACTTTATAAGAATGTGAGACCACATGCACAACCCAATGAAAGAGTGAGCCGTGAGCCAGTGTGCACAATTACTGCTAGCGTTAAGCTAAAAAACACTGTAGCCACACAGCAGCACTTTTCCGTTCTTCTGTGCCACTTGGGGTCCAAGTGGAGACCATTCGCACAGATCTGAAGAGGACGCAAAGAGAGTAGGCCTAGTGGGACCACCATGGATGCTGAAGTCAGCATACCTATCAGCCGAAGGAAGAGGCTGTATTTCAGCATACTGCCGTGCTGGAAGCGCCGCAGGAGCTGCAGAATGGTAGCCACACGTTTCAGAAAAAGGGAGGCTCTCATTGATAAAGAGTTGAATACCAGTCCCAGGTAACTCGTAACCTGACTGGGTGTAAGATTGTTCTCAGTATAATTGAACACGAGGCAAAGCCCATTCAGATGACTGAGGAGAGCAGCTGTATCCCTCACAGCCTGCTCCCGAGTTGGGGAGACGATCAACCAAATATCGTCCAAATACGGAAGGATTTTCACACCTGTGGCTTGTAATGGTGACAGGGCCGTTGCCTCGCACCTTGTAAATATTCGTGGAGTTGGTAACAGCCCAAACGGAAGAACCTGAATTGATACACTCCTCTCATAAAGCCACAGCGGATATCCCGCCTGTGATGTTGAGCGATGGGAACATGAAAATATGCGCCCTCCAGGTCAACTGATACAAACCAGTGCCCCTGTGCCACCGGCCCTCTTAAGTCCAGGATAGGGCGAAACCCGCCATCCGTCTTTGGTACTAGAAAATAAGTCGAATAGAACCCCTCAAGCTTCTGGGTCTACGGCCTCGATAGCGACCTTTCCTAAGAAGGGTTGCAACCTCCTGGCTCAGGACAAGAGATTTTTTTGAATCTGTAACCACAGTAAGTTTGATCCAGCTGAAGGTTGGGGGCCTGCGTCGGAATTGTAGTGTGTACCCCTTGGACAGCGTAGACACCACCAAGGGTCTGTGGTCTGTTCTTCCCAGTAGAGGCACAGTGAAGGCGGAGGAGTGAGGGGCCTGCCTGAAAAATGCATTAGGATGCAACGTTGTAACGTCTAATCCTAAACGTGCCAGGACCATACGCACAGCTGGCTGTATTGTGTCCCCTGTGGACAGTGCGTCCTCCTCCTGATAAAGAGGGCATTCAGTTGCAGGGCTGCTTACCTGGGCCGGCTTACTATGCCCTGGCTGGAGGTTTTGCAAGAGGGCTTTAAATTGTGCAAACTCGGTGGAGAGGGCATCCAACTTGTGAGCCAACGTATCAACCTTCCTTGGATTCTTGGTAGGTACATCAGACCCGGATCCACGGCGTCTGGTACCTCCAGGAACTAACCCTAGCCCCGATGTGCCCTCCACCTCGGCTAATCTAGAAAGCCTGGGTGCATGAGGCATGAAATTGCAGTTCACACAGGGGTTATCAGACGGTCATCCTCCGCTTGGAGGGGGGCCATGTAGGAGACACAGATGTGAGCCCAACATATTGAGGAACACAGGCCAACTAGCGGAACCACCAGTGAGTGTTTGTAACTGTGGTTACAAGCATGTTAGCAGTAGAAGGCTGGTAGCGGCCGTACTGCAGCTGCTGCAACCAATAGAGCATAGTAATAATCGGACCAGTGAAAACAGGAGTTGGCCTCACTCCTCCTTTATTGAAAGGACATTTAGCCATGTGTAGTGGCGAAACAAGCATCTTGCAGCATCCTATTATAAAAATGCTTTAAATCAGAGTTACTGCATGTAAAACTTGACAAAATTAATTTCACCAAAACTGTCTCTGTAATTTTCTCTATATTCACGTCCGGTTTGGCCAAAATAAATCTTCCATTTACTGAGTAAGGCGTGAAAATATGCACACATGATGTTCATTTGCTTCTTTGTTGGTTGGTTGGATTGTCAGCAGGATTACACAAAAAGTGCTTGTCGGATTTCCATGAAACTTTGTTGAAGGGTGAAAAATGGATCAGGAAAGAAGCCATTAAATTATAGAGTGCATCTGGAAAGAGGGGTGGATCCAGTTTTTTTTTCTTTAACTTTTTAATTTTGCTAAATCAAATTTTTTTCACCATATTCCCTAATTATAAAATAGATTTCCACAAAACCTTGATGGGGGTGGGGCATCGGCCAGGCAAGCTGAACAGACGTGCAGGATTGTACAGCCTTGGCCACAGAATGTCCTTCACTGAGTAAATGTACAATAGAAGATGTTAGAAAGTGACCATGGAAGCAGGAAAATATGGCACACGCACACACACACACACACACACACACACACACACACACACACACACACACACACACACACACACACGCACACACGCACACAGTCATCAGAGGATGTCACAGAACTCTAAAGGTGTCAGTGCAATGTGTTGGCCTGCTGTGCTGCAGGCTATTTCTGTAGTGAAGTCATTGAAGATTAAACCAGTAGCATCCATCTATCTGTCCTCTCTCCTGTCTCACAGCTGCCTCTAACAGACACACACTTTTCTCTCTCTCTCACACACAGATGTGGTGTGTTGCCTCATTTCACAGAATCCTGTGATACTTCCTGCTGCCGTTCATGTGAGCTAAAAGAGGCCAGTCCCCAGAGAAACGAGAAAAGAGGAGAATGTATTATTTCTCTCTTCTCTCTCTGCCCTCTCCTCGTTCTCACATTTCCATCATACTGTCGCCTGGATGTTACACGAAGCTGTTTTCATTTTCATTGAATCGTTTCTCTGTTGCTCCTTGTTCATTTGTAACTCTCAGTCAAACAAAGCAGCAGAGAGGGGGGTTGTCAAGTACAGTAATACCCAAAGATGGGGACAACCCTTATGATGGGAACTCTTACAGGACACAAACTAATCTCAAATGGAAAACTGGAATCTCCTGATGCCTCGGTTCTCCTTAGTAACCCGGAGGAATGTAACTGTTTGGGAGGATGAAAACACAATCCGCTGCAAGTTTCTACCACTTCCAAAAGTACGTCTGACATTCACTAATAACTTCCAAGCAGTGGTTGGGGGGTTTGAGGTAGACAGAGGAGGGAAGGGGGCCTGTTGAATGTCACAAATGATGATGTAACTGTAAAGGCAAAGGTCATCTGGCAGGGATAAAGTCACATTCTGCCAACTGAAGCTTAAATACAGACGCCAGCAATAATAGAAAGAAGGAGGGGGGCTTCAGCTGGAGCAGCAAAAACAAATGGCCCTCAGCTTCATCAGAGATGAAGACAAACAGGACAGAAATAGCACAATGTTGCCTCTTGGTGAATCTCATTTCACACATGATTAGTGGTAAAGTTTTCATATATTTCACAGTTAGATTTTGTGAGTTTAAAACCCTGTTTCCAAAAAAGTTTGTGTGTGTGTGTGTGTGTGTGTGTGGGGGGGGGGGTTAAAATGTAAATAGAAACAGAATTTGATGATTTGCTAAATATTGAAACTCCATATTTAATTGAAAGTAGCACAAAGACAACATCTCAAATGTTGAAAATGAGAAATGTCATTGTTTTTTAAAATTATATGCCCCTTTTGAATTTGATGGCAGCAACACCTTTCAAAAAAGTTGTGACATTGGCAACAAAAGACTGTAAAAGTAGTGAAATGCTCAAAGAAAACAGCTGGTGGAACATCTCAACATTAATGAGGTTAACTGGCAACAGGTTAGTAACATGATTGGCCATAAAATGTTGCATTAAAAACAGACAGGATTCTGTAGTGAACATCACTGCCCGCCTCCTCCGGGCTAAAGAGGAGAGAGACCATCTGGCAAAAGCCAGCATCTATGATGGTGTGGGGGGGCATTAGTCCACATGTCATGGGTAACCTGCACATTTGTGAAGGCACCATTAATGCTGAACCATAAAAACAGGTTTTGGAGCAACATATGCTGCCAAGTAGACGACGTCTTTTTCAGGGAAGGCCTAGTTTATATCAGCAACACAATGTCAAACCACATTTTGCAGGTATTCCAACAGCATGGCTCCATAGTAAAAGAGTCTGGTGCTAAACTGACCTGCCTGCAGTCCAGACTTGTCACCCATTAAAATGTTTGGAGCTTTATGAAACGTAAAATAGGACAAAGGAGACCCTGAACTCTGGAGCAGCTGAAATCCTCCATCAGACAAGAATGGAAAACATTCCACTTTAAAATGACATCAGCTGATCTCCTCAGTTCCCAAACGCTGAGTGTTGTTAAAAGAAGAGGTGATGCAACACAGTGGGAAACATGACCCTGTCCAACTTTATGGAAACGTGTTGCTGCCATCAAATTCTAAATGAGGATATCATTTTCAGAAACAATTACATTTTTCTGTTTCAACGTTTGAAATGTTGTCTTTGTGTTGTTTTTAATTACATATGGGGTTTCAATTATTTACAGAACATTGCAAACTGTTTTTATTTACATTTTACACAGCTTCTAAACTTTTTTGGAAATTGAGTTGTATAATCATGCTGTTCTAAACTGTGTTTCTCTTTATAAATTTAAATACATGAATTATCATGCACCTAATTATTGATCATTTTCTTGGTAAATAATGTTACCCTGCTGTCATTTACTGCTTGGTCTTTTTTTTTAATGATTTCTAGTTCATGTTTTACAGATAAAAATATATAAATATACAGTATATAAAGAAAACGTCATAAAAAGTATTTTTTTCTTGTACTTAATTGCAACACAGTTCCAAAAAAAGTTGGGACATCATGTAAAATGTCAAGAAAAACTGAATGCAATGTTTTGATTTGATATTTAATGTACAAACTGCTGTTGTTTCTTTATTGTTTTATATTCTTGCATTCTGAATTTGATGCCTGCATTTCTAGAAGGTTGCAATGGAGCCTCGTTCAGATGGCATCAGCTGCAGACTGCTCTGTTTAAGTTTGAGTCTTAGTCTGGAGAGGGTTCCAGTACTGTGGGAGACTTCCTGTGTGGTCCCAGTACCTAAAACCGTGCACCCCAAGGGAACCAATCGCTTTAGACCTGAGACCTTAACCTCTCCCCTGATGAAGACAATGGAGAGAGTTCTACTGAACCACCTATGAGCGCTCAGCAGGAGACACTACAAATCTAGTAGTCAGGCACTGGGGTGGATGATGCGGTCATCTTCCTGCTGCACAGATCCCTGTCACACCTGGAGAACCCTGGAAGCACTGTGAGGTCATGTTTTATGACTTCTCCAGTGCCTTCAATACTATACAACCATCAGTGCTCAGGAGGAAGCTGGAGGGAGCAGGAGTTGACCGCCACCTGGCTGCATGGACCACTAACTACCTCACCAACAGACTTCATGTGAGGATACAAGCCTGTGTGTCAGATGTGGTAGTTTGCAGCATGGGAGCTCCTCAGGGTACAGTGCTCTGTCCTTTTCTGTTCACAGTATACACATCAGACTTCAAACACAATGCAGGAAACTTTCACCTCCAGACGTTCTCTGATTATTCAGCCATCGTTGGACGGGTATGGGAATGATCTGGAGTACGGGGACGTCATCATGGACTTCATCAAGTGATGTGAAGTCAATCACCTGCAGATTAACACCAGTTAGATAAAGGAGATGGTGACTGACTTCTGCAGGAAGACGTCACAGACCGCACCAGTGAACATCCAGGGTGTGGACATTGAAAGGTGGTCTCACACAAATAACTGAGTGTTAGCCTCATTGCTAAACTGGACTGGTCGGACCACATGGATGTCCTGTACAAGAAGGGCCAAGGTCGCCTCCATATGATGAGGAGACTGAGGTACACTGTAGCATCAGCAGTCTTCTACCCTGTGGTCTGCTGCGGTGGAGGAAGCACAGGAAAATAATGTATCACATCACATGGTGGTGAACCTCTGTTCATCTTTGCTGTGAATGACTGAGCTTTTTTCAGATTCCTAGAGAAATGTGTTAAAAATAATTTGGCCCAAAGCCCTCTGATTTTCGAAAATCTTCAATCTTTTGTGGAAACAAAGCTTTATTCATGTTTGGTGCTTGAAATGGGTTTACCAAATACTTGTGGAATATTAAAATAAAATAGTAGATAAAGGTATATTTTAACATTGTTTTTTTGGCTACAAGTGCTGTGTGTTGCTCTACTTTCACCAAATGTTAGAAGGACTGAGAAAAAGTGACACATCTTGGCATTCTATAAGTTACTTTGACTCTCGTACAATCTAGTGAGAGTCTACAGATTCCAGCGAAATTTAAAACACATTCCTACGTTTTATCACAGAGATATTAACAGAAACATTATAAAAACATGCCCTGAGACAGATGAGGGAGAAGAAGATGGCAGAGGATGCATCTACTTCATAGTGTTTTTGTTTCACCTGTGCAGAGCCTTTCAGGGCTCCACACAGCTCTGCACCACAGCCTATTTTTTTCCTCTAGACGTCACATATTTCCTCCTCATCACAGAGCAGCATTTTTTATACATCACAACCACACAGCTAGCATCAGTACTGCTACACAATCACTATTATATATCTAAATGGAAACAGTCTACACGTGACCCATGTCATGTATACATCGTTGACTACTCATCACCCACAAAGGCAGTGTCTCACTCACGTACAGAAAATAACAATCAATACAGCAATTGCAAAACAGGAAGTGGGGGGTGGTAAATGGACCAGAGGCAGATGCAGTGGCTTGAAGAGTGTCAGGCAGCAGCAGGAGCAGAGGAGAACGTCTAACAAGACACTTAAGAAATTTTCCACTCCATTGGTTCAGCTCTCGAGCGTTCAGTTGTTTTTCACCCAGTGACATGAATGATTTTGTTTTTGTGGATCGCAGACGTAAAATAAAAGCAGCAACACATTTGTTTGTGACATTTGTGCATATTTCACACTAGAGCATGCTCACAGCTGGTAAGAGGCTAACAAATCAATTTAATGAGAAGAGTAGGTAGTTTGTTTTTGTGTTTTCTGTATGGTAGCCTTGACATCAAGCATTTCATTCCTCCATCAGCCACCACCCATTTCTGAACATCGTACACACACATGGAGTATTCATTAATGAATGGGCCTCAGAAAAGGTGAGCTCATCCAAAAGCAACCTTGTCTCCCAGGAATTATATTTAAATACAATTAATGATGATTTCAGCCCTGTCCCCTGGAAATGACTTACATACGGAAAGTGGCCACAGCAAATATATTGATAAGGGAAATATAATCACTGCCAGGATTATGTTCAGAGACAACATTTATTTAACTGGATGAAACAATAGGTTTATGTTTGAGTCCAGTCTCTGTTTTGTGGTTAGGTTTAGGCAACAAAAGCACTTTTATTAAGGCTCAGTTAAAATCATGTTGTTGGTTAAATGTTCTGGAAAACAAATGTAATATGCTGTCGGTGAATATTTTATTGTCCTTCATAAATGCATTTGCTGTTGCAGATTTCTGTATGTAAGTCATTTCTAGGGGACAGGGCTGAAATCATCCAGCCGTCAGGATTTTTGCACAATAATTACAGTAATTGTAACTATTGAGGTAACTAAGCTAAAAATATTCAGTAATAATGGAGATAAGAAAAAACAAAACTCCACATTACAGTTGTAATTCTAAGATTGCAGTTCTTGAAACAAGTGCAGTTTAACACTACAGGTCCCAGAATTCACTTTGAGCTTCTCATAAATACAACAGAAGAGCTGTTGTTGCATCTTTATCTACAGCGCAGCAAACATACTCACACATACTAAAGGGCCGTTTACACGACAACCATTTCACCCAAAAACGGTAACGTTTTGTTGCGTTTTGGCCATTTGTTTACGTGACAACCGCATTTTCAGGGTCTGAAAAGTCAAACTTTTGAAGACAGGCTCCAGAGTGTAATCTTTTGAAAACGCCACCACTAACACATTGTTAAGGTCACATGTTTACAGTTGACCGATCCAACACAGTTATAGATTGTTGAGGACACAAGTGGTTTGTTTACCCAACCATCACTCTTGTTGCTTGACCAACGTGTTTCGGCTTGTGGCCGAATCATCAGGGTCATCTGATCGGCCACAAGCCGAAACGCTTTGGTCAAGCAATAAAGTTGTTCCTAATACTGCAAGTGTTGCTGGAGTTTTTGCCTTTATGGACCTTTTCCCTTCTCCATGCACCTTGTAAGTAGGTGAAGTTGTGCCAGAAACCCCTCTCTGTTCCTACTGCACCAACACACAGCACTTCCTTGATCAGTGTGCAAACTTTACACAGCTGACAGTGGAGCACAAAATGGCCTGGATCAAGACCAACAAAAGGTGCTGGTGTTTGCATCAGGCTGCACAATGTCAGAAATGCAAGGGAAAACACCTACAAGCCCTGCATGATGTAAATATAAAACCTGCTGCTGAGAACACATCCAGCCTTGTCAGCACAACCAAAAAAGTCCTTTACCTGGACAGGCAGTCTGGCTGTTGCCCAGTCCTGCTAAAAATGAGTAAGGTGTTGCTGCACAATGGTGAGCACACCTTAGAAACATATGCCATCTTGGATGAGGGATCTGAGGGAATTATTCTCCTCCCAGCAGCAGTTGAAAAACTGAGGCTAACTGGTGAGCCCAAAAATCTAGTCATCAGAACTGTTCGACAAGACCTTAGGGTTTTGCACGGAACTGCAGTATCTTTCTGGTGACACTGCGGCATACAGTGTGGCAAGGATCAACCTGAAAAGAGGCATCAGAGGACCCTTCCCTTCAAGAAAACCTCAATGCATTTTAGTCTCGGTTTGAGGTCACCAACAACAGGGGGGCACAAAGGCTTCCACCGTCAATCATCAACCAGGTACTCATGCTGTCTGCTCACAGTGTTAAATTAATCCTCGGGAGGCTGCCGGACCAGACAATATACCATGCCGGGTTCTGAAGGACTGCGCAGAACAACTGAAGGATATTTTCACATACATCTTCAACATCTCCTTCAGCCAAGCCAAAGTTCCCACCTGCCTCAAGAGTGCCACCATATACCTGTGCCCAAGAAGCCAAACGCAGCCTGTCTAAATGACTATCGTCCTGTAGCCCTCACTCCAATAGCCATGAAATGCTTTGAGCGGCTTGTTATGCAACATATCAAGGCACGACTCCCTGCCAACATTGAGCCCCTACAATTTGCGAATCGGTGTATGGAAGACGCTATATCCACCCTGCTCCACCTCACTCTGACTCATCTGAAAGATAAAAACACCTATACCAGGATCCTGTTAATTGATTTTAGCTTGGCATTATTCAATGCTATCTTGCCGCAACAGCTAGTGGAGAAGCTGCAGTTGCTGGATTTGGACTCTGGCACCTGCAACTGGATCCTGGACTTCCTGACACAGAGACGGCAGACAAAATTGGCAGCACAACATCAAAATCAATCACAGTGAGCACGGGATCATGTCAAGGCTGTGTACTGAGCCCATTACTGTTCACGCTGCTGACACATGACTGTTCGGCAAGTTCCAACACCAACTACATCATAAAGTTTGCTGATGACACCACAGTTGTGGCCTCATCAGCAACAAAGATGAGTCGACATACAGAAGTGAGGTGGAGCAGCTGACAACTTGGTGCAAAACACACAATCTTATTGTCAACACAGAGAAAAACAAAGAGATGATCATTGACTTCAGGAGGGCCAACTCCAGTCATCACCCCCCACTGATCACCAGTGGTTCTGTGGTGGAGAGGGTTAAGTGTACCAAGTTCCTGGGGGTTCACCTGACTGACAACATGATCTCCAGTGACAACACCCTAGTTTGTTTTTGTTTTTTTGTTTTTTTCTTTATTGGTGACATATGCATGCAATACATGACAAAAACAAAGAGTGACACAGAAGATGAATAATAAACAGACATACAGACAATTACATACACACAACTGGGTAGCGTGTGAGTGTGTGCGTGTGTGTGTGTGTGACACTATACAATATAAGATTATATAATGTAATAAGTGATATATCTGATAACAATAATATATTATAATCATTATCATCAGTAATAATAATAATAATAATGGTAACAATAGCAATTGCAACAATCACTTCATACAGCAATGAGGGGTGAGGCAAGATCCAGGCACCGGACACCATAGTTGTCATCAAAAAGGCCCAACAGCGCCTCTACCCTGTCCAGAGACTGAAGAGGGTGGACCTGCCAACTCCAGCCAGGATAGCTTTCTACCGAGGCACCATTGAAAGCATTCTCACATACTGCCTCACTTCCTGGTTTGGTAATAGCAAATCAGAGGAGAGAAAGAGACTGGACATGATAGTGAGGACAGCAGAAAAGATCATTGGGGCCTCGCTGCCATCTCTGTTGGACATCTACAACCAGTGATGCATCCACAGGGGAGTTAACATCACAAACGATCCCTCTCATCCCTCTCACGGCCTGTTCTGTCTTAAGCAGTCATGGAGAAGGTACAGGAGCATTCACTCAAGGACTACAGGCTGACAAACAGCTTTTTCCCCACAGCAATCAGACTGTTAAATCAGAACATGTGAACTGGTATTTAACTGTACTTTATTCAGCTCTGCCATTTCAAACAAATATCTTATCTGTGACTGTTTTTATTTATTGCACATACTATTTATTTACGACTATCCATCACACTATTTATTATTATTATCGTTTTTAATATTGCACTGAAATGTCTTTTATTTTGCTTTGTGTTTTCATGAGAAATGCAATTTGTACCACATGAGAATGACCATTAAAGGAAAATCTGAAATCTGAATCTTTCTCAGTATCCCCAGCTGACCATCCACAGAAGTCATTTGAGATACACAAAACATTCACTGCTGATAAACTGGGTCTAGCTGAGCACATGTGAAGGCACTTCAGAGGAAACACAAACATTTAAGAAGCCCCTCTCTCCAGGCATTTAACAGAGTGCACCCCCTGTTATTGATCAGGTCAGATTATCCCCACCTCATCACTCCAGTGGAGCCTGTGTGGCTGGGACCACTCGGGGGACCAGCAGCAGTGAAGACAAGATTGGGCTGGACACTTCAGGGGCCAACCAAGCACATCAGACAGCAGTCAGCATCACAGCAGTACCTACACATCTCCACCTTTCCCCCACAGCAGATCAGGAAGCAGTCCACCTGCTGGAGGCAAAGACCACAAGTGTGGATGTTGAAGGCGTCCAGCATTATGCCACACCCCTCCTCAGGCTTAAGAACATGCCAAAGTTCAATGCACATAAGGAGGCTGTGCTAGTCAATCTCCACAGAACAAAGAGGTGCCTGTTGCGTGACTGTCAAACAGCAGCAGGATTTTGTGCAGAAATAAAAAAGCTAGATAGGGCAGGCTATGCAGTGAAGGTGACAGAAGAGAAGCTGAGCCAAGCTGAGTCCTCGTTCATCCCTCATTGTGAGCCACAACAGAAAGAAAAGGATTGTGTTCAATTGTTCATTTACTTATAAGGGATACAACCTCAATGAGCTGATGTTGCCAGGCCCCACCTTGAGTTCCAGTCTCGTGGGTGTACTTCTGCATTTCAGAGAAGCTGTAAGCAGTGATATCAAGGGCATGTTTCATCAAGTGAGGCTGCTCCCTGAGGACCCTCTTGCTTTGCTTCCTGTGGCGAGACCTGGAAAAAGAGAAACCACCCAGTATCTACACCTGGCAAGTCTTTCCATTTGGCACCACATGCAGCCCTTGCTGTGCCACTTTTGCCCTGCAGAAACGTGTTTGACCACAGCCAGCCAGCAAAAGATGTTCAGATGCCCATAGAAAGATCCCTCTATGTTGACAAATGCCTCACAGAGCCTCCCCTCAGAGGAAGAAGCCCGACATCTGGTTGACAAACTGACATCACTGCTAGCCTCAGGTGGTTTTGAGCTATGCCAGTGGGCTAGTAACACCTCTGAGGTCATTAGCCACCTGCCCAGAGAAGCTAGTCCGAGAGCGGTGAGTTGTGGCTTATGCCAGATCATCTCACACCTACTTTGAGAAATATCTACAGAGTTCTGGCACGCCTGTACGACTCCCTGGGATTTGTCATTCCCTTCACAACAAGAGCTACGATAATGGTGCAGTGCTTGTGGGACAAACAAAGAGACTGGGATGACCCATCACTGCCGGAAGATGTGTTGCAATCATGGTTAAAATAGGAGGAGTTGCAGCATCTCTCAGATCTCACTGCCTCAATGCTACATAAACCCTGAGATGGCCAGTCCATCATTCTGTCATTATGGTTGCCAGATCTAGAGTGGCCCCAAAAAAACAGCAATTAATGCCCAGGCTAGAACTGTGTGCTGCACTGACAGCTGCCCAATTAGCTGCACTAATGCAGAGAGAGCTAATGATAAACATCCGTGATTTTATCCTCTGGACAGACTCCACAACAGTCCTTCCATGGCTCCATTCAGACTCTTGCAGATAAAAGGTGTCTGTCGAGTGGCTGAGATCCTGGAACTGACGGACGCCAGGGCCTGGAAGTATGTTGATTCGGCCAACAGTCTTGCCGATGACATTATGCGTTGCAAGACAGTCCTGGAAATTTCTAGTAAAAGTAGGTGGTGCCAGGGCCCTGCCTTTCTGCAGCAGTCATGTTAATCCTGGCCCACACAACCAGCCATAGAAGAGACAGAGGATTCTACTGAACTGCGTAAACCGGTCTGCTGCCACATCATGACTTCGCAGACTTTTACACTTCCAGATACTGACCAGTTCTCGTCCTTCAGAGCGTTGACTGAAGCTGTTGCATGGTCCTGCCATGGAGCAGCAGCAGATCAGATCAGTCTTTCTGCTGAGAACTATCAGGGGGCAGACAGAGAGGTCCTGTGACAAGCCCAGCAGGACAGCTTCCCTGAGGAGTCCAGCTATCTGAGTGCCAGTAAACCAATATCGGTCACTAGTATGAGGCTTCTGAAGCCCCCAGTCTACTTCACAGGCATGGACTGTTTTGGGCCCCTCACAGTACCACCTCGAGAAAAGATGGGGCATACTGTTCAAGTGGCTGACTACTCGTGCTGTGCACTTGGATATTCTGTCTAGCCTTGACATGGACTCCTTTCTAATGGCCCTCCGCCGCTTCATTGTAGAACATCTCTCCAACCACGGAACTAATTTCAGGGGAGGTGAGCGAGAACTACAGGAAGCCTTTCAAGCCCTCCACCCCCATACTCCAGGCTCATCTGGCCAAGCACCAGATAAAGTTTCGGTTTAACCCCCCAAGTGCACCACACTTTGTTGGTGTCTGGGAGAAAGAAGTGAGATCTGTGAAATCTGCTCTGTACCCCACTATCCAGACCCAAACAGTCCCAGAAGACATTCTAAGGACTGTACTGATCGAAGTAGAAGGGATCTTAAACTCAAAACCTCTGGGTTACGTGTCAACAGACCCAGCGGATGCTGACCCAGTGAACCCCAATTTTCTCCTCATGGGGCGGCTTGACCCCTCACTCCCACAAGTGGTGTATGCAGAGTCGGAGCAGCTGAGTCGCCGTCACTGGAGACACACTCTGGTGTTAGCTCACCAGTTTTGGACTCACTTCATTCGGCACTACCTCCTGACTCTTCAGCTCCAAGTGGCACAAAGACCCTGCACAGCTTCAACCTGGAACTATAGTCATGGTGGTTGATCCCCAACTGCCAAGAGCTCAGTGGCCACTAGGTCGTGTCATCGAAGTCATCACAGGAACAGATGGTAGAGTAAGGATTGCAAAGGTTCAGGTCAAGGACAAGACCTACACCAGACCTGTTGCTTGCCTTGTTATTCTACCTGCCTTACCAGACATAGACACAGTCAGTCCTTCTTAAGGCAGCAAATTTGTTGGAACAAATTTGGGGGCGGCTGTGACGAAGGATGACCTCAGCACATGTACTAACTTTTTAGCTACTGTCTTCCACAAGCAGAGGGCGCTATTGGGTTACTACCTCCTCCCATTGATGGCATATGATGCCTGAAATATATCCAAGAGCAAACCATTGTCCAGATCACATCAAAAATACGTGATTTCTGGACATCCTGTGCACGTCCCCATTTGATTAAGAATGACTGATTTTTTATACGTCTATTTTTGGTCATTATGTCAACTTTATCAGTGTGACCTGGAACAGCATATCCAAGTTGTGTATACAGCTTAATCATCCTCGTAACAGATTGGAAGATCAGTACCACTAAATAAAAGAAACCATCTTCCATCTGCACTGTAACTGTTAAAGGTCATCTTTTAATTTTTTTAAAAACACGGTATCGAACCAGAGATCGTCTGCGCCGCACACCAGAGCAGAACCCCAAGCCCACAGAGAAGAATAATCCAGAGCATGTAAGAAGCACACGGTCTCTGTTGGAACAGGAAGACGAAGGAAGGGAAGAGAGAAGAGTGTGCAAGATTAATCATAATCTTATCTTTTTATTATTGACGTGATCTAGATAATGATTTGCTCACTGGGTAACTTATGTGCAGCATTGAAGTTGTTGCACGTTACTGCTGCTCTAATGTCAGTGTACACTGGCAGGGTAAGACACAGCCCACGCAAGAGAAATCACAACAGCTGAAGATGAAGATGACATTGTCCCGGCAAAAAACTCGGAACTGTTATAACACC
The DNA here is from genome assembly GCA_037577475.1 of Chaunax sp. Z400. Taxonomy (NCBI): domain Eukaryota; kingdom Metazoa; phylum Chordata; class Actinopteri; order Lophiiformes; family Chaunacidae; genus Chaunax; species Chaunax sp. Z400. The sequence goes on along the minus strand of CM075196.1, from coordinate 25,545,926 downwards.
GTCTATGACTACTGATGACGTATCAGAGTCTTGTAGGGTTGTCCCAATTCATAGGGGAATATTTCAACCACTACCCATTGTGACTCTGTTTCAAGGGGCGAGGCAAGGCTAAGGGGTAAGGGATGGGGTGGGGGATAGGGGTTTAGCATTATAGAACACATTAAAAAATTAATGATTGCCATCTTCATCCAATAATAAAACCGTATTGCCAAATAAAAGAGAATTTGTGTGTGAGTATAAATGTGCAGGTGAAGCAATGCAGGGATTTCCCCTGCTCATTAAATCTTAATCTGCAGCATACAGTCTCTTAAAATCATCCCAGATGGCCGACTCAAGTGGGTGGATGTGGGAGCTGGGAAGTAGAGCTGCCTGTGAAGGACACTAATATCAAGGCTCTCTTTGATCCTACGAGGTAAATCACTCTCTGATGTTACTGAGACCCTCAAGCTTTCACAAGCTGACTGATAATGAAGAGGCCACACCACTCAGTCACGATGGATTAAACACGGAGAGGAAGTAGGAATTTAGCACATATTCAAATAAACATTATGCATATTAAGTAGTAATGAACTGTGTATTATACACTATGAATATTAATATATAGACTTGATCCTAACAGCCAAAACAATCCCATAATAACAGGTGAAGTTCTCTCTATACACTCAAGGAGGAGGCAGGTGAAATAAAAGTAGTAGAGATGAGCAAATACATCATCATCTGTATCTGTTCAATAAGTCATCTGTACTCAGACGTACTCATACTCACTATGGCTCAAAACAGAAGCTGTTATTTTAGGCCTGAAAATTGACATGGGGGTTATCAGAGGTGGCTATATTATTAATCAGACTACATTATTACTGCAGCTCCGTTTATTTTAGCATTAATTGTCAGCTGTCAACCGTCAACAGCTGATACCTAATGCTGCAGCCAGACCCTTATGTAATATAGCAGATTAACATGAATGTCTGTGTGTGTAGGTGTGTATATGTATGGATGTGTGTGTGCACTTTGTATTATGCATGTATTTATGTATTATGTCTGTGTTAATTAATTATGTCAATTATGTTTGCTGTAAATCACTTTGGTATGAACACATGAAAAAGTCACTCCACCCTTATAAACTAAAATGAAATAATAAACTTTATTTTGTATGTTCAGCAGATGAAATAAAAGAGACACGAAGAGATTCTGTGAGCAGAAGGTGTTTTAAAATCTTTCCATTGGTTATATTTTCTTTTTAAATGAACTGATAATGTGAAGCTGTATTAAATATGCATTGTGCAGCAGTATGAGCAAGGTCTTCACGTAGCTCTGAAGATGTTTTACAGATGGAGGCCAAAGTGAGCCGATGTAAGAACATAACCAGTGCAGAGAGGAGGAGGGAGTCCAGAGCTCTGGGGTTTTTGTCTGTAGCCACTGCTGTGGATTTTTTTTTCATCATGAGGACAGATATTGAAACATTTGTCTCAGTAGATACCCAAATAGATTAAAATAGGAAACAAATTATATTGTGCATAAAGTGAAGATGCTCAAAATGTATTTACCAACAAGCAGATCACCTTCAGGCTGTAGAAGGGAGATGAACACACATCAGTGTTAAATGCTTTTACAACGCTGACCAAGATGTTAGTTACGTGATTCTGTGTCAAATTAATTGAAGTTAGTCCACATTAGCATATAAGGGGTGCAGAAGTTAAGCCGACACTTTAAGCCACTGAGGTGCTGCACCAGGAGAACGTAACTGACTAATGATGGAGTCCATTAACAGAGAATTAGGGTCTGAGACAAACCTCTCAGTCCATTTATTTCCATGAAAAATGTTCCATCGGGTAGAATATCATCATCAACATGTCTCCATAATAATCCATATGTATTCACACCTATCTTCTGTAGCACCTAGCTGCTTTCAGGTGGAACACCTGACCCAACAAAGGATGGTTATATACTGACTGATAATTAGTCCATGATGCATACAATAAGCCATACATTAAATTTACTCCTACAAAACATGCTCCCTGCATGTTTGGCTCCTGCTCTGTGTTTTTCCCATTTGAATGAACAATGATAATGTCTAAATATGAGACATTCAAAGAAGCCATATGACCAAATGTAACATAGTGGAGGCAAAGAAAGGTATAGAGGCTTGTGGACAGCAAACTGCCATCAGTGTTATGTTCTCTGTTTCGACTCTAAAGACACATTGCTGTGAATTGGGCCTATTTAGAGGAAACAACATACAGATTTAAATTTCATTCATTCATCCATTTTCTGGAACCTCTTATCCTGTGTAGGGTCACAGGGGGGCTGGAGCCTATCCCAGCTGACTTTGGGCAGGAGGCAGGGTTCACCCTGGACAAGTCACCAGTTCATCACACAGACAGACAAACAACCATTCAGACTCACATTCACACTTACAGTCAGTTTAGAGTCACCAGTTCATCTACTGCATGTCTTTGGTGGGAGGAAGCTTGTCTGTCTGTGTGTGGAGAACCTCCAGGTTCTCCACACACAGGCAGACAAGGGGAGAACATGGAGAGAACCCACACAGACACGTGGAGAACATGGAGGGAACCCACACAGACACAGGGAGAACATGGAGGAAACCCACACAGACACGAGGAGAACCTGGAGAGAACCCACACAGACACGGGGAGAACATGGAGGGAACCCACACAGACACGGGGAGAACATGGAGGGAACCCACACAGACACGAGGAGAAATATGTTAAGAAAAGTCCCAGGTCCACAGGTGGATTTGAACTCAGGACCTTCTTGTTGTGAGGCAACACCACTGCTCACTGTGCCACTGTGCTATCTATTTATTCGTTTCAATTTGTGACGTTAGTAATCATTTTTAATAGAATTTTTATAGATTATTATTATTATTATCATTATTGTTACTATCATTATCATTAATATTATTATTATTATTCCTCTTATATCAGCCCTTCTCTGGCTCCATGTTGTTTTGTTTTGTTTTTTCTTTTACCTTCAATGTCCTTTAAACCATTTCAGTCGGATACGGACACATAAAATGTAAATATGTCAAAAAAACTATTGGAATAATTGAATCATACACATTAGCTCCATCTCATCTAATGAAGATCTAACCTAATTTAACTTAACCTCAGGTTAATAATGCTAATAAACTTTTATCCAGATCTTTGGCACCTGCCAATAAGTTTCATTAAAATCTGTCAGGAGTTTTTGTGTAATTCTGCAAACACACAAACAAGCAGAAGCAGGTGAAACATAATTATTGCAGAATTAGATTACATGCATCTAATGTTTTAATTTCCTTCTGGCTAATCAGGAGTTAGTTGTGTTTGGCATCCCTCACTGGCCTTGAGGGATTGTTGAGATGCACAACCAGGCTGAAGGCACTGGGAAATCTAATCATGGATTTATGCAGTGAAGGACAATAACATGCCAGCACCACTTGTGCACACACATGTTCACATATTACTTATTATTATTATTTATTATTAAGTGTTTGATGAAGGGAAATCTCCAATGTTCATTCAACATGTATGAAATTTACGCTACAGCTGTTCAACATAAAGAACTGTGATTTTACTCTGCTGACCTCAGCTTTTGAAGCACCTCTGAATTATTGAAATGTACACTTTAATTATTTAATCTTTAATTCAAAAGAAAATGCAGAAATTGGATTGAAAATGCATTTGACATTCTAGAGATGCAGACATACAGTAATGAGAGCCAAGGTTGAACTCTTAGCTGCTCCTCTCCACCAACAGCCATCAACGGCTGTTTTATCCTCCTCATCGTCACAGAAGGTGTGAAGGCAGGAGCTGCTTGTTGAGATGAGGAGCCACAGGTTTGCTCTTCATCTGCAACAGCAGCAGACTGCAGAGTGGAGCAAAGGTCACTGAACCCAAATGTAAATGTCACAAAGACATTTGTGCTAACAACAATTTGACATTCAAATCAGTCCTTTAGCATTTTTCCAACCAGTGATTCATGTGTACTGTACAGACAAGGACACACACAATTATACTGTAGATGCACAGACAGTAAATCAGGCGAGAAAGAGAAATGCATGCAAGAATATAATGAATCCAAAATGTCCAACTTCTATCTTCACATTGATGACATCACTGCTTTACCTCTTTAGTCCAGGTAATGCAGGTCTCAACATCTATAGGATTAGAGTCAGACTCGGATCATTCATAAGATAAAATAACTTCTAACATACAACATAACATTCTTCTAACATATCTTCTACTTTTAGCGAATAAAACATCCAAAAATTGGTTTCCATAGCTAATGTATAGGAATAAAATCCATATGTGTACTTCTCAGTGTTTGTTTGATTGGACCATCATCACGAAGCTCTGGCAGCTCGGAGGAGAAAACAGATTATTTACATACATACACATATCCTGCTTTCCTTTATAGCATGATGGGGGTTTTTAAACATGGAATCAAACATACAAACATATCGTCTACCCCTCTCCTTTACTATGTTCACTCTTTCTCCTGTGCTGTGAGTTGGAGCTGTGATGATGTAGCTGTGTGCAATCATGATCGAGTTAAACATTATATATTTGAGGAGCAGATATATTATTTTGAAAATGAATCCATGAGAAAATTGGGATCATGGGATTTGATGTTAAGTGTTAAAGGGTACCATTCAAAGCACCACCTTCTCATCAGGAGTGAAAACCATTCACACCAACAGAACAGCCATCAGGACCAGTTCAGTGCCAAAGTACAGTACATACAGTATTTATAATAATAATATGTGGTGTTATTATATATATATATATATATATATATATATATATATATATATATATATATATATATTATTTATGAAGCATTCAAATTTAAATAAACCTTCATCTTGACCACAAGTCATTTATCATTACATTAAACTTAAACAATCTAGTTCAATTCTTGAATACATTTGAATTTTCCTAATCAGAAAAAAAATATTTATTTTCTTCCATATTGCTCCCAGTGTTCCCATGTTTAACAAATCACCACCAGCATATTCAGCGTTTTATTCTGTATTCATGACCTTGTCATCCCCTTTCTATAACATCATTTAGTTTAATCAAGATAAGTTTTCAGCAGAAATAAAGAATAATGAGACTGATGTCAACTCAAATATTAGTGAAAGTTCCTCATGTTAGAAACACAGGCTGTGGAAAAACAGAAGGCCGAATTGGCAATTAGTGAATTAGTGAATCCCCAGCTGAACGGTCATCTGATTAGTTTGCACCATAAGCCTTCTGTGATCATCATGGATAATTTTCTTTCATTTCCGCTGCTGGTCATAGATGTATTCCAGCTGCTGGGAATAAACACACGATGCACTCCTCTCCATCAACCAAAAGCTGCTCTTCTAATGGGATTAGCATGCTTAGTGTCCAAGCCTCACTGTGGAAGTCTAACGACCAATTAGAGAAGGGAAGGCAACCCTTACAGACTGAAATGTTGAAAAAGAAATATGCATCAACTGTTTTTATAATGTATTATTTTATGATTTACATTCTTTGTGATACACGTTCAAGGAGACAAACAACTGCAAACCTGCTGTTCATTTCACATACATGGTAAAGCATTGGCTTCCTTTCCTCAGTGGAGACACTGTCATTAACAAATCTCTGCTATCATCTTTTGATGAGGCACATGTGCATAAATCAAACAGATTCTGAGTAGGGCTGAAAGTATTTCCTAAAGGACCGAGAGTTCAGACTACAGAGTTTTGGACTGATTCACCCCTCCCAACGATGGGGGGATAAATCTGGTTGACAACGATGTTGGGCCCAGATTAACAGGTAAAATGAGGCGTTTATAGATCCAGTCTTAAACCTCCTGATCAGCTCACAGACTCTTTGTGGCGGCGCAGATTTAAATCAAACATGTTTGATATTTAGGATTTAAAATCAGAGCATTTAGTGAGTTCTTTCTGAGTGGGACCACAGCAGCTAACAATGAGCTAAACAAGTGGATGGATGGATGGATGGATGGATGGATGGTACAGCACAAACTGTATGTTAACCCTTGTTGATTTTCATTCATCACTTCATCTGGTTGCCTTTTCATTATAGTGGATTATTCTGTACAGTTATGATCAGAGACTATATTTTATATGTTTATATTTAATTTTATAGAATATAATAATAAGAAAAACAAGAAGAAGAAGAATTTTATATTTATATTTAATTAGTATTTATTTTTTATATTTATATTTATATTTTATTCAAACTTATATATTATATATTTTTATATTTTATATACTTCATTAACCAAACAGTAAACAAAGTTAAAGATGAATTTGTGTGATTATTACTATTATTAACATTATTTTTTTTTACAAATGTTCTAGATATTGCAAAAAAAATTCTTCATCCTGAATGCTTTATAAGAATAAATGAAAATATGGTGACAGTCCTGTGCACACTTAGGTTTTTATATTAAATGGATCTAAAGCAATAAAAAATATAAATAGGTATATATTTCATTTTAGGGGGTGACAATCCAAAAAGATGGGAATTATTGCCTTAAATAAACAATGGAACATAATCAGCAGAGAATCCATCAACCAGTCATGTGTTTTTTAAATTATTTACACGACAAAGCTTTTGGAAATCTCATCTTTGAGGGACTGTGTGTTGTTGATTATAAAGGGGAACCCCTCAGATGACTGTGAAGTATTAGTCCTATAATAGTTTAAAAAGGACTAGAATAAACCCACAGGAACAGCAGACAAAAGGAGAGCTGAGAGAGGATTCTGAGTCCTTGTAAACAGAATTAGGTTCCTGTCAGTGGTTCCTAAACTGAATTAGGCGTGCACTAGCGGCTGCCTACACACCATAGGAATGGGAAGACTTGTCAGTAGCTGCCAAGTCTTCTTCTTGGATTGCTGTGTCTCAGCAGTTTTTAATTAAAATGCTGCATTTGTGGCACCTTTCCCTGCTCCCAGGGAGAGAAAATACAAGAGGATAAATTACTGTATCATCCCTGCAGGCAAACTCACCGTTTCCTGGATTTCATTAGGACTGATAAAACTTATGGGGGCTTGTTTACTGTTAGTGACACAAACCTGGATGAGACGCTAATTTAAAGAAAGAACAAAAGTTCTAAATCAAGCTGAGGTATTATTTTAATGTTAGAAGGGGTTTAAATAAAGTGGGAATTGATGGATCATTTCAGTCTGATTGATCTCCTTGATTCCCCATCATATCAAACTATCATATATTGGTGTCACACGTTTGTGCATAAACAACCTCTGACCTTTAATGGTCATGTACACTAAAAGGTAGCCGCTGACATCTGAACTCAGATATATAGTTAACATAAATACACATGGAACACTTTTGGTTTTGCTCCCATTTTCTATATCTAAAATATCTCTATGAACACAAAAGTTTATTCCCCTTACCATTTGTTCACAAATTTGTTTAAATCCATGTCAGTGAGCATTTGTCCTTGATGGAGATAATCCCTCCACCTTATCAAGATGCTGATTGAACAACATGATTATTGTACAGCTGTGTGTTGAGATGGTCACAATAAAAGGCCACTGCAGTATCAATGTCACATGATATCTGGTGTGACAACCATTTGCCTGTTGCAGTGTGACAAATCTCCTTCACATGCAGCTGATCAGGTTGTTATTATGGGATGTCGGTCCACTCCTCTTCAGTGGCTGTGTGAAGTTGTTGGATATTGGCAGGAGCTGGAACAACGCTGTTGTAGATGCCGATCAAGATCATCCCAGATATGCTCAATGGGTGAGAATAGAAGGAGGCCACCATCTAACAGGGACCTTCAACATGAGGCTGTTCATTATCTCGCTGCAACATGAGGTGATGTTGGACCAATGGAACAACAATGGACCTCAGGACCAACAATGGACCTCAGGACCAACAATGGACCTCAGGACCAACAATGGACCTCAGGACCAACAATGGATCTCAGGACATCTCTTAACAGAATGTCTGTGTATTCAAACCACCATCAACAAAATGCACCTGTATCCTCCACCATAACACCACCTCCACCATAACCCCCCCCCCCCCCCATCACCATAACACCACCGTCACCATAACCCCACCTCCACCATAACACCACCTCCACCATAACACCACCGTCACCATAACCCCACCTCCACCATAACACCACCTCCATCATAACACCACCGTCACCATAACACCAACGTCACCATAACCCCACCATCACCATAACCCCCCCGTCACCATAACCCCACCTCCACCATAACACCACCTCCTTCATAACACCACCGTCACCATAACACCAACGTCACCATAACCCCACCATCACCATAACCCCCCCGTCACCATAACCCCACCTCCACCATAACACCACCTCCATCATAACACCACCGTCACCATAACACCAATGTCACCATAACCCCACCTCCACTATAACCCAACCGTCACCATAACCCCACCTCCACCATAACCCGACTGTCACCATAACCCCACCTCCACCATAACCCCTCCGTCACCATAACCCCACCTCCACCATAACCCCACCGTCACCATAACGCCACCTCCATAACCCCACCTCCACCATAACACCACCTCCACCATAACCCCACCGTCACCATAACCCCACCTCCACCATAACCCGACTGTCACCATAACCCCACCTCCACCATAACCCCACCTCCACCATAACCCCACCTCCACCATAACCCCACCGTCACCATAACCCCACCGTCACCATAACCCCACCTCCACCATAACCCCACCGTCACCATAACGCCACCTCCATAACCCCACCTCCACCATAACACCACCTCCACCATAACACCACCGTCACCATAACCCCACCTCTACCATAACCCCACCATCACCATAACCCCACCTCCACTATAACCCCACCGTCACCATAACCCCACCTCCACCATAACCCGACTGTCACCATAACCCCACTGTCACCATAACCCCACCTCCACCATAACCCCACCTTCACCATAACCCCAACTCCACCATAACCCCACCTCCACCATAACCCCACCGCCACCATAACACCAATGTCACCATAACCCCACCTCCACCATAACACCACCGTCACCATAACCCCACCTCCACCATAACACCACCTCCACCATAACACCACCATCACCATAACCCCACCTCCACCATAACCCCACCTCCACTATAACGCCACCGTCACCATAACCCCACCTCCACCATAACCCGACTGTCACCATAACCCCACCTCCACCATAACCCCACCGTCACCATAACCCCACCTCCACCATAACCCCACCGTCACCATAACGCCACCTCCATAACCCCACCTCCACCATAACACCACCTCCACCATAACACCACCGTCACCATAACCCCACCTCCACCATAACCCGACTGTCACCATAACCCCACCTCCACCATAACCCCACCTCCACCATAACCCCACCTCCACCATAACCCCACCGTCACCATAACCCCACCGTCACCATAACCCCACCTCCACCATAACCCCACCGTCACCATAACGCCACCTCCATAACCCCACCTCCACCATAACACCACCTCCACCATAACACCACCGTCACCATAACCCCACCTCTACCATAACCCCACCATCACCATAACCCCACCTCCACTATAACCCCACCGTCACCATAACCCCACCTCCACCATAACCCGACTGTCACCATAACCCCACTGTCACCATAACCCCACCTCCACCATAACCCCACCTTCACCATAACCCCAACTCCACCATAACCCCACCTCCACCATAACCCCACCACCACCATAACACCAATGTCACCATAACCCCACCTCCACCATAACACCACCGTCACCATAACCCCACCTACACCATAACACCACCTCCACCATAACACCACCATCACCATAACCCCACCTCCACCATAACCCCACCTCCACTATAACCCCACCGTCACCATAACCCCACCTCCACCATAACCCGACTGTCACCATAACCCCACCTCCACCATAACCCCACCGTCACCATAACCCCACCTCCACCATAACCCCACCATCACCATAACGCCACCTCCATAACCCCACCTCCACCATAACACCACCTCCACCATAACACCACCTCCACCATAACACCACCATCACCATAACCCCACCTCCACCATAACCCCACCTCCACTATAACCCCACCGTCACCATAACCCCACCTCCACCATAACCCGACTGTCACCATAACCCCACCTCCACCATAACCCCACCGTCACCATAACCCCACCTCCACCATAACCCCACCGTCACCATAACGCCACCTCCATAACCCCACCTCCACCATAACACCACCTCCACCATAACACCACCGTCACCATAACCCCACCTCTACCATAACCCCACCATCACCATAACCCTACCTCCACTATAACCCCACCGTCACCATAACCCCACCTCCACCATAACCCCACCTTCACCATAACCCCAACTCCACCATAACCCCACCTCCACCATAACCCCACCGCCACCATAACCCCACCTCCACCATGACCCCACCGCCACCATAACCCCACCTCCACCATGACCCCACCGTCGCCATAACCCCACCTCCATAACCCCACCTCTACCATAACCCCACCTCCACCATGACCCCACCGTCACCATAACCCCACCCCCATAACCCCACCTCTACCATAACCCCACCTCCACCATAACCCCACCTCCACCATAACCCCACCGTCACCATAACCCCACCTCCACCATAACCCGACTGTCACCATAACCCCACCTCCACCATAACCCCACCTCCACCATAACCCCACCTCCACCATAACCCCACCGTCACCATAACCCCACCTCCACCATAACCCCACCGTCACCATAACGCCACCTCCATAACCCCACCTCCACCATAACACCACCTCCACCATAACACCACCATCACCATAACCCCACCTCTACCATAACCCCACCATCACCATAACCCCACCTCCACTATAACCCCACCGTCACCATAACCCCACCTCCACCATAACCCGACTGTCACCATAACCCCACTGTCACCATAACCCCACCTCCACCATAACCCCACCTTCACCATAACCCCAACTCCACCATAACCCCACCTCCACCATAACCCCACCGCCACCATAACACCAATGTCACCATAACCCCACCTCCACCATAACACCACCGTCACCATAACCCCACCTCCACCATAACACCACCTCCACCATAACCCCACCATCACCATAACCCCACCTCCACCATAACCCCACCTCCACTATAACCCCACCGTCACCATAACCCCACCTCCACCATAACCCGACTGTCACCATAACCCCACCTCCACCATAACCCCACCGTCACCATAACCCCACCTCCACCATAACCCCACCGTCACCATAACGCCACCTCCATAACCCCACCTCCACCATAACACCACCTCCACCATGACCCCACCGTCGCCATAACCCCACCTCCATAACCCCACCTCTACCATAACCCCACCTCCACCATGACCCCACCGTCACCATAACCCCACCCCCATAACCCCACCTCTACCATAACCCCACCTCCACCATAACACCACCTCCACCATAACCCCACCGTCACCATAAGCCCACCTCCACCATAACCCGACTGTCACCATAACCCCACCTCCACCATAACCCCACCTCCACCATAACCCCACCGTCACCATAACCCCACCGTCACCATAACCCCACCTCCACCATAACCCCACCGTCACCATAACGCCACCTCCATAACCCCACCTCCACCATAACACCACCTCCACCATAACACCACCGTCACCATAACCCCACCTCTACCATAACCCCACCATCACCATAACCCCACCTCCACTATAACCCCACCGTCACCATAACCCCACCTCCACCATAACCCGACTGTCACCATAACCCCACTGTCACCATAACCCCACCTCCACCATAACCCCACCTTCACCATAACCCCAACTCCACCATAACCCCACCTCCACCATAACCCCACCGCCACCATAACACCAATGTCACCATAACCCCACCTCCACCATAACACCACCGTCACCATAACCCCACCTCCACCATAACCCCACCTCCACCATAACACCACCATCACCATAACCCCACCTCCACCATGACCCCACCGTCGCCATAACCCCACCTCCATAACCCCACCTCTACCATAACCCCACCTCCACCATGACCCCACCGTCACCATAACCCCACCCCCATAACCCCACCTCTACCATAACACCACCTCCACCATAACCCCACCTCTACCATAACACCACCTCCACCATGACCCCACCGTCACCATAACCCCACCTCCACCATGACCCCACCGTCACCATAACCCCACCGCTACCATAGGCCAAAATGTGCTGACGTTTCTGACCAAAAGGGATTCTGGATGAAAAGAAGGAGCTGCTCTCCAAGGCAGAAGGCAGAAGGCTGAAGGCTTCGCGGAAGTTTCAAATCAGTTTTTGAATGAACTCAACATGAGAAGCAACATCTCTCACCCTGAATATGTTTCATTACTGGAAGAGTCCTCTTGGAGATCCACTTTGAAAATGTCCAACTTCCTCTGGACAGACTGGACAACTGCTATCAAATCACACACAGTTTTTGCTGTATAATTTTAATACATTTTGCTTTGATGTCATGTCACCCAGGAAGGCCATAATATCCCTTTTCCTCCCATCTTCCAAAAATTTAACAAACTTTCTGGTCTTATTATTCCTCTGCTGTGCCACGAACATTTTTATTTCATTTCTAATCGACCAATCTAATCTTATCTACGCATCCTTGGACCTCGAACTGCTAGAGGTAAATTCTGTGAAGTGTTCGTGTTCAGCCTCATAATGGTGTTTATGGTTTGCACTTTTGACAACAGACTCAAATTAAGGACACTGGCCTTGTAGAGCTTGTTGCAGGAAGAATAAATCCAGTCCAGTCATCTCAGAGCACTCAGTTTTCACTACCAGCCGTTATCATTTTTGATAAATCCATCTTTTATGGCCTCTGTGCCTCACTTTGCTGAGCATGCATACAGGCGTATGTAGCAGCATATGTAGGACCCATTAGGACCCACTGGCTGCTTCGTGTTATGTCAAAAGCCTTTGCGCTCCAGATTGAAGCCTCTCGAGGTCCAGATTTGGGCCTCTAATTGGTGACCCCTGCTTTGTGTGCTGCTCTTTATTTTGTAGATTACCTCACTCGGAAATAGACTATTTCATTTTTGTGACATGTGAAGAGAGAAATCCATTAAAAGATAGCATTAATGTTATTTAACTGCACTCAAGTGGTGACTTCAGATTGAGATCCATGTTTTAGTATCAAGACTCAAATGATCTCAGGGAGAGAGACCATTTGAGTCTTGTTATAAGACCAGGGGCACCATGCTGGTGTCAGGAATGAAATTCAAATGAGTCTCTCTGAAGTGCTGAGTGTCTCTGTTGGTGCTTCATTCACATTTTGCAGACAGAATCCAGCGAGAATGAAAGCAGCTGAATACTAAAACTCCCCTCATTAATCTTCCTGTCGATGTACGTAAATACACCAGGCTCCTCTCACGTGCGTCCGACTCATTTTCTCAGACTGAGTGCATCATTGCAGCGAGTAAATCAATTTCATATACATTCAGACATTAAGAGTGCAGTATATCTCAGAGACACGAAGACACAAAGCATAACCTGTCTGCTCCAACCTGTCAGCTCAACTGTGATGAGACACACAGCAGACCAAAGAGCACTCAACCTGAAATATTGATGTTTATAAAATAGGAAAGAAAGAAGAAGAATTATCCAAGACTCACCTTTATAGAGACAAAGAGAAAATGTGGAACTGTAATCTATTTAGATATCTGGGTTTAAAAAATAGATAAATGGCTGTTATTTTTCTATGTATGTTCTCTATGGTTGGATTCAGAAACTGCCTCAGAAAGACAGAAAAAATGGTGGAAGACGGGTTAAACCTGCACTTTTAATTTGATATTGTGAACTTGAGCATCCAGAAACATGATCAATTATTTGAAGCCATGTTTCTGTCCATAAAGCTGAATCCTCCACTGCTGCTAGTCTGCTGTTTAGTGCTGATCAGGCAGCATACACTAAGTTTAGAGCTTTCTGCAAAAGCCAACAACATAATGAGATTGAACCAAAACAATAAAGCTGACAGACAGCTAAACAATGAGCTGAAAGTCAGTCTGAAGCTCCATGAAGCCAGTGGATGGCTGCAGATCTGTATGATTCACCACGCCGAGCAAACCTTCTGTTCACATTGTAAAGTTTGATACAGTATTGTTATTAAAAAATATTGTTTATGTACCCTTTGAGTAAAGGCACCACAACTACAACTGTTATGGTTTCGATCTTAGTGTCTTATTTTGTAGGTTGTTTTTCCTGTTTTATTTTGGTAATCATGTTCTCCATGTTGTGTTATTGATGTACACTTCCTGTCATCTTTTCTTGTGATCTGTTTTGACCTTTTGTTTCCCCTGTCTCAGTTTGAGTCTGTTTTCAGTTCTGGTTTGTTCTGTCTCCCTCTGTGTCTTTGTAGCCTTGTCTGGGGCGGACCTGCCGACCTCTGCTCCAGACCTCCAGATGGTGGTGGTGCTGCCGATCCCTGCTCCTGAGACGGCCCCTCTTCACAGCCGGCCCCCTGCCTGCCCTCTTGAACATGCCCGTGTTTGCCGCTGACCCCCAGCCCAGCCCCCAGAATGGGCCAGTTTTTGCTGCCGACCCCCTGAATGGGTCTATCTTCGTCACCATCTTCGTCACCGGCCTCCTGCCTGGCCACCTGACCTGTTGTTTGATGTTAACCTGTAAATAATTAAGCACATAATAGAAACTGAGGACTTTGACTTCCTGGGGTTATTTTTAAGTATTTTGAAAAGAGACCCTGAAATGGTCCACCAGATGGCTTATTTTAAGTGGAAGCTACATGCTAACTCTGAGCTTCATATGGAGTCTTCTTTCTGTGGAACCCGGCTAGCCATTAAAGCGGCCCCCAGAAGGAAGCAAAGCTCCCGACGACATCAGTACTCACTGCTGCCCAGCTCTCCTGCCTCTGGACATTAACAGCTGCTCAGCACTGTTAATGTCCAGCCACCCAGACACCAAGCCTCGTGGCCCCTCAGAGACTTTTATGACCAGTTCCCCAGAGACAATTTTCCACTGTGTTCCAGAGTCTCAGCCCCTCTGTGTCCCAGAGCCTCAGCCCCTCTATGCCCCAGGTTATCACTCCACTCCTGCTCCTTGTGTCCAGTCGGTGGTGGTCCCACCAAACCTGCCGACCTCTGCTCTAGACCTCCAGATGGCTGGGTGCTGCCGATCCCCTGCTCTTTGCTCCCTGTTCTTTGCTGCCAGCCTCCTGCCCGGCCTCCAGAATGGGTCTGTCTTCGCCACCGGCCTCCTGCCTGGCCACCAGACACATCAGTCATTGGATTCTGTTCTTGTGTGGTTGTGACTGGTTTGGACAATTCATACCTCTGTCATCATTCTTTTTATTACAGTTTTCATGACATTTGAAATGTCCAGTATTGCTCAACCCAACCTATACCTGACTAATGGGGTTATTAAAAGCATCTACATGGGAGTGACTTTAATTAGGACGTAATCAAATAATAATAATATTGTTGAGGTTGAAAAGGGCTACACAAGGAACTGGACGAAGATGCTGACACTGAAGACAGAGCTGATGGGTGTACTATGATGTATCTCTTTTAAACTGGATACATCACCATGGTAACTGATGCTGCACATCTAACCTGGTCTGGAAAGGGGTTATGGTCAGAGTTTCTGATTAAAATGGCTCTAACCAATGCTGTTGTTTCACCAATTCTTTCCACAGCGATATTCTCTCCTAGCGATATAGATGCTCAGCAGAGGGAGTATGTTGGATCTGTAGACTGGCTGAGTTGTACTTTAATAATGCCACCAAATGAGGATGTGAAATTACAGCAGATGTAAATCATGAAATCAGATATTTTTTTTTTTTTTTACCAAGGAAGCCTACATGAATCCAGTTTAAGATGTAGAAAATCATACTTTCCTGTTTGCTTCAGTTAATTTGAACACTTAAGATTTTACATGTATATATCATCCATACATTCAAAGAATGATAAAAGCACAGCTACTACAGACCAGTTTGCATGATGTTTTAATTCTTGGTCCTGATCTGCTGCCAGTGTCCATTTTACACTGCTGGTATTACACCTAACAAAAGACTAATTCATTGTATCATAGTTAATATTCAATCAGTGATTGCCACGTACCCTTCATTATTGGGGCAGTGTAAGACCTATATGTAGTTTAATTTAGTGGTAAAATAAATATATTAACATACAAATTTACATTATCAGCATTTTTCTGCCAACATTCCTCTCTTATCATTTTAAAAGGAGAAGGAGAACCTTATTGGCTGGAACCAAACTACAATAACCCTGATATTATCCTGTATTACTAGAGGTACTGTATATCTGATGAGCCAACCAGGTTTTTTACAACAGGGATCTTAAAAGAAACCTTGGAAAATCTCTGTCATGTGCCAAAGACATACTGCTTCTTCTCAAGTTTGACAGCCTCTTCCAGTGCCTCCTGAGTTCAGATACAGCACACTCTCACTGGGATCTCAGTTACTGTGATGCAATGGGCTCTCTAAACAAACCACACTGTGCTGCTCTGGAGCAAAATTCAGTTTATGTTTCCAAAAATAGATGCAGTAACTACCAACTAATACAGATCTGGTGACGTATGAGAGAAGGGCAGATGCCTGCAGTTACATAGAAACACGAGGGAATGGAGGGCTGAGACGAATGTTTGAAGAAAGGAAAACACACCAGTTCATCCCAGATATGTCCGTTTTCCATTCCGCAGGGGCTATCAATAGACCACGCTTTGGGAACCTCTAATTCCACCATGAAGTTGTTTTGCTGTTGTGTCTCCATGACGATTTCCCTTCAAAGAGAAACAGAATACAGCAAGTTAATTTCCAAAAATATACACACCCAAAACAAGAAGGACTGACAGTGGAGAGAAGGTATCCTGGTTCAAAACTCAGTTACTTTATACCTTAGTCAATTTATACCTTAGTTACTTTATACCTTAGTCACTATATACCTAAGTTACTTTATACCTTAGTCACTTTATACCTTAGTCACTATGTACCTTAGTTACTTTATACCTTAGTCACTTTATACCTTAGTCAATTTATACCTTAGTTACTTTATACCTTAGTCAATTTATACCTTAGTTACTTTATACCTTAGTTATTTTATACCTTAGTTACTTTATACCTTAGTCAATTTATACCTTAGTTACTTTATACCTTAGTCACTATATACCTAAGTTACTTTATACCTTACTTACTTTATACCTTAGTCACTATGTACCTTAGTTACTTTATACGTTAGTCATTTTATACCTTAGTCAATTTATACCTTAGTCACTATATACCTTAGTTACTTTATACCTTAGTTACGTTATACCTTAGTTACTTTATACCTTAGTCACTATATACCTTAATTACTTTATACCTTAGTCACTATATACCTTAGTCACTATATACCTTAGTTACTTTATACCTTAGTCACTATATACCTTAGTTACTTTATACCTTAGTCACTTTATACCTTAATCACCTCTACCTTAGTCACTTTCTACCTTAGTAACTATATACCTTAGTTACTTTATACCTTAGTTACTTTATGCTTTAGTCACTTTCTACCTTAGTCACTTTCTACCTTAGTTACTTTATACGTTAGTAACTTTATACCTTAGTCACAGTCACTATATACCTTAGTCACTTTATACCTTAGTCACTTTATACCTTTGTCACTTTATAACTTAGTCACAGTCACTATGTACCTTAGTTACTTTATACCTTAGTTACTTTATGCTTTAGTCACTTTCTACCTTAGTCACTTTCTACCTTAGTTACTTTATACGTTAGTAACTTTATACCTTAGTCACAGTCACTATATACCTTAGTCACTTTATACCTTAGTCACTTTATACCTTTGTCACTTTATAACTTAGTCACAGTCACTATGTACCTTAGTTACTTTATACCTTAGTCACTTTCTACCTTAGTTACTTTATACCTTAGTAACTTTATACCTTAGTCACTATATACCTAAGTTACTTTATACCTTAGTTATTTTATACCTTAGTCACTTTATACCTTAGTCACTTTATACCTTAGTCACTATATACCTTAGTTACTTTATACCTTAGTCAGTTTATACCTTAGTCACTATGTACCTTAGTTACTTTATACCTTAGTCACTATATACCTTAGTTACTTTATACCTTAGTCAATTTATACCTTAGTCACTTTATACCTTAGTTACTTTATACCTTAGTCACTATATACCTTAGTCAATTTCTACCTTAGTCAATTTATACCTTAGTTACTTTATACCTTAGTCAATTTATACCTTAGTTACTTTATACCTTAGTCACTATATACCTTAGTCAATTTCTACCTTAGTCAATTTATACCTTAGTTACTTTATACCTTAGTTATTTTATACCTTAGTTACTTTATACCTTAGTCAATTTATACCTTAGTTACTTTATACCTTAGTCACTATATACCTAAGTTACTTTATACCTTAGTTACTTTATACCTTAGTCACTATGTACCTTAGTTACTTTATACCTTAGTCACTTTATACCTTAGTCAATTTATACCTTAGTTACTTTATACCTTAGTCAATTTATACCTTAGTTACTTTATACCTTAGTTATTTTATACCTTAGTTACTTTATACCTTAGTCAATTTATACCTTAGTTACTTTATACCTTACTTACTTTATACCTTAGTCACTATGTACCTTAGTTACTTTATACCTTAGTCACTTTATACCTTAGTCAATTTATACCTTAGTCACTATATACCTTAGTTACTTTATACCTTAGTTACTTTATACCTTAGTTACTTTATACCTTAGTCACTATATACCTTAATTACTTTATACCTTAGTCACTATATACCTTAGTCACTATATACCTTAGTTACTTTATAACTTAGTCACTATATACCTTAGTCACTTTATACCTTAGTCACTTTATACCTTAATCACTTTCTACCTTAGTCACTTTCTACCTTAGTAACTATATACCTTAGTTACTTTATACCTTAGTTACTTTATGCTTTAGTCACTTTCTACCGTAGTCACTTTCTACCTTAGTTACTTTATACGTTAGTAACTTTATACCTTAGTCACAGTCACTATATACCTTAGTCACTTTATACCTTAGTCACTTTATACCTTTGTCACAGTCACTATATACCTTAGTTACTTTATAACTTTGTCACTTTATACCTTAGTTATTTTATACTTTAGTTACTTTATACCTTAGTAACTTTACAACTTAGTCACTTTATACCTTAGTCACTTTATACCTTAGTAACTTTATAACTTAGTCACTTTATACCTTAGTCACTTTATACCTTAGTAACTTTATACCTTAGTCACTATATACCTTAGTTATTTTATACTTTAGTTACTTTATAACTTAGTCACTTTATACCTTAGTCACTTTATACCTTAGTAACTTTATAACTTAGTCACTTTATACCTTAGTCACTATACACCTTAGTTATTTTATACTTTAGTAACTTTATAACTTAGTCACTTTATACCTTAGTCACTTTATACCTTAGTAACTTTATACCTTAGTAACTTTATACCTTAGTCACTATATACCTTAGTTACTTTATACCTTAGTCACTATATACCTTGGTCACTTTATACCTTAGTCACTGTATACCTTAGTCACTTTATACCTTAGTCACTGTATACCTTAGTCACTTTATACTTTAGTCACTTTATACCTTAGTCACTTTATACCTTAGTCACTTTATACCTTAGTCACTATACACCTTAGTTATTTTATACTTTAGTAACTTTATAACTTAGTCACTTTATACCTTAGTCACTTTATACCTTAGTAACTTTATACCTTAGTCACTATATACCTTAGTTACTTTATACCTTAGTCACTATATACCTTGGTCACTTTATACCTTAGTCACTGTATACCTTAGTCACTGTATACCTTAGTCACTTTATACCTTAGTCACTGTATACCTTAGTCACTTTATACATTAGTCACGTTATACGTTAGTCACTATATACCTTAGTCACTTTATACCTTAGTCACTGTATACCTTAGTTATTTTATACTTTAGTTACTTT
Source organism: Chaunax sp. Z400 (assembly GCA_037577475.1). Taxonomy (NCBI): domain Eukaryota; kingdom Metazoa; phylum Chordata; class Actinopteri; order Lophiiformes; family Chaunacidae; genus Chaunax; species Chaunax sp. Z400. The sequence goes on along the minus strand of CM075196.1, from coordinate 25,525,769 downwards.
ATAACTTAGTCACTTTATACCTTAGTCACTATACACCTTAGTTATTTTATACTTTAGTAACTTTATAACTTAGTCACTTTATACCTTAGTCACTTTATACCTTAGTAACTTTATACCTTAGTAACTTTATACCTTAGTCACTATATACCTTAGTTACTTTATACCTTAGTCACTATATACCTTGGTCACTTTATACCTTAGTCACTGTATACCTTAGTCACTGTATACCTTAGTCACTTTATACCTTAGTCACTGTATACCTTAGTCACTTTATACCTTAGTCACTTTATACCTTAGTCACTTTATACCTTAGTCACTTTATACCTTAGTCACTATACACCTTAGTTATTTTATACTTTAGTAACTTTATAACTTAGTCACTTTATACCTTAGTCACTTTATACCTTAGTAACTTTATACCTTAGTCACTATATACCTTAGTTACTTTATACCTTAGTCACTATATACCTTGGTCACTTTATACCTTAGTCACTGTATACCTTAGTCACTGTATACCTTAGTCACTTTATACCTTAGTCACTGTATACCTTAGTCACTTTATACATTAGTCACGTTATACGTTAGTCACTATATACCTTAGTCACTTTATACCTTAGTCACTGTATACCTTAGTTACTTTATACCTTTATACCTGTGCAATCTGTGTATCTATCTGTCATCTATCCATCTATCTATCTATCTGTCTGTCTGTCTAATTACATTGTTTTGGCTACAAACTATAAGGTTATCATTGACATATTATATCATCACAATGTTAGCTAACATGCTAGTAACAACCTGCTCATTTACATACCAGCCAACATTAATTTAATGTTGCTGGTTATCTGATGAATCTAAATCCAGTTTTTACTCTTTTCTAACTCAGTTTTTGATCCTCACCAACTGCTGAGAACAATATCTGACTCTCCACCTTCTATGCTAAACTATTTTTTTGTGGGCTGTGAAACCAAAACAATGAGCTGAAAGGGCTTTTTGTAAGTTTATCCATGGTTGATATAAAATTATGAGCTTTAAAGATGTCAATATGCACTAGAAAAAGTCGTTTCTGAAGAAGTAGTCGGTGTGAATGCTGGAAAGAAGTTTTTAATTCGTCTAAATATGATTTAAATGTCATAAGGTCATAACAAACATATGGAAGATCATACATTTGTGATTTAATGAATATTTGTGAATATGTTGAAATGCAATAATCAATAACCAATCAGCAATACCAGAAGGTCAGAACCTTTCTGGTGGTATTTTCATGTCTTTGTACCATTTGAACATGACTGGGTGTAGGATGGGGTCAGGGTGGGGGTGTTCTTCAATGCATGACATGACAGGGTGAGATGCTGAGTGTGTTGTGGCAACCCAGGGAGGAAACAGTGGCGGCTCTGCAGCGATCGACTGTTAACACTCCCATCCACCATTGCTCCACTACCGGCTGAGGCATGGGTTCACTGCCTGGTCAGGGTAATAGTGTGTGCTTGAGCATGCATCTCATGTAAATTTAAATTTTGCTCCACATAGCAGTTCTCCCTTAATTTAACAGAGTGCCGGTGTGGTTGAGAGAGATCCTGCAAACAGCTGGATAAATAAAAGAGAAATGAAAGCAGTTGATGCTCCAGCTTCTGTCTGAATTTTAAACCTGCGTCGGTTTTTGACCGAGCTGTGGGAGCATTCTTTCTGCATGTGTGAGGACAGAGAAGGTGTTTTACTCGTCTGTTCATTAGAATGCAGCACCAGCCTGCAGCTGCACGCAGAGCGGAGAGAAAGGAATGATGAAACCAGAGCTAAAAATAGCTGCCTCCCAGGATCCCCCCTCATACGGCATTGTAAACACTCAGAAAGCCAGCGACAGGCACCACCAGCCTAGTGTGTGTGGTGTGTGTGTGGCTGGTGTGTGTTGGATACCTTGCAGGCCTCGTCGCCCTCTCCTCCTCACTCATAAACCAGTGTTTGGTTTGGCATGCATCATAGAGCTGCTGTACAATTAAAGCCATCTGTGGGATTTTTACTTCAGCAAGTCTGGGGAGTGATAGCTCACAGCTCCTGAGCAAACAAAGCTCAGTCACGTTCATGTATAGAGTAGAAAGTATTATCAGGTACCTGCTCTATGCCAGCACGTGACTCAAGGTCAGTCAGCTTTATCATCAGGACTGTTATTACAGGACAGGTTGACCTCTTTCTACACACTATGAGCAAAAAATGTCAAAGTCTGTCCACGCGAACTGCAGGGTTATCTTCCTGCTAACCTCTGAGCCAATCAGGCAGCATCATGACAATAACATGTTATTAAACAGATGATCTCAGTTCGACATGTCTCACCTGAGGAAACACCTGGTCAAACACTACATATATCTAAAAGCTGAAGAATGGACATGTTTTTTGTCCCCTGCAGCAGCTTCAGCTAACCTTAGCATGTCTGCAACCAATGCTGCACCCATTCATTAAGAGCTGAACCCTCCATGAATGATGAAAGAAGTGAGGCGTCGACATCTTCATCACCATCATCACCATCATTGAATAGGTTAACTACTGTAGTTTAATAGTTGGTAGAGATACTGGCCTTTTTTTCACTGTCTTAAATTATGTTAGCTTAGCATTTCTACTAGCATTAGCCAACATAGCCATTCACTGACTTCTTTATTTAGATCAGACTATGCTTATATTTCATTGGTTTCTTCATTTTAGTCCAGAGTAAGAACAGTTTCTCCTTCTGCTCCCAGGTCTCTGAACAGCTTCCTCCTTTGGAGCAATGCTGCTGTTGAAAACACATTTTTGTTCCTGCAGAGAGTGAAGGACTGAGAAAACAGATGCTGTTGGCTACTGGTACTGAATTTCAGGTTTAGTGTACACAACCATAGCGATCCACTGTGCAGAGCCTCTAACATTATGCAAACATCAAACTACTATCAGAATCACCTTAGATTATTCTGCCAGTTCCCATTGGACACCAGGATTTAGGGGTCTTTATGTTATGATGCAAATTAAATCAGGAAAATGATAAATGCAAACAACCTCAAATCTCCACACAACAACAAATCCATGTGACTGGAGAGGACAGTGTGTGGAGATGACAGAGGAGTCCCTGGAGATAGAAACTGAATGTTTGGGCCAGATGAGCTTCAGCAGCTGAACCAACAGAGCAGATTAACTACAAAATAAATGAATAAAGAAATACTTTAAAAGAAGAAATGTAGATGTAGGAGTATAGGTAGAAATCATGTTTAATATTAAGATCACCTGATCCAATTAACTGTAAGAAGACAGCTCCTAAATGTTTGGTATATCTTCCAGTATGTGTGTCTATAAATGGGACGAATCCTCTGTTATACTTTAAACGCTCAATAAAAGCTATTTGTGTAGCAGTAGAGATAAACATGAAGTCAGTAACAGAGCCACAGTCCAGAAACATGTGAATGTCACTCCTTTACACACTGATGTGGATGCTTTCCTTTTTTGCAATAATACAGCCTTCATGTTCTCACATCCAGGATGGATCAGAGATCATAGAGGAACTGAGGGAGACGGGTTTCCATGGCAATACTGTTTCTTTTTCCTTCAGCTCAGCTTGACGTCACATCAGGCTCCCCAGTAAACCTTTAGCACAAAGGTGTGTGTGTGCAGATGGGAGCAACACACACACACACTCACACACACACACACACCTTTGTGTTTTCAAACCTGGGCAGGTAAAACATGAACAGCTGCTTTTGACTGATGTTTTTAGTGATGCTCACATCAACCAGCTTAGAGGTTATTAAACCAAGGCTCACCCTGGATAATACTTGGTGTACTAGTCTGCCATCTGGTGATTTTCAGTGGTACTTGCATTTCTATAGGTTCCGTGTGAATCTAAGATAATTTTTAAAAAAGAAATCAGTGAATGCATTTATACTATGAGTGTTAAAATATTCATCGTCTATAGGTTTGAATGTTTTCTATTGGATCTAAAATCTATTTTCCCTGGATCGACCTCAGGTCCATATTAAGGTCCCAGCAGGTCTGTGTGTGTGTGACAGAGTGAACTGTGTGAGCACAGTGAATGTGTGTGTCTGAGTGGCAGGTGTGTAAAAGGTATTGGCTAACAGAGGGTGTCATGGGCAGGAAGCCACATCACAGAGACACGACCTCTCTGCAGAGGGTCCCTCAGAAGACAAGAGGGTGTCAAGAAACCCAAAGCACATTTATCTTTTCCAACTGGAGCACCACCTTATGAGACACTTTAATGTTGATCCAGAGACATTTTGGGTTTCATACAGGAGCGTAATAAAGTCTAGAAATGTTCATTGATACGTAAAAGGAATAGCTGAAGCTTTTTTATTATTTCAATTAATTTTCCTATTAAGGTCATTTTACTGCTTCAAATATTTAAAAGAATATATTCTTATTGATTTTCAACCAAGTAAAGACAGATTTATATAATTATTATATCCATTGCAGGAGAGGCAGTTTTACAGAGATTCATAGTTTCAAGCACTATTGTCTATTCAGTATAAACAACGCTGTGTGAAACTTCTGCTGAGAACATTCATATTAAGGAGGTTACATATAATCTCGAACCCTCCAACTAACCCCAATAACCCTGGTGAACAAGTCGGCATTAAAAGTGCAGAAGATGTTTCAACCCTGGAATATGTATTTTACCTTTATTTAACCAAGAAGTGTCGTTGAGATTAAAAACCTGGCCAAGGTAGCATCTAAACACACATATTAAAATACAACAAATACAACATTTATACAAAAATCCACAATAAACAATCTATTTACACATAGTGGATAGCTAAGGTTCTTCTTCTGTTGTTTAATGGCGGTTGGTGAGCAACGTTTGGTGTGCATTATCGCCACCTTCTGATCTGGAGTCTGGATCGATACTACCTGTACTACATTTTCCTATATGGTCCGGTTTTTCTTAGGAATGAGAACAGTGCCCTATAACCAACATGTCCTGAGTTAAGCTGTAACAGCCCTCTTAATTCCAGGTTTATTTTCTCTTTTTCCAATTTGCCTTTAAGTATTTGCCTTGGTATTTTGGACAATGCGTGATGACATGTTGGACTGTTTCCTGTGTGATACAGCTCTCACACCTGCCTGACTGATGTCTGCACAGGATTTTTTTGTGTGCCGTTCAGCCCCGTCTGTCCAAATCTCAAGTTTCTCTCATTTCAACTATTTTCTTTTGAATATTATAATAGTGCCTACCTTTAGTTTTATTATTCCATCGCTCCTGCCATTTCTTTTTCATTTTTGATATGATTATGCTTTTGACCTCTGACCTACTGTAGGTTACTTCCATATTTATATCTATTTTTGGTTGCATCTTTTGCATATTTGTCTGCTAATTCGTTCCCCTCTATCCCTATGTGTGCTGGTATCCATATAAATGTAACTGTGACTCCTGACTGGTTTTTTCCTCTCTCTCTTCAGCCGCTGCAGTACGGAACGTAGGCTTACACTCTAAAAATGTAGCTGCAACTTCAGGTCACTTTTCACTATAAAGCTAGAACAGCTATAGCAACTGAAAATGGAAGTGTTTGGAAAAATTAATTTGACCGTATTATTCTAAAAATAATGAATGAAATGAAATGAATTGTAAAGAATATTGTCAGAACTCTAGTTTTACATTTTGATATGGCTTTATTCTTTTATATTTTTTTTGTCTATATAATTATCGTGGTGGATGGTTTTGAGAGCCCGAATTGTCCTAGGAAGCTGTGTTGTCCGTGGGCAATTTGCTCCTGATAGGGTCTCCCACGGCAAATTGGTCCTAGGTGACAGGCCAGACTAAAAGCGGTCCGGTGCGATGTGGATGGGTTGGCAGACAAGCACGGAGGCCCTGCCACACCGATCCCCCGCTGCCAAAACTGGCTTTGGGAACATGGAATATCACCACTCTGGCGGGGAGAGAACCCGAGCTGGTGCATGAGGTTGAGAGATACCGGCTAGACTAGACGCTGGATATAGTCGGGCTCATCACAACACATGGCACAGGCTCTGGAGCCAAGCTCCCCGAGAGGGGTTGTACTCTATTCCAAGCTTGAGTTGCACATGGTGAGAGGCGTCGAGCAGGTGTGGGTCTATTGGTAGACCCCCGGCTCGGTGCCTGTACGTTGGGGTTTCCCCCAGCCTTCTTGGAGTCCTTGGATGGGGTGTTGCAGGGCGCCCCTACTGGGGACTCCGTAGTTCTTCTGGGGGACTTCAACGCTCACGTGGGACTTTATAGTTGTGTCATCAGACCTACGACCATATGTTCTGGACACTCGGGTGAAGAAAGGTGCTGAGCTGTCAACTGACCACCACTCCTTTCCTATCTCTTCAGGGTTGGCCATCGGTTCTTCAGCAGGCTATGCCACTGTCACCTCGTAGTTATCCTCTGCAAACGTCATCAGCCACTGCAACACATACACAGGAGAACTATAAGAGATAAACTTCCTCATGACCTTAAAGCCACAGAAGGGATCCAAATCAAATGCTGATGATTTGAAAGTCAGCTTTTTAACTGACTGTCAAAATGTCAACAGTAATCTGAAGTAAATCCATATGTGGTTGTAGGGTGAGGGCAGGTCAGGCGACCTCCACCTCACCATGCCTTGCGACTTCAGCTGTGGTTCCGCCTTGCCTGGATGATCAAACATGGTCATTCGCTTTGATCAACCATCTGCTCACCATTGTGGAGTTACAACCCCACAATTCACATAAAGATAACACCCGCAATCACACCTTAGGATCTGTACCCACACAACATTTGCCTTCCCTTAACATATCAAAGAGGACCTGGTTTCACCCCTCCTGACCCCTTGCTGAGTACCAGAGACACACCAGGGTATCAGTCTGCAACTCAGGAGACCATGAGACTGCTTTCTGTTCCAAACCACAGGATCCAAAACCCTGCAGGGGTTCAGAAACTGGGAATCAATGAATCAATAAAAATCTGACAATCCAACCAACCTTCCATGCCAAAATGTTCACCATACCTCCTGCCTCTTCTCCTCTTCCTCTCATCACGGAAACAAGAGAAGAAATGTGTTTATGACTGTGTAAGCATGATTTCTGGGAAGCTGAACTCTGTAACATGTTCTAATGGATCATTTCTGATATTCCCCTTTATTGTTGTGTGTTTTACTCCTTTGTAATATGTTTCTTGTTTTGGATTTGATGAGCACATAGTGATGATTTTCTTCCTGTGTCCCTTTGAGTTCATGTCTATTGCATGTGTGCTTTGATGCCTCCTTCTAGTGGAGAGACTCAGATGTCTCGCCTATTGTTTCTATGCCAGCTGGTGATGTGAACGCATATCTTACAGTGAAATAGAACACGCCCTTATTTCCGGCAGCTGTGAGGATTTAAAAGCCACGGCGCGAAGCAGCTCGCTCTCTTGCTCCGCTTGCTCCTACCTCCACCTGACATGAACTCTGACTCCTGAACGCGGAGATCCCCGTGACTCCGTGGATAAGCCCGTGCCCTCCTGCCGCAGCAGAAGAGACTTCTTTTCCCTTTTCTTTAAGACTTAGCTCATACAGTTAGATAGCATTCCTCTCCTACAATTTCAGCTAAGAATTGAAGTTCTGCACTTCAACTAAATTATTTGAAGCTCACCTGTGGATCACTCACGCCTGAGGAATTCACTAAGCCCCTCTTCGAGCTGTATTACCGCTTAACTCGCTCCACCGCCGTCAAGCACGGCCAAGCTGAACACGGCCGTCAGGTCCGAAGTTCACAAAGCCGCCAGCCAGCGACGACGCGACCCTCCAACATCCGAGATTCGGGACCAGGATCCGGCAGACTTCGAACAGCATCCTCCGCGAGTATCCGGTCGGCGACCCCTCCTGATAACTCGCCAAGGCGTGCTTTCGTACTTACCCCGGAGACCGGCTGAAAAGTAAGCTACCCGAAATCTCTGTGTCTTGGAAAGCGTCATAGCTGATCTGGCATTATCACCCACAATTTACCTAATTTAGTTTCCCTTCAAACTTCCCTTAGACCCCCTTTAGTTTGGTTCACATCACCACGCTATCATCTCGCCTTGTTATAGTTATGTCTTATTTTCTCTCTTTCACTCCGATCTCCTTTTGACTATCTTTCTGTTATCATCCTATGTTGAATTTAGTTTTAGTTTGTTCCGTGTGCTGTGTTAGATTATCTTTGATAATAAAGTAGATTCTCTTAGACCAAGTTTCTGTGTTGATGACTAGAATCATTAGTTCTTGCGATAGAGGACTTGACTTCCTTCATTTGAGACTGATTGAACGCTATTATTTAGTAATTAATTAATCTGGGTTATATTTACAGCTTTCTTAAGGAATCCTTCCGACCTTAAGGATATAGCTTTAGGAAGGTGGTGCTCCTCGAGGTATTCTTTCATAACCCTACCTGATTAATTAATAGCTTTATAATACGATAATTAATATATGATCATTTTGATCATAATTATTATCGTCAACCCCCTTTAACCCTACAGTGGTGGACAGAACCAGTGACAGTGGACTGAACCGTCTTGTCAACCTTTCATCGTTTTCAGAAAGTAGTTATGATGATAGCTCAGATGTGTCAGAGGGAAAGCAATGAGATTAGAGACAATACATTAAATTACAGCAAAATACATGGCCTACCCTCGTTACAGCATGTTGATCAATGTTTGGGCCTACACATGCAATCAGCCCAACATTTCCTTCTCCATCAAAGTGGCTGTCGAACAGCTTCATTAGGGTTTCTTTAGTTGGTGGAAAAGTCTGGAAGAAAATAAAGACTGAAATCATGCCTACTGGAATATTAGCAATGATGAAAAAGAATATTTACAATATTAATATTCACACAAATAAAACAGAAGAACAGCTAAATATGATGAACAGATTGTAAAATACCAACCGTCTTGTTTCCGGTCCTCTGGCTCTCACGCATGGCTGTAATATATTTGCAGAGATCCCTCAGGTCTGTGTTCGTACAAACTGTAAATGAGACATTAGTAGAGACGATTGGCTTCTGAACAAACTGACAACTGATCCACAGAAATGGTTGACTTAAGAGAGAAAGAAACCCACTGACCTGGTTGAGTATTTTCCATGGTGGCCACAGTACCGTCCAGGTCAACCATACAGAGCTGGCTGACAATCACCTTATTATCGCGCTGCAAAAATAAAATATCACACTGTTAGTATCACTCAAAAGCCACAGGAATCCTTTGTGAAATTCAAGAACCGTCATTCTTTGAATAAACATTTCACCATAAAGAATGAACAATGTCTCTTAATATGTAACACTAGAGGTGAACGTCACCTGTGGAAGGAGATTCCCATCAGCGTCTATAGGTGCAGAGACCAGCTTCAGAGTGACCACAGCGTGGGACTGTTTGAATTTTGGTTCACGCGTATGGGCGTCTGTCCTATAGCTTTGTCCTGGAGACAGAGAAGAGCATCATCAAAAAAAAACTAAGAATAAAAATACATTTTAAAATGTTTCAAACTTTGCAAAACTATAGATTCAGTCTGCATAAAGGGGAACACAATGACAAAATATAATACTGTTGTATTCAGAACAACATAGTTATTATCACCACTCACCTCTCTTAAACACCCAAATAGCATCCTTTGTAGAAAAGACTTCTTGCGTGCATAGAGGGACGCCCTTGTGTTTACGCCGATCTTCAAGGAGACCCACAGTTTCCCTGAAACTAGTTTATGAAAAGACAATGTGTGGCTTTAGTAAGACAAGCAGTCAAAGCTCTGATGAAAAATGTTGGATTTCAACAAATCCAAACACACTGAGGGTACCAGTACCACAGATAACCTGGATTCAAACAGGCATTGTGATTCAGAATGCACACACTGACTCTGAATCCTGTCTCTTACCTTTTCTCCTTTGGAGGCAGGAGGAGATCGTAGATATATCTATTGTACATCTCATAGTACCTCAGGAACACACTGTAACAGTATTGCTGTTCTGGCTCCGGGTCAGCCTTGTTCCTAAGAAACACAAAGAAAGGCAACATTATGAACAGCAGCTCCATGAACTATAAATTCACCTCATCTTAATGAACTATTATCACCATAAATAGTTAAGAAAGTCAAACATTTCTGTACTGACAGTTGATTGTTGGGCTTCTGCCTCTTCAAAAGAAGGTCCTTCCCCTTCTTGAACATCGGCCCAGTTGTGCCGTCTGGGTTGAACACCTGATGAAGATTGAAAACATTTGAAGTAAATGCCCCCCCAACTCCAAAAGTGCACAGTATTTGTAAGAGATCAAATAGACAAGATATTAATGAAGGTTTTACCGATTTTCGAGTCAGAAGTGAGTCGATGCTGTTGAACAACATGTCGAGTGCTCGTGGGAGGATTCCGGGTTCACTGGATGATCCGATCAAGGTGTAGGTCTTACCACTGTTTGTCGCACCACATGCAAACAGCAGACCTATAAACACAGACAATCACAACCACTTTATATCCACTTTTCACAGAGACACTTAAGTAATGTATTATATGCTGCTAAAATAAAACATACCTATGATTATAAAACTATATATATTATACTAACAAAAATTATGAATACACATGTACATATACAGATAAATGGGGTTGAACTTGAAAGGGTTAATGAAAATACATTTCTTGGGGTAACTATAGATGATGGAATCAGCTGGAAATCACACATTAAACATGTACAAACTAAACTGTCAAGAAGCATTTCAGTAATAAACAAAGCAAAGCAGGTTCTGGATCAGAAGTCAGTCCACATTCTATACTGTTCACTAGTTTTACCATATTTAAATTACTGTGCAGGGATTTGGGGCAACAACTACAAAAGTTCATTACATTCACTATTTTTTTTTGCAAGATACATAGTCTTGTGATGCACCTGGACACATCATCAGTGACGTTACCTGGGGTCATTGGGTGTTTCGGGTCTTTCAACAATCAGACACCCTCCCCCAGGAGACCCAGCCGGGGTTGATCAAGCCCCGACTTGTGTCCAGTTAGCTCTACCCCACCCACGGCTCTCCTCTCCTGATCCAAAGCCACCGTGATGCAGCTTCTGCTGCCTCGGTGGCCAACTTGACGGCCCTTTGCCTACTGGCCCCTGTAATGCCCAGCATGTTGTAGGCCCTACAGAGGGACTGGCCTGCAAACCCTCTGCAACCCACCTCAATGGGCTCACACCTCACTCGCCACCCATTGCCTCGACACTCCTCCACCAGCTCAGAGTACTTTGCCCTCTTCCTCTCGTGGGCCTCCTCAATTCGATCCTCCCAAGGAACGGTGAGCTCCAAGAGAATGATCTGCTTGGAGGCCTCCGAGATCAGCACCAAGTCTGGTCTTAACGATGTTGTGGCAGCCGTTTCTGGGAACTTCAGTTGTTTCCCCAGGTCAACTTTCAGCTCCCAGTCTTGTGCCGCTGCTAACAGACCAGAGGAGGTGGTCCTGGCAGCTGATGGTAGCTTCTCCCCAGGCCTGACGAAAGTGATAGTCTTTCTCACTGGGCGGAGGCGCTTGCAGTGGCTAATCCCACTACAGATGGTGTCCGCTATGGCTTTCAGGACTTGGTCATGACGCCAGCGGTAGCGCCCCTCTCCCAGGGCTTTCGGGCAGCAGCTGAGGATATGCTCCAGGGTCCCTCTCCTCAGACACAGGGGACAAGCTGGAGAATCCACCTTTCCCCAGCAGAACAAGTTGGATGGGCTTGGTAGAACATCGTAGACAGCCTGGATTAAGAACTTTATTCGATGGGGCTCGGCTTTCCAAAGCTCAGCCCATGAGACTTTGCGCTCCACCGCTTGCTCCCATCTTGTCCAGGCTCCCTGCTGCCGCATTCCAACCATTCTGCTGGCTCGCTCTTCCTCGACTGATGCTCGCACCTCATCCTGGATCAGCGACCTCCTCTCCTTCCCCTGCGCCTTGTCGTAGCATGGTGTTGTGCTGCTACCTAGGCCAGCCCTTCCACGCGTCACTGTACCCACCAGCACCCTGTGCCTTAGCCGCGACTCAGCGACATCCACGGCCGCTGATGCCCTCCACTTCCGTCCTGTCCTGACCTCGATGCCAGCTTGAGAGACCTTTGGGTCGGAGGACTCACGGTATTGCAGCACCTCCCTGGTACGGGTCACCTTGAATTCTTCATTCAGGCTGCTAATGGGGAGCTTTAGCATGTTGTTCTGCCCGTACAGGGCGATGCTGCTCAGGCTCCGAGGTAGTCCCAGCCACTTCCGCAGGAGCCTAGTGACCCTCCTCTCAAAGCCCTCGACTGTGGAAATTGGGACCTCATAGACCAAGAGGGGCCAAAGTATCCGTGGGAGGATGCCATGTTGGTATATCCAGGCCTTAAACTTGCCGGGTAGGCCTGACTTGTCCACTGCAGCTAGCCAAGCTTCCAGCTCTTGGTTGGTTGCTCGGATGGATGCCGTGTCTCTCAGGCTGCAGTCAAACACCTTTCCCAGGCTTCGCACTGGCTTGTCTGTGATCGATGGTATCTGGATGCTACCAAGTGCGAAACGGAACTTGGTGATGACCTTCCCTTTCTTCAGCACCAGGGATCTAGACTTCCCCGGCTTGAAGCTCATGCGAGCCCAGGTGATCAGCTCCTCGAGGCCCTGCAGGATCCACCTGCTCCCTGGGACAGATGTAGTCGTCACAGTCAGGTCATCCATAAAGGCCCTGATGGGCGGCTGTCTGACACCAGACTTGGTGGGGGGCCCTCTGCACTGAACTTCAGCAGACTTCACCAGCATATTCATGGCCAGCGCAAAAAGGATCACTGAAATAGTACATCCAGTGATAATTCCCTTCTCAAGCTTGTGCCACTCTGAGGTTGTAGACCCAGCAGAGACTCTTAGACTAAAGCTGTTGTAATAGTCAAAGATGAGGTCCCTAAACTTGCCTGGGATATGGTGCCGGTTCAGTGCCTCTTCAACCAGCTTGTGGGGTATGGAACCATAGGCGTTTGCCAGGTCGAGCCACAGCACTACCAGGTCCCCGTTGTTCTCCCGGGCTTCCCTGATCAACTGGGTGACCGCGCCTGTGTGCTCCAGACACCCCGGTACCTTCGGGATCCCTCCTTTCTGGACTGAGGTGTCGATGAAGGAATTCCTCAGGAGGTAGTCTGTCAGGCGCCTGGACACAATGCTGAAGAATATCTTCCCCTCAACACTGAGCAGCGAGATGGTTCTGAACTGATCAATGTTCTTCGACTCTTCCTCCTTTGGAATCCACACCCCTTCTGCATACCTCCACTGGTGAGCTACCTTGCCCCTCCTCCATATCACCTTCAAGATCCTCCAGAGCCTGTGGAGTAACCTTGGGCAGTTCTTATATACTTTGTAAGGTACCCCACTCGGACCTGGGGCTGAGCTTGCTCTTGCCTTCTTAATCACCTCCTGGATCTCCTTCCAGCAGGGCTCCTTCCCGTCGAAGTCCACAGTTGGTGCAGGTGGATTAATTAAGGTCTTACAGTGGCCCAGATCTTGCTCCCTGGATTCATCCCTGAAGGTGTCTCTGAGGTGGCGGTCGATCTCAGCTTTGGAGCAGGTGAGCTGGCCACTGCGCTTCTGCCCAAGCAGCTGTTTTGTAAACCCGAATGGGTTCGCTAAAAAGGCAGCACGCTTCCTGGCCCTCTCTTTCCTCCGCCTCCTATGCCACTCAGCCCTCCTCAAGGTCATGAGCTTCTTGCGAAGGATGTTGCGCAGCTCTGTGAGAGGTCCCCTCTCCTCCTCCCTTGCCTCCTTGAACCGCTGCCTCAAGTTCTTCAGCTCCTTCCTGAGCTGGTGGATCTTACTCGCTCTGTTATTCATAATGTAGGGGAGTCTCACTGCCCTCTTCTCCTCCAGCCCGAATCGCTCAGCTGCTAAGCTGACGATGATGGTTGTCATTGTCTGGAGGCGTCGATCAACTTCACCCTTGGCAGTTACTTCCAAGATGGAATCGACGTCTTCATCGAACTGGAGCCACTCCTTCTCCTTGTTGGCTTGGGGCCACTTTACCCGGCGATGGTCTGATGCTCTGCGTGGGTCTGATGCTTGCGTCACCTGGAGGTTCTGGGCACTGTGGGTTGACTCCGGGCCTGGCTCCTCCTGCGTCTCACCAGGGGCAATCCCTGCGCGCTGTGACGCCTGCACCGTCTGCATGCACTTCATCTTGGCCTGATGGATCTTCAGGCCACGCGGGTTCTTGCAAACTTTGCCGCAAATACATTCCATATTCATTGTCGTGATACCATTGCCATGTGTCAGTGTCCTTTGGTCCGTCCGACTGGGATTCTCATCCTCCCCCCCTCTCGGGAATCCCTGGGGGTATTTTTCCGTAGGTTGATCTGTAGCTTGCTGTGGGTTTCTTCTTCTCAGAAGATGCAGGTCGGGCTGCTAACCCTCACTGCCCCGTTGCCGTCTCTCCGAGCTGTCCGCTGTCTCTCCAGCTGTCACCACTCTGTTCTCGGTAGTCAACCAGTCTATTCCTGGTAGTCACTGGTTGTTCCAGACAGAAGTTTGCAAGATACATACATACTATCAATACTCCAAAAAAGAGCAATACGGGTCATTCACAATGTTGGTTATCTGGAACACACCACTGCATTATTCTACAGTCCAAATTATTACAATTTACAGATATTGTGGAATATCAAACAGCACAAATATTGTTCAAGGCTAAAAACAACCTACTACCAAGAAACATTCAAAAATTGGTCAGTGATCGAGAGGGGGGTTATAATTTAAGGGGAAAATTCAATTTCAAAATTTACAGTATTTGTACAACCAGGAACAATTTTAGTGTGGAGTTAAAGCAATGTCCAAATATCAACCAGTTTAAAATAAGGTATAAAGACATGATTTTCACCAGGTACAGGGATGAATGCGAGGTTTGAAAATCACCAGGTGTTTACAGGGGGTGTTTATTTATTTGGTTACTTAATATCTATTCTTTCTTAGTTTATCTTCCTCTTTTTATATAAATGATAATGTAAAGTTGTAAGATATTTGAGTTGGTGTAAATATGTGTTGTAGGTGTATTTATGTGTAATAATTATACCTTATTATTCTATACATATATTGTGTTGCAACTGCAGGAAAGTTGTGCTCCTTCAAGTTACACCCCCTCTGGTGGTACATTTTAGTACTTCAGGCTGTAGATTTTGTGCTTCCTGTTAGATTCGCAGAAGAAGATGTTAAACAGGAAGTGTGATCGTTAGTTGTTCTGATGAGGTTAGACACATGGCATGTATGAAGCCTGCACAACCTACTGCCATCCTGTCACATGTCTTCTTTTAGATGGCACCATCTGTAAGTTTTACAATGTTACAATGCTTAATGTTCATATCAGTTGATTATATGTTGGAGTTAAGTCTTTATTTTGTGAAATGTACTTAGTTAATTTTGCATAGGAATGCAGCTAATTACAGCTAAGTTTTACCTTGGTTTGTCAGTAGTGGAAAATCAGTTTATTTATCATCTACCTGAATGTTGTCCTAGTATATGGAAAGGAAAAATCTTGTGTTATATGTCAACTTACCAAATATCTGATGTCATATTATGTTTGTATTTTCAGTTTCACACTTTATCATATTAAAACCTGCCAACTACAACACTGGACTGTTCCTTGGAGTAAATAGTATGATTTAGAGTTTAGCTGGCTGTTGATCTCAACATACGCTCACAGAGAGCACGCTGAGGGAGAACAGAACAGTGAAAAGATGGCTATCATTAAAAGAAGGTGAGCTGGATCCTTGATTCTGATTGAAGCCTTGCTGACAAGTAAGATCAGGCTAACCACTGAAAATTGAATTGTACGGAGCAGCAGTCATACTAATAAATCATCATGGATGGAGATGCAATCCAGAGCAAGCTAGAGGATGATGCAGAGAGTGGATCTATCAAAGGACATTCTTCCAAATCATCACATACATCCCATTCATGCAGATCTTCACGTTCAGACCGTTCATCACACGCATCAGCCTCATCAAGAGCTAGCATAGCAGCAGCAAAGGCACGTGCTGAGGCCAAAGCAGCCCAAGCTAAAATAGCTTATGCACAGAAGGAAATGGAGCTAAAATTGGAGAAGGTTCGATTAGAAACAAAATTGGACATACTTAAACAGGAAAAAGAGGCCAATGCAGCAATGGTGAAAGCAGAGGTTATGGAAGCTGCTGCTGCAGAAATAGGATTACATGGAAGTCTTCGAGACCTTGAGTCCATTCCCCCTCAGTTATCCGCACAGCAGAGAGTTAGTGAATATATAACAAATCACAGTGGCATCAACCTCACTCAAAAAGATACTGATAATTTCAACACAGAATTCCACACCATACCTGAATCCAAGCCAGTGAGAAGAAATTCAGAGTGTTGTGAGTCTGCATTCACAGGGAGCTATTCCCAACAGTTCCTTCCTTTACCACGACACGATAATGCAGATAAACCCAGAGTAAGCACACAGCAATACAGCTCTACCCCTTATGAGGAGCAAAATGCGACCACAGAGCTAGCCAGATTCCTCGCTAGAAGTCAGCTTGTGAGCGGAGGGTTGAAAAGGTTTGATGACCGCCCTGAAAACTATCCTAGCTGGAAATCAACCTTCCTGAGCACTATCACGGGCCTAGGCCTCACTGTAAACGAAGAAGTCGACCTTCTTATCAAATGGTTGGGCCCCGAGTCCAGCGAGCAAGCCTGCCGGATTAAAGCTGTGCATTTACACCACCCTGCTGATGGCCTGAACATGATATGGTCGCGACTAGAGGAGTGCTATGGTGCCCCAGAGGCCATAGAGAGAGCTCTGTTCTTGAAGATTGAGAAGTTCCCCAAGCTTTCTGGCAGGGATCATGGAAAATTACGTGAGCTCGGAGATCTACTTTTGGAGTTGGAATCTGCAAAGCGCGATGGCTACTTACCTGGTCTGTTGTACTTGGACACAGCAAGAGGTGTGGGACCAATCGTGGAGAAATTGCCTTTCCACCTCCAAGAAAAATGGATGTCCATAGGATCAAAGTATAAAGAAGATTACAAAGTAGCTTTCCCTCCATTTTCTTTCTTTGTGGAATTCATACGAAGAGAGGCCAAAGCTCGTAATGATCCAAGTTTCAATACGATGGTTCTCTCCTCACCTGCACAAAAGAAAGAAAGGTTTACAGGAAACAACAGTAGAACGCCTATCTCAGTGCACAAAACCAGTGTGACAACAGAAACCAGCAAAAGTGACAATGCTGCAGAAGACCCAAACAAGCAGTGCCCCGTTCACCACAAACCTCACTCCTTACGCAAGTGCAGAGGTTTTAGGGCAATGTTTCTGGAGGATCGTAAGAGGATCCTTAAAGACAATTCCATCTGCTTCCGCTGCTGTGCTTCGACTGTCCATCAAGCAAAGAATTGTGATGCAGTTGTGAAATGCACAGAATGCGACAGCGAGAGACACATTACAGCCCTTCATCCAGGCCCAGCGCCTCAGTTGCCAAAGCCTTATCCTCCATTGAAAGAGCATGGCGGGGAGGAAGAAGCCACAACGAATCAAGACATAACAACCAAATGCACTAAAATCTGTGGAACTGGGTTCAGAGGTAAATCCTGTTCCAAGATATGCCTTGTAGATATCTATCCTACTGGCGACTCGAAAGAGATAAAGAGAATGTATGTCATCTTAGATGACCAGAGTAATCGGTCCCTTGCCAAGGCAGAGTTCTTCAAGACATTTGGAATACAAGGAACCACAAGCCCTTATACGTTGAAGACTTGTGCAGGAACAAAAGAAACAACAGGTAGAAGAGCATATGGCTACACTGTTAGGTCGGTTGATGGAAAAGTCCACATCCAGCTGCCCACACTTATTGAGTGCAATGATCTGCCTAATAACCGGGAAGAAATCCCCACCCCTGAAGTTGCACTCCATCACAAGCACTTGAGATCAATTGCAGAAGTAATACCACCTGTGGACCCTAACGCCAAAATACTTCTCCTGCTTGGACGAGATATACTGCAGGCCCACAAGGTACGCAGGCAGATAAACGGTTCCCACAATGCACCATATGCGCAAAAGCTGGATCTTGGATGGGTAATTGTGGGTGACGTGTGCCTGGGTAAAGCGCACAAACCCAACGTAGTAAGTGCTCTGAAAACAAGTATTTTGGAAAATGGACGTGCAACATGTTTCACACCTTGTGATAGTCTCCTCAGAGTCAAAGATGACTACAGCCTACAATGCAATCAGGGAGTAATCCCATGGAACATAATGCAAACCACACCAGTGAGATTTGCCACTGAAAAGAGCCTGGGAGAGGCCGTCTTCCGCCAAGGTACAAATGACAACCAGCTAGCACCTTCCATTGAAGACAGAGCCTTCTTGGAGATGATGGAGAAGGAACTGGTTAAGGATGACAACAACAGCTGGGTTGCTCCACTGCCTTTTCGTAGTCCCAGACGACTCCTTCCCAATAACCGAGACTATGCCTACAAGCGATTAATGTCCCTCAGACGCACCCTTGACAAAAAACCAGACATGAAGGCTCATTACATCGAGTTCATGCAGAAACTTTACGACAACAAACACGCAGAGCCTGCACCACCTCTTCAAGAAGGCCAGGAATGCTGGTACCTGCCAACATTTGGTGTGTATCACCCTCAGAAGCCTGGCCAAATTCGAGTGGTGTTCGACTCCAGCGCACAGGTTGATGGCGTGTCACTCAATGATGTGCTTCTCTCAGGACCTGATCTAAACAACAGCTTGCTAGGAGTCCTCCTCAGGTTCCGCAAAGAACCAGTTGCTCTCACTGCAGACATCCAGCAGATGTTCTACAGCTTCACAGTGCGAGAAAATGACAGGGACTTCCTACGGTTCCTCTGGTTTCGGGGCAACAACCCCAACAATGATGTTGTGGATTTCCGCATGACAGTCCACGTTTTTGGCAACAGTCCTTCACCAGCAGTGGCTATCTTTGGTTTAAGGAAAGCAGCAAGAGATGCAGAGAGCAAGTATGGCAGTGATGTGCGGCAGTTCGTAGAGAGAGAGTTCTACGTGGATGACGCTCTCAAGTCTTTCCCTACGGAAGCTGAAGCCATCGACGTATTGCAAAGAACCTGCAAGGCACTCGCACTCTCAAACATCAAACTCCATAAGATTGCTTCTAACAGTACCAAAGTGATGGATGCTGTTCCTGCAGTAGACAGAGCCAAAAACATAAAAGACCTAGATCTTGCAGTGGATGACCTTCCAGTACAGTGCAGCCTGGGGTTAAGATGGGACATCATGGCAGACACATTTGTCTTCAAGGTTCCTGAGCACCAGAAACCCTTTACACGCCGAGGCGTGCTGTCAACTGTTAACAGCTTGTTCGATCCTTTGGGATTCCTTGCCCCAGTGACAATTCAAGGAAGAATGCTCCTCAGGAAACTTACCAGCCAGGAGCCAGAATGGGACTGCCCCCTGCCAGAGGGAATGTATGATGAATGGAGAAGTTGGGTGCAGTCACTGCAGGAACTTGAAGAACTACATGTTCCTCGGACCTATGCATCCTTTTCTACATCACAAGCCCAAAGCAGGGAACTACATATATTCTCAGATGCCTCTGTTAAGGCAATAGCAGTGGTTGCATACCTCAAAACCGTGCAGGACAATGGCAACAGTGAGGTTAGATTTGTCTTTGGCAAGACAAAGTTGGCCCCCTTACCTGACCTTACCATACCTAGGCTTGAACTCTGCGCTGCAGTATTGGCTGTAGAAGTAGCTGATCTCATCGTGGATGAACTCGACCTAAAGCTGGACAAAATAAAATTCTACACAGACAGCAAGGTGGTGCTCGGGTATATTCACAACGAGACACGGCGATTCTATGTATACGTGAATAACCGTGTACAGCGTATCAGGCAGTCAAGCCGACCTGACCAGTGGAGCTATGTTTCGACAGAGATCAACCCTGCTGATCATGGATCACGAGCAGTTGCTGCAGGTCATCTCTCAAGCACAACTTGGCTGTCTGGTCCTACCTTCCTAATTCGGCCCGAGTTAACACAAGAAGAACAACCAACATTTGGACTTATCAGTCCAGAGTCAGATGTTGAAGTCCGCTCAAAGGTGACAACGCTCTCAACTAGAGTTACAATAAATGTGCTTGGTTCAAAACGCTTTGAACGTTTCTCAACCTGGAGTGCTGTCACCAAGACACTTGCTCGACTTCTTCACATTAGTCGGAGCTTCACCAGGTCAACAGGAGATGAAACCTGTCAGGGTTGGCATATCTGCAAGAAAGGGTTGACAGCCAATGACCTTACACAGGCAGAGCATGCAGTGGTCAGATGTGTACAGCATGAGGTGTACGCAGATGAATACAAATGTATAGAATCCAAGAAAGATATTCCAACCAATAGTCCCCTCCGCAAACTTCATCCCTTCATCGACCAAGACGGTTTACTGAGAGTTGGAGGCCGTATTGCACAGTCAGACCTTCATCAGCAGGAAACCAACCCGCTCCTCATCCCAGGTAAACATCATGTTGCTACCTTGCTCATTCGCCATCACCATGAGAAAGTGAGGCATCAGGGAAGGCATATTACAGAAGGAGCCATCAGAGCCAGTGGCTTGTGGATTCTAGGAGCCAAGAGGTGTATCAGTAGCATCATACACAAATGTGTTACCTGTCGCAAGTTGAGGGGAAGAGTGGAACATCAGCAGATGGCGGACTTACCAGCTGAGCGTCTGCATACCGACCCACCATTCTCCTACGTAGGACTTGACGTCTTTGGGCCTTGGGAGGTTTCAGCACGACGCACAAGAGGTGGGCAGGCAAATAGTAAGAGATGGGCTGTACTATTTACTTGCATGTCCACGAGAGCTGTCCACATAGAGGTCATAGACTCTATGAGCTCCTCTAGTTTCATCAACGCCCTCCGAAGGTTCTTTTCTATCAGAGGCCCTGCCAAGCAGTTGAGATCAGACTGTGGAACCAACTTTGTAGGAGCCTCGAGGGAACTTAAGTTGGATCCTCCGGAACTCGGAAAGACCAGTGTTCAGACATACCTACTGGACCAGAAGTGCACATGGGTCTTTAACCCACCACATACCTCTCACATGGGGGGCGCGTGGGAACGTATGATCGGCACAGCAAGACGCATCCTGGATTACATGCTCATGCAATTGGGAAAGTCATGTCTGACCCATGAGGTACTGACCACTTTAATGGCAGAAGTGGTTGCTATTATCAATGCAAGACCTTTGGTTGCCCTCTCCTCTGATCCAGAAGCTCCCCTCATTTTAACACCAGCCACACTTCTGACACAAAAGGTTGGTGTTCCCTCGCTGCCTCCTGTCGACTTCACCAAGACAGACCTCTACAAGCACCAGTGGAAGAGAGTGCAGTTCCTGGCAGAGACGTTTTGGTCAAGATGGCGTAAGGAATTCTTGAATACACTCCAGACTCGACAGAAATGGCTCCACAAGAGACCAAAATAACAAGGAAGGTGACGTTGTCCTAATGACGGATATACAGACAAGGAGGAACGAATGGCCAATGGGAGTCATCACAAAGTCACTTCCCAGTAAAGATGGCTTGGTGAGGAAGGTAGAAATTAAGGTCAACCGGCAACAGGTGGTGACGACCCTGCTGAGACCCACTTCAGGAGTTGTTCTCCTCTTCTCTCCTGAAGATGAACATTTATAAATAGAGTATAGTGGCGTCTCTTCAACAGACACCAGGCGGGGAGTGTGTTGCAACTGCAGGAAAGTTGTGCTCCTTCAAGTTACACCCCCTCTGGTGGTACATTTTAGTACTTCAGGCTGTAGATTTTGTGCTTCCTGTTAGATTCGCAGAAGAAGATGTTAAACAGGAAGTGTGATCGTTAGTTGTTCTGATGAGGTTAGACACATGGCATGTATGAAGCCTGCACAACCTACTGCCATCCTGTCACATGTCTTCTTTTAGATGGCACCATCTGTAAGTTTTACAATGTTACAATGCTTAATGTTCATATCAGTTGATTATATGTTGGAGTTAAGTCTTTATTTTGTGAAATGTACTTAGTTAATTTTGCATAGGAATGCAGCTAATTACAGCTAAGTTTTACCTTGGTTTGTCAGTAGTGGAAAATCAGTTTATTTATCATCTACCTGAATGTTGTCCTAGTATATGGAAAGGAAAAATCTTGTGTTATATGTCAACTTACCAAATATCTGATGTCATATTATGTTTGTATTTTCAGTTTCACACTTTATCATATTAAAACCTGCCAACTACAACACTGGACTGTTCCTTGGAGTAAATAGTATGATTTAGAGTTTAGCTGGCTGTTGATCTCAACATACGCTCACAGAGAGCACGCTGAGGGAGAACAGAACATATATATACATATGTATATATATGTATAGAATAATAAGGTATAATCACCATAGTTATTATTCATTATATTTTATATGATATTGAATATTATATATACTGGATATTATATTACATACATGTATTGTTTAATAGTTTATATAATATAGTATAATAAAATATAATATAGTATAATATAATAATAGTATAATAAAGTGTCTGACAATTTCTTGCTTTATGCTTTTCACTGTCTGTAAATATTATGTCCACTATCTTTACGTATTCGAAATAAACATCTCAATCAATCAATCAAAAAACCTTTGGCTTGTGGCTGAACTAGAAGCTCTGGGCTTTTTCCTGCTCTAAACTATCCTCATTATATCTGCCTGTAAGAATCAGTCAACCTCTAGATTAACGTTATCAAAACCTATCATCACCTGATCAACTAATATACTTCAACACTAGAGAGAATAAAATGTACATTTTATGGCTCAGAAAACTCACCATTCTTCCGATGAATGAGGTCCTGAACCAGCGGTTTGGCCACGTCCTCAAACACGTCCTCCTGACTGGCACCACTGCCAAAAACCCTGGAGAATGTGTAGTACTGCATCCATAGAGAACACAAAGTAAAACACGATCAAACAATGATGCCATGAACAGAAATCACTGACAGCCTGTATAGAATTTACACCAACCGTTTCGCACTGCTGTTCTCCGGTAGCACCAGGGGCATTCCGGTCAGCCATCAGAACTGTAAAGGTGTCGGAAAACTCCACAGATTCAAGTTGTTCCGAAACCGGACGAATACGACAATATACCTATAATACAGATAAAAGATGATGAGATACAGATCATTGTGTCTTTGTGTGTTTGTGTTTGTGTTTGTGTGTTTGTGTGTTTGTGTTTGTGTTTGTGTGTTTGTGTTTTTGTGTGTTTGTGTGTTTGTGTT